>CM076576.1:268518432-268901123 GCA_034641835.2 Pinus albicaulis
ATGGAATAGCAAAGCAAATAAAGGATTGAACAACAATTCTGAAATAGAACAGCAAGTCTAAAATGGAACAGCAATTGAATAACTAAGTCCCGCAGGTTGTAACCAAACTTAATCTATTAACTCAAATGCATTCTTTGCAATCAAATAACATTCTTTCACTCTAAAAGCAATTCACACAAATCACACTAATGGAACAGCAATAACTATTAATGAATTATGGAACAGTACTGATAAATCAGAAACGCGCACAACACGAACGTTTAGTATAACAGCTCTGTAA
Organism: Pinus albicaulis; assembly: GCA_034641835.2. Classification (NCBI taxonomy): domain Eukaryota; kingdom Viridiplantae; phylum Streptophyta; class Pinopsida; order Pinales; family Pinaceae; genus Pinus; species Pinus albicaulis. The sequence continues at coordinate 268,518,713 of CM076576.1, forward strand.
CAAAACAGTAAGAACATGCAATTAACTCTTGAAAGGATTAATAACTTGATGCGGAGTCAACACACGATTCTATCTGTAAAAAACCTCAATGATTCAATCTTTAACAAAGCATGTAATATGAACTTATAAAGCATATCAAATTACCAAATAACAATGATAAACAAACCACACAAAAGTCAAGTCGTAATGGTACAGAAGCAAGTGTCCTTCGGGGCCGGGCCCTTAGCCTCCAAGGATACACCGCTTTAAGTTAATCCAGACGCAGAGATGAAATAATCACCAAGCTTTTATTAATGCATCGGTCAAAAATACATTGAACCAGTTCTCAACGAGACTCAATAATCAAAGTTGATGTTTTACAGAAAATTACATAAAAGCGTATCCTATCTATCAAGCTAACAGTGTTGTCCCTTTATATAAAGGTGATGGCGGAGATGTCCAAGTAACATGATAAATAAAGCAGCGATCCCTCAGGATCGAAGATCCTGAGGGATTCGCCAAACTGTTAATTCTTCATCCTTTCCTTTCTTTGGCGCCGAGCTGGTGTCTTCTCCTTCTTTTCCGAGCCGATTTGCTGTAATCTATTTAGCCTTGTTTGCATTCGGTTCTCGTTCAGAGGGACAGCAGTTATCTCGACTTTGTCCTTTCCTTTGGAACGGAAATTCCTCGTTTTCTCCTTTTCCTGTACAGAAAATAACCATTATCAGTGGCTAAGTCTTGCATATCAATTCTCACATGTTTTGTTATGGTTCCTTATTACTTTCCAAATTCATGATACAAAAAGGTTCACAAATTCTATTAAAAAGCCACTGAAATAGTCATCAAAAGCATACCTGCTGGGCTTGCTTCATCATCTTATGCAAGGTTCTTGTCTTCGGATCTTTTTTCCATAGGTCAGTGGAGGCCGAGAGTTTTACCTGAACTTTCTTATTACGCTGTTTGGAGTTCAGAACCCTTATTACCCCTAAGGGTGGTGCCTCTGTCTGGATTTTCTTGTCGCTGGTCCTCATATCATCCCTTTCTATTTTAACGCGAATATCAGTCTGTTGCTTTTCCTTTTCAAATGGAACAGCAATCTGTTCCTCAACATCATTTGGAACGGCAGCTGGATTTTCAGCAGGGTTTTGAACAGCAGGGCGATTGTTGGTCCTTCGCCTTTTTGCCTTGCGGGATTTTACTGCAGTGGCCCTCTTTTTCTTTCCTGCGGTCTTTCTTACCCTCTGGTTTGCTTTCAGAATTCTAATTTGCTGTCGGAGCTGGGCTATTGTATTCAATAATTTCTGCCGTTCCTTTCGCAATTTCTTAATTTCCAGCGTTTCATTAGAAGGAACAATAGGCTGTCTGCTGCGGTTTGGACCATGACTAGTTTCTGGATCTTTCTCTTGGGGTGCTTCCTCGCTGTTCTGCTCTGGCTGTTCTGGGGTAGGAACCTTGGCTGGTTCCGTCTCTTCCTGGGCAACTGCTTTTTCTGCTCCTACTCCCTCCGAAATTTCCTCTGGTGTCTTGGGAACAGATTGTTCCCGTTCAGTATCTCTTATCTCCTCTTCATCATGAACAGGCAGATTTCCTTTTTCTGCCTCTACTGCATGTGATTTTTCAGATGTGTTTTCTTCTTGGGGTTTGTCGTGGAGGTCTACTGGACTAGAAGGTTGGCCATACTCACCCATATTGGCCAAGACTGCGGCCAATTCATCTTCTCCCACTGGGTCTTGTGGTGGGCTACCTTCCTGCTGTCCCATTTCCCCCTCCTGTTTGGATTGTTCAGCTTCTGCCTCTGAATGCTCAGCTTCTGTTTCTGTTTCCGAATGCTCAGTTGCTTCCTCATTTTCCTCTTCGGATTGCTCGGCTTCCTCGGCCTCTCCTTTCTCTTCTCCTTCAGCTTGTTCTTCTTCTACTTCTAGTCGTGAGGATTGCTCGTCCTCAATTACCACTGGCTGGATGGTGCTTTCCTGGAGCTTTTCCAGCCTTGCTCGTATCCGAGCTAACCGGGCTGATTTTCTGGGCTTCTCTGGCTGTTCGGGTGTATCGGTGGCATGCTTGCGCTTTGCCGATTCCTGGTGTATTTCTGGTCGTTCAGATGCACTAGCAACATGTTTTTGTTTTACTAATTCTCTGCATTTTTCTGGACGTTCTGGTGTGCTTGTAGAATGTTTACGTTTTGGGGATGGTGTTGTCAATCCCCCCTCAATCATTACAATCAGCTCTTCCTAGCTGCTCTGCTGCTGGGTGAGACTATGACTAACTATTAATCGTATTAACCCATGGTGACTGACGACTGACTCTACATGCTGTGCCTTTTTTATGCTTCGTGCAGCATCATGCAGTAATGAATTCAGAAGTGCAGGTAGATTTACAGAGCATTTCTTCTTTAAAACAGCTAAGAGTTTAAGATGTCGTGGTCTTACCACGTCTTTCCTCCCCTCGCAGGTGATGTAGCTCTGCACTGTTCTTGCTAATTCCGTCCAGGGTTCTCCTAGCGTTGCTGGCAGAACTCCCTTCCCCTTAATTGTCAAGCTCTGGCCTTCGTCCTGGAAAATTTCCATGATCTTTTGTAATCTTTCCTTCTTTAATGTCCATACTGGTCCGGTGGCTGGTAGTCCCGAAACTTCTGCAATTATATCGTCGGTGACCGCTATCCGCTTCCCCCTTACTGTGGAGTGATCCTCCTGCAGGTTCTGCAAAAATTCCATCGCTACTATTTCATTAGACTCCTGCAGGCGACTGAGATAATTCAGCCATCCTGCTCTTTCCAGGATCTCCCGGGCAGCAGCGGAGATTGTCAACTTCGGAGGTTCGCTTCGAATTGCCCTTCCTCCCATGGTTTCACTGTGGATTCTCAATGGAACAACAACTGCTTGTGCTGTTTGAAACACAGAGGGTGATAATTGCAGGATTTCGAAAAAAACACAGAGTATGCAATAATGCAACAGAAATGGATTATGAACAACAACTTGTGTAAAAATAGAAATGTCATGCCGTTAAGCCATGCCATACCGTCGTACACTATCTTTCCCGAATAGTGAGCTGACACGTAATTCAGGGAATAATGAGGTTAACCTCCCCCCCGCAATGTGATAGGCTGTCCCAGCCGTCAAATAAAGGAGCAGCACCCGATCTGCAACCGAGTCATAAAGGAACAACGTATGAAATTATGCCATGTTTAGAAAGACAACGAATTACCGAAATCGAGGCAGAGAGTTGATCGCGTATTATGTAAGAGGTTGTTGTGATATGATATGAGGCTGGTGGATAGGACGTCTGTCGTACTTGCCAAATCTCAAGTGGTCATTGTCACTTCCTTTGCCATGATTGGTGGTAATAAATGTTCATGCGATGTATAAATCGGGAAATAATATATGATTAGTTCCTAGGATATAAGAAACAAAAGAGTATTAGTATCTTACCCATTGGTGTAACCAATGTGACTTCAATACCATTAACAATGCTCTGCTGCCGACAGGTGTCCATAACCTTGGCAGAGTTGTTTTTTCACCCTTGGAACCATGATCCTTTGTGTATACTTAGGAATGTTGTTATGTCAAAGTGTAGACCATTATGCTGGCTTGGTGACCAATTAACCATAATGCCATTCACGAGGAAGGAGCGAAAAGTGGGCAGGCCGGCTCGTGATGAGACCTCCTGTTCCAAGGTTCGATTATTTGATATACCTTTTGGACCATATCCCTGGTGTGGTGGCCATAGTGGGAATGCCACTTCACTTCCATCCTCATGACCATGGTAGGCTGGCTCTTGATGAGACCCCCTATCCTGCATTTGACATCTCACATATCATGTTCACATATTTTTTCTTTTTCATAGAGTACTTTTCCTTATTTATACACAAAGGGTGGTTCAACACTCCTTAAGAGTAGGAATGGTGGAAGAAGTCTTATCATCTTAATAGGAAGATATAAGCCCTTTGCTCTTATTCCTAAATAATAATCAAAGAGGGTTAAAGGGATCAGCATGATAAAGATAACCAATCAGGGAAAAATTAGTAAAACAATGACAACAAAAGATAAGAAATAAGTATGTCCTTCCTTTTGTCCTCTTGCCAATGCAGAGCCTTATAAATATAGCGATTTATGGTTTGCGGATTTCGGTATGTTGTGATTTTATATTCATTGCACAAGTACATAGCTGTATCTTAAAGACTTGAAAGAATATGGGCAAGAAGCATCCTCAATTTAGATCAGCAAAATGAATAAGCTGTTTCACAAGGAGAGAAAAAGTATGCTAGTGGTGTTCCTTTTGAAAAATAAACAACGAAGGACGATAGATCGCAAAAATGCAAATGCCGTTCCTTTGAAAAAGGAACAGCAAAAATAAAAATACTATAAAAACACTCAAAATGCCGTTCCTTTGAAAAAGGAACAGCAGCAACAAAAGAATGTTGTTTCTTTGAAAAAAAAGGAACAGCAGCAACCAAAAATGTTGTTCCTTTGGAAAAGGAACAGCAAAAGACGCAAAAATGCCGTTCCTTTGGAAAAGGAACAGCAGAAATCAAAATATGTTGCGCCTTTGGAAAAGGGATAGCAAACACATCGCAGTGCCGTTCCTTTTGAAAAAGGAACAGCAAAAATCCAAAATGTTGTTCCTTTAGAAAAGGAACAGCAAAACAAGCAAAGCCATTCCTTTTTAAAAAGGAACAGCAGAAAATCAAAGATGTTGTTCCTTTAGAAAAGGAACAGCAGAAAATCAAAGATGTTGTTCCTTTAGAAAAGGAACAGTAGAAAATCAAAGATGATGTTCCTTTAGAAAGGAACAGCAGAAAATCAAGAATGCTGTTCCTTTTGAAAAGGAACAGCAAAAACACACAAATGCCATTCTTTTAGAAACAGAACGGCAAAAATCAAAATTTTGAGAAAGAAAAGGAACAGCAAAAATGACAAGAAAACATTTAGTTCAAACATATGTACAAGAACGACTCAAAGACAAGAACTTATGTACAAATTGTAAAAAGAAATGAATTCCTTAATGAATTACAGGTGAGGAAGATTTCTCTTCCTCTCCTAAAATCTCCATATCAGTGTCTCGGCGTAGCTACTGGCAGAAGGATTCTCGAGTGAGTGGTTTGCGATAGAGACGAACTCGGTGGCCATTTACTTTGAATGCATATCCAGAACCGTCAATGGTAATTAGAGTAAGGGTTCCGTTGTCATGCACCTTCTGGATTTCGTATGGTCCCAACCATCGAGTCTGAAGTTTCCCAGGGAAGTCCTGAAACCAAGAGTCGTATAACAGAGCCCAGTCTCCCTCGTGGAAGACTTTGTTTTTGATGAGCGCATCATGCCATTTAGCTCGCTGCTGTTGAATCAATGCTATATTTTGTAGTGCAGAGAGCCTAATTTCGTCCAATTCATTGATCTGCTGTAGTCGATTGATTTGTGCCTCGCTTAGATCTAAGCCAACTTCCTGTGCTGTCCGTAATGTTTGGATTTCGAGTTCTATGGGAAAAATGGGTTGTTTTCCAAACACTAATTGATAAGGTGAGTAACCGGTGGTGCTTCTCCATGTTGTTCTATAGGCCCAGAGTGCTTCAGGTAGCCGGGTAGCCCAATCACGCCTATGTGACGCAATGGTTTTCGTTAGGATTGATTCTATTATCTTATTGCTACTTTCTACCTGCCCATTCGCCTGTGGGTGATATGGAGTATTGATTTTATGCTGGACGTGATAATTGTTGAGTGTTGCAGCTAATCTATTCCCAGCAAATTTTGGTCCTCCATCTGTAATTATTTCCGTTGGAAGGCCATAACGTACAAATAGATGGAACAGGAACTGTATGACAGAATCCTCTGTGGCTCTTGGCAATGCTTCTGCCTCAACCCACTTGGTGACATATTCTGTTGCCACCAAGATATATGTTTTCTGATTTGATGATGGGTTGATGGGTCCAACGAAATCAAGAGCCCATCGCTCGAATGGTTCAATGACTAACTGTGGTTTCAGAGGCATCTCATCAGCTTGACCAGGTCGTCTTGCTCGCTGGCAGCTGTCACAGGCTTGGACAAATTTCTTTGCATCTTTGAAAATCGTAGGCCGGTAATATCCTATCTGCAATACTTTATGTCCAGTTCTACGGTCAGCGAAGTGTCCACCACACGGTCCATCGTGACAGGCTTTTAGGATGTCAAAGATTTCATCTTCTCAAACACATCTCCTGATATGCATGTCTGCCCCTGTGTGAAACAAATAGCCCCCAATCCACGAGAATCGAGCACTCTTCTGAACAATCTGCTTACGCTCATTAGGGGTTAAGTGTTTTGGTAGTTTACCTACTGCGAGGTAATTGGCAACATCAGCATACCAGGGTGTTTGAACGGCAACAGCAAACAGGTGCTCGTCCGGAAATTGATCTTCAACTGCTGCTGCATCGATTGGTTTTGGTATTCTCGAAAGAAAATCGGCTACAGGGTTTTCTTTGCCAGGACGATCCTTGATTGTGATATCGAATTCCTACAATAAAATCAACCATCTAGTTACTCTGGCATTTGTGACAGGCTTATTTGCTAAATATTTTATGGCAGAATGGTCTGTATACAAGATAACAGGATAGCCTGTAATATAATGTGTAAACTTATTGACAGCATGTATTACAACTAGGAATTCTTTTTCAGTAACAGTGTAATTTAATTCAGCAGGGGATAAATTTTTGCTGATGTAATAGATATCATATGGTTTTTTATCCTCTTCCTGCCCAAGGACTACGCCAATGGCTGTATCTGAGGCATCAGATGATATCTGGAATGGTAGGTCCCAGTTTGGTCCTCGAAGGACTGGGGCTGTGGATACGAGCTTCTTTAAATCCTCGAAAGCACGGTCACATTTTTCTGTCCAAAGAAAATCAACGTTACCAGTTAGTGCATATAAAGGAGCAGCAATGTGGGAATAATGTTCTATAAATCGTCTATAATAGCCATAAAATCCAAGAAAGATGTGTACCTCTGTTTGAGTAGTAGGAGTGGGAATAAGCAAAAGTATTTGGATTTTGGCCGGGTCTACCTGAATGCCGGCTGCCGAAACATAATGTCCTAGGATAAGTCCTTCAGTCATCATCATGAAACATTTTTCGTGGCTTAAGCAAAGCCTGGTAACAATGCAGCATTGTAGGACTTTTTCTAGGGTGTCTAGAGCTGGATCAAAATCATCTCCATATGGTGTAAAGTCATCCATGTAAACTTCAAGTCCATCATTTATTAAATCTGCAAAAATGCTAAGGATAGCCCTTTGGAATGTGGCGGGAGCATTACATAGGCCAAAAGGTAGAACTCGATAGGCAAATGTTCCCCAAGGACAAGTAAAAGTAGTTTTATCCTGGTCTTCGGGGGCAATCTGAATCTGATTGTATCCACTGAAGCCATCCAGGAAAGAAAATAATTTCTTTCCTGCTAAAGTATCTAATACTTGGTCTATGAATGGGAGAGGAAAATGATCTTTTTGTGTTGCCTTATTTAGTTCCCTATAATCCACACAAATTCTCCATTTTCCATTCTTTTTTGGTACCACCACAAGCGGAGAGACCCATTTACTATCAGAAATAGGATAGATAAAATTGACATCTAAAAGTTTCTGAAGTTCAGATTTTACCACATCCTTTAGATGAGGATTAAGTCTCCTTTGCGGCTGACGAACAGGTCTGGCATCTTTTTCTACATAAATGTGGTGTGTACATAATTGGGGATCGATTCCTTTCATATCGGGGTAATCCCATGCAAATGCTTCTTGATATTTTGTTAACAGATGGATGAGCTTTGTTTCTTGTTCAGGCGTGAGATTGGCATTGATGTTTAAAGTTTTTCCCGGTTCAATTTCCACAGTTTTACTATTTGCAACAGAAGTAACAGGTATCGTTTGGTCATGCGTATCTTTCAGAGGATCTTCCTCCAATTCATTATCAAATGTTGCTTCTATCATGTGACACTATGTGCGAGATTCAGTTTGACTAATGAAATTATTAATGGCATCATCTTCTGTTTGGTCTTTAAAATCAAGTGCCTCTTGTATAGTTAATGGAGATCTGATGTTATCAGTAAGGTATGATACAGGGTGCTTATTAGTTTTGATTATTGTGACACTTGGCTGCGCTGGAGGATATAGAACTAAATTTTTGCTATTCGGTCCTACGGTTATGGTCATATTTCCCTGCCGGTAGCCAATGTAGGCATCGGCAGTGGCAAGCCAAGGTCTACCTAAAATTAGCGGGTGTCCATCAAGTCGGGTTTTTGGATTAATTATCAGGAAATCGGTTGGATACTCCCAGGAATCAACAAAGACCATGACATCCTGTAGAATACCCTCTGGTCTAACCACAGATCGGTCAGCCAATTCTAACAAAGTAGAGGTGGGTTCTACTGATGTAATGCCGAGCTTTTGGCAAGTAGTGGTTGTTAAAATATTAATTGCAGCTCCTAGATCAACTAAGGCATTAGACAGGGTCTGACCATAAATTTGAACAGTTATAATTGGATTTTCTGGGTCTTCATATTTAATGGGTGTTTCTTTCCCAGATAATAAGTCAGATAAAGTACCGACTACTTGGACTCTTGGATTATTTGTTATATTCCTCCTTGGTTTCTTTATGCACAACTCTTTGATAGTTTTTGCGTATATAGGAATGTCTTGAATGGCTTAGAGGAATGGGATTTTTATGTACAGATTTTGTAATTCTCCCAGAATGTCAAAGTCAGGATATTGTATGGGTCGAGGTATGACTAATCGTTCTGGGAACGGAGGAGAGGATGTGGTTGCTTGATTATGAGCCTGCTGCTTATTTACATCCTCTTGTTGCAACTGATGTTCTCTTGGTAACTGATCTTCAATATGAACTGTTTTATCTCCCTCAGTTTCAATTATACATCCAGATCTTAATTGAAGATCATTGCACTCCCTCAGGTCGGGTCCTATTTCTGGTGATTCTATGATTTGGAGAGATTGGACCGGTTTGTTATTTGGATTGGGATTGGGTTGGGCTGGGAGTTGCGGTCTCAGGTTAGACTGGGGATTTTGTTGTAAGGTTGGCAGAGTAGGTTGAGGGAGCGGAATAGTTCCAGCTGGCTGGTGCATCGGTCTTTGCCAGCTTGTCTGCCAGGGTGAACTTTGTGAAGTAGGGGGAGTCCATTGTGAAGGATATGGGGGAAGCCATTGTGAAGGATATGGGCCATTTTTCCAATATGGTGGAGTGTAAGGGAAATTCGGCCAACCAGATTGGCTTGTCTGATTCAGCCATGGGTTTGAAGAAGGAAACGATTGTGGTGACCAGTATGAAAATGGGGGTTGAGATTTATTTTGCCACATACTTTATTGTTGAGCATTATACTGTGGAGGTTGAAAAGAAGAGGTTGAGTCTGGAAACATACCATATTGTCACGGCTGCCACTGGCGACGCTGGTTGATCAAGTACACCGATTTTGGTTCTTCTTCCGCTTCCTTATATACCGCTTTCAATCCAGGAAGTGAGGGGCAGCTCTCCGTAAGGTGATCTTTTGTACAGATGGCGCATGTTTGGACTGTATCCAGTGGACATTCCTTGTGGCTATGTTTTTTTCTGCATCGGGGGCAAAAGATCGCCAAATTCTGTTCTGCCTCCATCTGCTTCTGTTTAGCCTGCACAATATCAATTTGTGTAGTTAGTGTCCCCAGAATATCAGTTTTGAAATTTTCTAATAAATTTCCAATTTCTGCACGTGTTACTCCTTCTGTTGATACTTTGTTATCTCTTGCAAACCGATCATATTCTGTCGGTTTTATTCTTGTGCTGCCTCTCGAACTCCTGATACATAAATCAATGATGTCAGCAAAATTCTCATGATAAATATCCCCTTTTCCCATGATGTTTAATGTTTCAATCCATTGTTCCTTCATGCCCCTTATTAATGCAGTTTTTAACACATTATCAGGTAAAGGTAGCGATGCATAAGGAGATCTTTGTAGATTGTACTGAAAACGTTCCACATACTCCTCCAATGTTTCATTCGGTCTGGTTGTCATTTGGAATATTTCGTCTTTTAATTCTCTAGACCTACAATAATCCTGATATTTTTTTAAGAAGGATTCTTTCATTTGATCCCAATTGTTGATAACCCCGCCACCTAATCCCATAAACCATCTTAAAGCAGCCCCTTTTAATGTAGAGGGAAATAATTTCAATTTCTGGGGATCGGTGGTGTAATCATACCCCCTGCATAACACATCGAATTCGAATAAAAATGCATCAGGATCTTCTGATGTGAGACCGTGAAATGTAGGGATATGCTGAAGAGGGATAGCTTTCATGGGTGCATTTGCTGCAGAATCCACTATAGGATATTGTAATGTAGAGTTTTGAGCATTTGGCTGGTTCTGAGCCATGGGATCGAATATATGCCAATAACCTTCTGGGATATCTAGGAGGGTATTCCTAGGTTGAGAGGGAATGGTTTTGACAGGGATAGTTTTAATAGCACTTCCCTTATCTGGAATGATGAGAATACCTGATGTCTGAGGAGATTGGATTTCTTCAACAATGATTTTCGCAGCACTCCCCTTATCTGGGCTATTTAATGGCTGATTTGTTCCAATAGGAGATTTTGGTTCCTTGGTTTCCCCTGTTTCTCCTTCTCCTTCACAAAAGTTGCTGGAATTCCCTTCCTGCAATAGTTCTGGAGTAGAATTTCCAATTTCTTGAAAGTCCTGCTCTTCAGTTTGACTATGCACCTCAGCACAGGCTACAGATGGTGATCCTGTGGCCTGAAGGGAACTAGTAGGCTGTTTAGAAATGTTTTTCCTGGGGCCTACTGATGGCTGAGATTCTATTTTCTTATAGATTTCGTCTATGAAGGTCGTTCGGCCAAGGGTCACCGGCCCCTTAGCTTTTTCAGGCTTGGATGGAGGTTTGATATTCTTTTCTGGTCTTTTCTGCTTAGTCATGCACTCAAATGAACTACTAAATTCTATTCAAACAAAGCAAAAACAAATATTTTAGGAAAGCGGACAGTGGAGCAGGGATTTTACATGCTCTGCACGTAGGTTCTTACCTTCCATTTTTAAGATCCAAATCTTCCCTAGAAGGTTCGTACACTACTCTGAAAAAGACAAATGGCTACACTCTTTCCCCGGCAACGGCGCCAAAATGTAGAGCTATAAAAAGGGTCTCTTTCACCTCTAATTACCTCACATTAATATGTCAATCCGGGAGCGTTTTGTTATTCCAAAGAGTGTCTCAGTCTGAGGCTATCACTTGTTCGAGTAATGCTAGTAGTACAGTGTTTAAGAAATACAAGAGTAAACGGATGCTTGTCTGTAACTAAATTACTTCAAAAGAATAAATCACACATTCAGAAAACTAGGCAGCTTATCAGTCAAGGGTTCGGCAGCGATAACCCATCCCTTCGGAAACTGATGGAAACGAAATTAGAGCATAGACCATGGGTCTGGAAGCTAGACAGTGAATACCAAAGCTCACTACAGCCTTAGATCATCTCTCACACCAAAACAACAAATGTGAGTAAATGGAACAACAAATAAAGAATTGAACAACAAATCTGGAATGGAACAGTAATTCTAAAATGGAACAGCAATCGAACAACTAAGTCTCGCGAGTCGTAACCAAACTTAATCTATTAACCCAAATGCACTCTTCGCAATCAAATAACAATCTTTCACTCTTAAGGAAAATCAAGCAGAACACACTAATGGAACAGCACTAACTATTGATAAATTATGGAACAGCACTAGTAAATCATATACGCACACAACACGCTGGAATAGTAATCTAATCAATCTTAATTAACAGGGATACGACTGTGCTTCCAAATAGAACAACATTATTTCTGAATCCAACAATCATGAAGAACACAACTTCATATGAATCTATGACATGAATGTTCAGTACAAAAGCTCTGTAACAGAACAGTAAGAATATTCGGTTAAGACTAATAACATGCAATCAACTCTGAAAGGATCGGTAACATAATGCAGAGTCAATACACAATTCTATCTGTAAAAACCTTAATGATTTAATCTTAACAGAGCCTGTAATAGCAACTTAGAAAGCATATCAGATTACCGAATAACAACGATAAGCAAACCACGCAGAAATCAAATCGTAGTGATACAGAAGCAAGTGTCCTCCGGGGCCGGGCCCTTAGCCTCCAAGGGTACACCGCCTTAAGTTAATCCAGACGCAGAAATGAGATAATCACCAAGTTTATATTAATGCATAAGACAAAAGTACAATGAACCAGTTCTCAACGAGACTCGATGATCAAAGTTGATTTTTAACAGAAAATTACATAAAAAGTATCATCCCCAAGCTAACAGTGTTGTCCCTTTATATAAGGGTGACGGCGGAGATGTCCAAGTAACAAGATAAATAAAGCAGCGATCCCTCAGGATCAAAGATCCTGAGGGATTCGCCAAACTGTTAATCCTTCATCTTTTCTTTTCTTCTCCGCCGAGCTGGTGTCTTCTCCTCCTTTTCCGGGCCGATTTGCTTTGATCTGCTTAGCCTTGTTTGCATTCAGTTCCCCTTCAAAGGGACAGCAGTTATCTCATCTTTGTCCTTTCCTTTGGAATGACAACTCCTTGTTTTCACCTTTTCCTGCACAGAAAAATAAAAATTATCAGCGGTTAAGTCTTGCATATCAATTCTCACATGTTTTGTTATAATTCTTTATTATTTTCCAAATTCATGATGCAAAAAGGTTTACAAATTCTATTAAAAAGCCACTGAAATGATCATCAAAAGCATACCTTTAGTACTCCACAAATATCATCAAAAATCCTCAAGGAATAATAACTTTAGAGGTGCATCAAGATAATCCCCATATTCCAGGTATCAAACAATATTTTCTGATCTTTGTTGCTGTTGTACAAATTTTGGGCACGTTGTGGAAAAATATTGTTGACCATATGATATAGACATATGTAAGGGTCCCTATCATTTCCCTAGAAGTAAAGTTGCAGAAATATACTCCAATGTGTTCATAAAAAAAAATCATGCTCCCTTATTCAATTCTAGAACAAAAATATTCTTTAAATGCCATAATGTTGGGCATATAGCTTGAGATTGCAGCTTCAGTTGGGTTCATAGAAAATCCAAAAAAAATTCAACCAAGCATGGAGAAAGAATCACAAAATTTTGGAGAAGGAAGCATGTTGAATGAGAAAAGGAAAATTTTGAGTGTGCCTTGAATGTTCAAGGCATTAATCCTTGCTTCCGATCAAGTATGGGCATCATTGGTAGAAACCATGTTCCTTTAAGTTTTTTATGCTGAATTTATTCCTATTAGAGAGAGGGAGATCATTGACAGGAGAAACATAGGTCAAGGAATATTTGGTTAAATATTGTCTCACAAAATTAGTGGACTGTGCAAAAAGTTCAGAAGCAAGAAAAACTCTTCTAAGGATCACCGAAGTCTAAATTCAACTACAAGAAATAATATGATCTGAATCTAAAAGAGAAACATTATATTATCTCCAACCTCATCCCTGATTTTATGATTCTCAAGGGAATTTCTGTCATCAAATGTGATAATTGGAGGATTAGGGCACAGAAGGAAATTTGATAAGGCTTTGAGGCTCCTTCACTAATTGCAAGTTATAGGTGTGCAACTAGATCTAGACACTCGTTCTGTATTTTTTCTAGCTTGTGCTAATTTTGTAGCTCTAGTGCAGGGAAAAGAGATCCATAACGATGTAGTTAATAAGAAAATTTAGTTGGATTTTTCTGTGGGAAGTGGATTGGTAGATATTTATGCCAAATGTGGAGAAAGTGAGGATACACATTGGGTCTTTGATGAAATGTGTAATCCAGATGCGGTCTCTTAGAATGCAATGATTGCAGATGCATGGGTGTGGCAATAAGGCCATCAAACTCTTCAAACAAATAAAACTCTCCCACACAAAACTAGATTAGATCACCTTCATTGGTTTTATTTCTTCTTGCTATAATGCAGGCCTAGTGGATGATGGCTGGCGTTAATTTGATTAAATCAGTAAATATTATGGTATGAAACATGTAGTGGAGCACTATTGTTCCATTATTGATCTTCTTGGCCATGTTGGGTGCTTGGTCGAGGCACGATATTTTATTGATAAAATTCCTATAAATCTGATATTGTTATGTGAGGATCCTTGTTGGGTTCCTATAGAATGCACGAAAAAAGAGAATACTGCACCCTTTTTTTTTCCATATACATTTTTTTTCGTCGGTATTTCGACGCTTTATATCCAATTACAACCGTCAGAATTGCGACAATGTCTTTCAGATGTTAGACTTCCGACAACATCTGCAAGACGTCGATAGAGCAATGAAAAATCACAAACGTCGGAATCGCGAGAGCTGTTGGACAAATTCTGAACGCCAGAAGTGATGGCTGTTGGACGAATTTTGAACCCTCAGACATGCGAAAAATTCTGAAATACATCGATAGAGCAACTAAAAGTCACAAATGTCGAACTTACGACATTATTTTCAAAACCTGAGAAACGTCAGACTAGCGACGATTATGGCACGTCAGACTAGCGACGGTTATGGCACATCGGAATAGCGACAGTAATGGAACATCGGAATAGGGATGGTTATGGAATTTCGGAATAGCGACGATTCTAGAACGTCGGAATAGTGACGATTATGAAACTTCGGAATAGCAACGGTTATGGAACGTCAGACTAGTGACGTCTAGCTAGCGTCGAAACAGCGACGATCTTCTGGAAACGTCGGAAAAAGTGTCGCTCTTCCGACACTTAACTAAAGTGTCAGAATTGCGACTCTAAGGCAAACCAAGTTTTTCCCCGCCTCAAACTATCGCTCTTGGGATGCCTATGGGTCTCAAGAGCAACATTTTGGCCGTCGGAAATTGGGTCAAATGTACTAATGAAGGGTTTAGATTAAACTAGTGAACTCGTCATTTATTATCTAACTATCTACTGACTTGCCAAGATTATACTATTTGGAAAAATCTTTATTCTCTATCTATAAACATGAAATTTAAAGCATGAAAAAGTCAAGATTAAACTAGTTAACTCATCATGGATTATGGAATTTTGAACAAGCTGCACATAATCATTTATTTACAATAAAAAGTAAATAGTGGTGACATTTTGACTTTCATCACTTTCATGTCTTATTCTTATCTCTTTTTGTTTGGGGTCCATTTTTTATTCTTTTTTGACATTTTTCTTTTAGGACTTTTACCCTATTTACATTTTTTTTTATTTTCTAATATGGGAAAAACAATTGCAGAAAGAAAAGTATGTAAGTATTGTAATTATTACAAGACTAATAAAAGTCAATTAAAAATTATGAATCATATTATTATAGGACCATAATAGTGGCTCCACATGGGGATGGAATTTCCTGGAAAAATGTCAAGAAATTTAAGATCAGTAGCCTTCTCTACTGGGTTGTTCCCAAATTTGTAATATGCTCTGTCATATAATCTGTAACTGGACATATCATACTAAAAACAAACCTTTTGTGCAAATTGAAATCTAAAAACACACTGAACTGAAACTGAAAATATGCTCAGAATTTTGAGCTTATTTTCACTCATTCTACGTACTCTAATCTACTGATAATCTTGTTGAATCAAGTAACACATAAATGCCAATGAAGCCAGTCAAGTGGTTGTAAAAATAAATGGATAATTTGACTGCTTGTCATGAAACTTGGAAGCATAACTTGATCATGTGTCTTCATAATCAAAGATATGATGTGTAATGGCAACTGCTGATGTATTTGATCCTTATAGATAAAACATGTTTGTAGACTTTAGCTAAAAATAATATCCATATAATTTTCTATAGGATCATCAAAAGCATGATGTATGATTTGTGCTTCTAGGCCTTCAATGACTAATTGATTAGTTTTATCCTTAATATTAAACACTGAAACTATTTCTTCAGTCTTGTACTTGAAAGCATAATCATCCTTAATCTGCAAGTCAAAAGGTAGTACAATTTCCTCTTGCTTTGGAGAAGGAAGATTTTCCAAGAATTATTTAGGATCTCGAAAATTATAAGACTAAATTTGAGAATGCAAAAGTTTAATGCCATTTTCATATTTTTCAGAAACTGACTCAAGAACACATATTTTAAGTTGAGGAGAAAATTTTCTTGATTTTAAAATTAGAAAGACAGCTCTTAGAAAATCCTCATCAAGCTGAAATTCTAATAACCCATCCCTGAATTCATTGAAAATCTCATGAGATGAAAGGTTTACCACAAACCCTATCATCTTGTATCACCATTAATGATTTGGAATATGGATTCTTTGGTTATGGAGTTTCTTCTGAACATTTAAGCTCTTGATCTTGGACAATGGAGTCGCCAGGTGGATGATTTTAACCTTTGTATGTCTGATCATTGTCCACCATCATAGATCAGATCTGAACCTATAAAATATTTCAGAAAAAAATGTTAGTCTTCCCCAGTGGAGTCACCAATATGTTATCACTCAGTAATTTCTCAAGGTTAAAGAAAGAACTCACCGAGGTAACCAAAAACCTACTTTTAAGCCTTAGGATCTAGCCTTCCTAATGCTTAGAGAGGGCTCTATCTATATGGTTTATCTTTGTTGATTTTAATTGGTTTTAGGCTAGTTATATGGGGCAAATTGGTTCTAGGGTTTTGATTTGATTTGGTGGGAAAATCATTTTCTCATATGGATAGCTATAGATCTGTTTTCCATTGGGTAGATGCAGTCAATGTGTCAAGCAGTCAGATCAGGATTAAGGCCTAAAGTTCAAATGTTTACAAGGCAAGATAGCAAGGTCACTTCATATCTTCAAAGGTTGATGGTGAGATGGTTTAAATTAGGATAAAGAGAAATTAAGGGTTCTTTAATCTGGATAAGGAGTGAAAAGTTAGGGGTCAATTGAAATCAGGGAATAATTAAGGGATCCCTGGTCTGGATATCAGTAGAAAACATTTAAATGAAAATAAACCAATAACAGAGTGCTTTTAAAAAATTATGAAATAACTATTCCTGATTTCACATTAAAATTTATAACACATTCATGAATGGATCAAAAACATAAGAAATTTGACAATAAACATGAGAAAATACTTCATTGTAGTGGCCCAACACATGAATATTTTAATATGATGCTTTATTTCCTGTGATCCAGTCTGCTAACTTGAAATTGATACAGAAAACCCTTAAGGTTCAAAAAATATGACTACAGAAATTTTTAGCAATTAATCCACACTCAATACTTCAAATGATGAAGTATTTATACAAATTCTAAACTAGAATACCTTGAAAAAATATCAAGATTGGTTTACAAATATATCAGACTGTATTACATAAATAGAACTTAAATAAAGGACACTCAAAACTAATGAATATATTTGGCACTATATTTATGGGTTGATGGTGACAAAGAAGGAAAATTCGAATTTGATAGCAACACTTAGTTGATGATGAGGCTTCCAAGTCACTATCTGTCTCCTTCCTTTGTGCATTTTGCTCCAAATATTCTACAAAATTGGGGTCTATTGATACTTTTATATATCTCAATATGATATAGATATGTAAAACTAGAAATAGGTTATTGTATGTAGATATGGTATTGAGATAAACCTCTCTCAGTCTCCTAAAATTCCACTCCAGTTAGTCACAACAGGCTCTGCAAAATGATGTGTAAAACAGAACTTTACACAGTCCAAAAAATAGGGTTTGAAGATGTGCATGTATCTCTCATTCTGTAATACCTATGTAAAATGTGAGATATTTTTTTGTAGATTGGTCTCTTAGGAACATAAACCCCCTCTAGTTTTGCAAGATTCATCTTGGATTGCCCACAATAGTTTCTGCAAAACTATGACTTAAACAAGTAATTTCTGAAAAATGTCCCTTCCTGCTTTGTTTTCATCTTTTAACCTTACAGTTCTTTTAATTGTTTTTACTTTTACATGGGATAAACTTCCTTGTTGCTAGTGAAAGTGTTTTCATCTCCGTTTAACCATTACTACCTTTGTGTTTACTTTTACTGTTTTATCTTGACCATGTTTTTTTTTATTTGACTTTCACTCTGACTTTCATCTGATACACTTTAACTATGATGCTCTTTGAATGTTCTGTTTTCACTGTCACTGTGAATTATTATTTCACTTTTACCATTTACTGTGCCAATTTATCGCTCTCTATAGAAATGAATTCTTCTTGTTCTGCTATCTGGAATCTTTTGTTAAGGAATATCATTTAAAATCCATTTCTTTGTAAGCTTTTTAGGAGTAAACAGCTTTAACTAGTATCAAACTGTTTATCCCAATTCTCCTTTTGCTACTAACCTGCAAAAAAAAACATTAATTAATGAGAGAGAGGTCTGCAAGGAGGGATTATGGCTTTGATGATGGGAAAAGACTGTAAAAAATGGTTTGAACTACAACGATTTTTCTGGGGTTGTAGAAAGCTTTCAGAAGCTTCTACTGGTCTTTATATCACTTGGATGTCTTCGGTAATGTTTGTAGCAGTCGAATTGGGTGAATTATGTTCAATTTAAGTTTTAAAATAGAGTCAGCAGTGTTCTTTTTGGTCAAAATTTTCTTTCTATGCAAATGGTAACATAAAAGAGTGAAAACAGTGCAAACAGGCATTTTGTATGCATTTTTATTAAACTGTGAATACATTGAATTACAGTTACATCACATAGGATAAGTGGTTTGGGCACGGTGGAAGGAAATACCACCCGACGGTTTTTGTATTGTCGAATGATGGTAAATGGTATAGTATGAATCAATGCGATCCGATACATCTGCGACACATGGAGGAGAGAGGAAAGGTTGCAACAACTTTTATCAAAAATTCTATTTTGTTTAACAATTGCGCTATCAAATTTGTGATGTGAGTTATACTATATTTGATTTGGCAAGTGAAAGCGAACGGTTAGGATTTTATGGTGAAGATACGGGGTAGACGGGCATGGGGCCCGGGGTTCTTTATGCGTCGAGGTATTGATTTTATATCTTAAAATATAGTTTTAACATAAAGTCTTAATGTTTAAAGGGATAGGTGGAATAGGTGCTTTACATGGAAAATTTGCTTTATACAAGTGTAAATTAAACCTTGGGGTGGGTTTATATATAAAATGATAGTTTAAGCCTACGGGGAGCAGGAAATATGTCATGTGGAGCAATTTAACCATAGGATAACATAAAAATGTGGGTTGGTATATTTATATAAATGAATTAATATAAATACGTGAGGAAGGTTTATAATGGAATTAATACATTAGGTTAGTCAGAAGAAATACACAAATGCACTAAGTAAAGTATAAGTTTATGTCTTTGCGTGGGATTTTCATAATGGTGGCCCCATTTTAACCTGTCACACTTAATACTTAGGATAAATAGCATTTTGTGGGTTTTTTTGAATGAAATGTAAATTAATTAAAGGCATTTTTACTTTTCCTAAGTAAAAAGTTGTTTTAACTTAGGAAAAGGGATTTTATCATAGGAAAAATGAATGATGTAAGGAGGAAAAGGGATTTTTATGAAGGAGAAGGGTTTTTATGGGGGGAATTATAATACCTTAGTGCCAATCATTCATTAAGTTGTGGGTCTGGTCCCAGCAAAAGTCAGAGAAATGCTCTGAGCCTTTATGACTGAAGGATTTAGTACTGGAACACATTGTGGGGAGGGAAATTAGTAATATGCCAAATGATGTTTATCCATGACTTGTAAAACTACTTGTACCTACCCATGTACTACCCTAACATTTTTTCTTCATTTACATGGGTGCATTTGAGCTTGCAAACCCTTATTCATTTTATTTTTTAAATAGGAAAATATCTAATTCTAACTTTATTTCATCCAAGGGCTCAGATTAAACTGTTGAAATCCTCATTTATTCTCTAACTATCTACTGAATTTCCAAGATTATACTGTTCGGCAAAATCTTTATTCTCTATCTATAAACATAAAATTTAAAGCATGAAAAAGTCAAGATTAAATTATTTAACTCATCATGGATTATGGAATTTTGAACAAGATGCAAATAATCATTTATTTGCAGTAAAAGGTAACTAGTAGTGGAATTTTGACTTTCATCACTTTCATGTCTTATTCTTATCTCTTTTTGTTTGGGGTCCATTTTTTATTCTTTTTTGATATTTTTCTTTTCAATTTCTTTGATTTTTCTTTTAGGACTTTTACCCTCTTTAATTTTTTTTTAATTTTCTAATATGGGAAAACAATTTGTAGAAAGAAAAGTATGTACATATTATAAGACTAATCAAATTCAATTCAAAATTATGAATCCTATTATTATGGGACCCTTACAGGCGCAGTACTTTTGCAGTATGGTCAGCCTATCGCTTTTCATTTTGAAACATTCAATGGTTCTGTAACTAATTATCCTACATATGACAAAGAGATGTATGTGTTGGTACAAAGAATCAAGAAGTCGAAACACTACTTGATGGGTAAGGAAACGATTATACATACCGATCACCAACCATTAGAGCATTTGTAGTCGCAAACCAAATTGTAGCAATCACAACACTTCAGGTGGATGGGATTTCTTCTGTAGGTTTTAACCTTGTATAGAAATTATCTACAAACGAATCTTAAAAAATAAAATAAACAATAACGAGAGCATAAAACATAAAACAGATAACATAGATATTTTCCCTTGGATCCCAAATCGGGACGACTAGCTTGATTTTTCATTATATTACTTTTAGTGTTACAACACATATATATACATGTTGAAGCATATGTAAACCCCAATCCATTAAAAATGGATTAGAACATAACTATAGTTCCCTTGATCGGATCTACCAAATACCAGGGGCCAAAAACCACCACGCCCCAAAACCATGTGCAAACCCATGCACAAAACCATGGCCAGGTCTGCCCACTGGAAACAAAGGCCCAATTTTTTTTTTCCAAGGCACTGCACCTGACACAACGTACAGGGGGGGCTATTGTCCCCCCTGTGCGCGCCCCCCCCCCCACGTGACTAGTTGTGGAAAGAATATAACACAAACCCAACATTCTCCCACTTGTTTTTTTCTTTCCACAGGGGGCCACAAGTGAGCTGAGTCATTAGCCCAGCTTTGCAACACCCATTGTTTCTGTACACCAACAGAACTTCTGAGTTCTCACAGACTTCATCAATGCATCTGCAACATTCTTCAAAGTTTCCACCTTTACTAGCAACACCCTTTTTGCCTCAACCATATATATCACAAAGTGATATTGAACATAAATGTGCTCTGCATTTGAATGATAAGAAGGGTTCTTAGCCAAGAAAATTTCACTTTGGCTATCACAGTCTATCCTCACAGCTTGCTGCACTTGTTAGCCACCTATAAAATTTGTCATATCGAATGGTGGCTAGATCTTTTATAGCCTTCAAGAAACAATTTTATTTCCCAATTGTGAGTTCTTGAAGCCGTGATGATGTCCCTTTTCTCTTCAGAAAACCTTCACAGTGTTTCCCTCATTTACCTTGAGAAAATTATGTTGTTTACCAAAGAAAAGACTGCTGAAAAGTTCCATTTTCCCTTCATTTTACCCCCCCCCCCCTTTCACTCATAATTAAACCCCATTTTCATCCCCTTTTTCCTCATGAAAATTCCTCCATT
The DNA here is from genome assembly GCA_034641835.2 of Pinus albicaulis. Taxonomy (NCBI): domain Eukaryota; kingdom Viridiplantae; phylum Streptophyta; class Pinopsida; order Pinales; family Pinaceae; genus Pinus; species Pinus albicaulis. Next base: position 268,540,288 of record CM076576.1, read on the forward strand.
TCCCTCATTTTCCTTCTTTCCCTTTAAAACTCCCTTTGGTAAGGTTTAAAAATCCTTTTTAACCTTATCGGAACTCTCAAAACCCCAAAAAAATCCTTCAAAAATCATAAAAACAGTCTTTTTGAACTAAGGCCTTAAGCCCCTTTGGCCATAGCCCCCAACTCCTTTTTATGCATAAGACTCAGAGAAGTGACCCATAGTTAAGCCCCTTTCGTGCAATCACAATCGAGGTTTTCTATTCTTCTTGTTACCTTTTACCTTTAAAAGGTTTCCGATGCGATTGGCTCCTTTTCTTCTAACTCCTGATTCCTTTGTCTTTTCATATAACCAAAGCCCCGTAATCAGACGCTAAACACCATAAAAAACCCTCCCCGAAACAAACTTTCCTTTTTATTTTATTAAAAACCCCATTTTCCCATGTTATAAAAAAACTCGATAATTCGTTCTTTAAATGAATGTCAACTGTTGATCTGCTCTATCGCCCCGATCCAACGGTTCATTTTGTTTCTCGTTTCAAAGCCACCATTCCGCCTTTTGCCTTCTTGTTTAAATCTCCACTGTCGATCTAGTTTTTAGATCAACGACTCTCGTTCCATCGACTAATCGCTATCACAAGTTCTCCTCAGCGCAAAATCACAAGTCCCTTTTTATTGTTCCGATGTCGATTCCCTGATTTAATCTTAGTCGTCAAATCCACAAGAACCGACGGCTAAGATTTTATCGCAACTCCGTCCATAATTCTTCATATCTAACCCTCTGATTAACTCTTAACCGTAGATCTATTCCTAGATCTAACGGCTCATATTTCATCGCATCGCAGAACTTCTATGGTGGTTCCCTTTTCACTCCATCGATTGCAATCTTGCGATTCAATCTGGACCGTCGAATCCACAAGAACCGATAGCCCAGATTTAATCACCCTCTGCCATAAGCCCTTGCCATTGCACTCGTCGATTGAATGTCCACCGTTGATCTCTCCTAGATCTAACGGCTCGTGCTAAATCTCATCGATGCTTTTTGTTGTTGTCTTCCCATTTTCTCCTCCGATATGCGACCCCGCGATCCCATCTGTATCGTCCATTTCACAGATCTGATGGTCCAGATTAAACCCCACTTCCCTTTGTTGTTTCATAAACCCCGATGTGTAAAATATTTTAGTGAAGATCCACCGTTGATCTTTGCATATCAATGGTCCACGTTGCTCCCGATCTCTGTTCGACCCCCTGCCTTGTATTCTTTTCATTTCCCAGAAATTAAATCTAGACCGTCCATTCTTCTAATCCAACGGTCTAGATTCAACCTAATAGGCCCAACTCCTTTGGGTCCTACCCTTCCCCGTTGACAAATCCTGACCGTCCATTCTCGATATCTAATCGCTCAGATCTATTTCGCCTTCGACCCTCCTATCACTTTCTTCCTGTGCAACTTACCTTATCGTGCTCTCATCTCCACCGTTGGATCTACCCACCTCTCATCTGACAGCCGAGAATCCTTTTCGTGTTTTTTCTCACCCGAGAGTTAACGTCTAAAACTGATGCCAAATGGTTTTTTTTAGAAATCCACGTGTCAAGCGCGGACCTATATCACGTTCCAAAATTTAAAACCACTTTACCGCCCCAACACAATCCGAAAACCACTGCCGGTTTTCCGTTTACCACCTTTCTCCATCACATTGCATCCTCTAATCAAATCTCTGCTCTCCGTTCTATTAATCCAACGGTCCAGATTTCACCTAACCATTGAACCATTTCCCTCCACCATTTCTCCTAGGGACTTCATTGATTAACCTCTGCCATTGATCTCTGTTAGCAGTTCCAATCTAACAGCCCAGAATCTTCCCGCATCCAAAATATCATTAAACCTATTATGCCTTCACCAAAGATTTTTTACCCTTTTTCACTATATTTTCCGCCATTTCACTATGTCATTTCCCTTCCCCCTTATAAGATCTTGGATTGATCTCGACCGTTGATCGACATGCATCGATGGTTTGGACTTAATCTTTCATTTACCCTTCCGACCGCCTCTCCTTTGACCTAAGCGAGCAATCCTCGCCGTTGGATGCTTTCATCCAATGGTTGCGATCTAACCTCAGCCTCCAAAGTTGTCTAAACCCAACTATGCAGGATTTTCTTAACTTTTCTTGTTTTTTGTAAGTTTTCAAGGTTTCTCAATTGTTTTAAAAATAAAATCAAAGGCCGGGGATGACGATCCCTCAGGCCTTTATTCATCAATAATATCATTCTACAGGGTTCAACACAATACTTCATCCATGCCTCATGAGCACTAATGCCATTTAAAAACCCTCTGCGTGCCTGCAAAAGAAATATAAATATAGTAAAGTCCACAGACAAAGGGTATCAGTTTCACAGCATGAAATCAAAGTGGAAACCCATGTTTGAAGGTTTTAGCATAGTTTTGAAGGATTAAGGCACCCATTCAACAAATCAAAAGCTTCAATCGGAAGTTAAAGACATCATAAAGGCCGGAAAACTGATTGACCTAATCGGACCAAATCTCTGAGATATCAAGTAAATTAAGTTTTGCAGAAAAACAAAGCAATTCATCAATCGAGAAGCCTCCCTTGCCACATTAGAGGTCTAATTGAGTCCTCCTGAAGCTACTAAAAAGCCACTGCGACCTCAAAGCATTCAAAAGAGGCCATAGTTATTGCGGAAACCAGAAGATATTTTCCTCAACGGTTGAAAATTTATTCAAAACCAGAAGGAACTTATTACTAATCGGTGAGATTATTACAAAGATAAGGGAATGCATAAAGTCAATAAATCCTACCAAATGTAGCTGATAAATTAATGAAAATCAATAAATAGACGGGAAATATGAGAAATCTTCTCATTTAGGCCCCTCGAAAGTGAGAAACAATCTTTATAATGTAATTGAGTCGAAAGATCTTATTTTACACGCCACCTCCTCATTTCTTCTATAAATACCTCTGTTGAAGATGAGGCAAAGGTTGGTATCTGAATATCTATTGCATGTAAATAGTTTTCTGAAGCTGCTGTAAGCTCTGTTTTGTAATTGAAGATACCTAAGTTGAGATGAGAAGTTTGAAGCTATAGAGACCCATTGGACTTGAAGATTGTAACTGGTTTGAAGCATCGAATACAAGTTGATTTATGGGATCCTGGTCTATGTCAATGGTGATGTTTTTCTTATTGTAACTTGTCATTTTATTTATGTTTTCATTCTGTCCATCTTCTCTGATAAAGAACAACAATTACAGAGTTAGGAATTACTGTCAAAAGTACCCTTCTCTTACTGATAAGCTTTATCTGAATGTTTTCTTCCAATTGTGTTATTTAAGAATGATTGAATACTATCCAAGCAGTCAAGATGTTGGCGTTCCCTTCTCTTACTGTCTAGATTTTAAACATTATTCTTGAATGTTATTTTTAGTTTACGCTAAGTAGAGTTGAACTAGGGAAGTCTATGGTTAGCCCTGTCCTCTAGTTTTATCTCCAAAGGTTGTCTGAAAGTTTCCCCAAGAGTATGTTGAAATCAGGCTAGGTTCAAAGTCCTTACCCGATCTTAGACTATTCTTTGTTTATCTTAAGTGTTGTCTTGATAAGTTTACTAATTAAAGAATGAACTAGGGAAGTCTATGGTTAGCCCTGTCCTCTAGTTTCCTTCTCCAACAGTTGCTTTGAAAAGTTTCCCTTTATGTTTTAAATGTTTTCTATTGAAAGTGCATCGAAAGCAGGCTAGTTTCAAAGTACTTACCTGATCTTAGATAACTTTTATGTATTTATTAAGTGTATGCCAAAAGCAAGATAGTTTCAAAGTACTTACTTGATCTTAGGTTGCTCTTTGTTCTTCATTTGTTTGTTTCCCCTTCTTATTGTTTCATTCCATTCCATAAAATCAACTTTAAAGAGATCCTTAGACATAGATGACTTGCCCCATGGACCACTCTTGAACCTTGGTGTTCCAATTAAATCCTACTATGACTCCATAGCCCAACGGATTGAAGTTGTTTCTTGCCTATATTTTTAGCTGAATCAATATTTCACTTTCATACACCGTCACCCTTCATTTAGACTTCCTTCACCTTCATTTATCTTAGCCCAACCAAAACAAACAAAACCTTGTTCCTCATAAATAGCCTAATATCACATTTCAAGCCTTAAAGATACATCAATATTTGCACTTTATAGAGAGATCCCTCTCTAGATTCAAGAGGGCTAGATCCTAGAATCCCAAAGTGGTTCATATGTTGCCTCTGCAGTTTTATTCACGATACGCTAGAAATTATAGGGAGATCAAATTAGCGACTTCGCTTGGGACTTCACAGAGTAAAATATTTTAAAATACGGTACTCACTTGTTGATATGATTAATAAGCCCTCTTGCTTTTTCTGACTTATTGGTAATAATGATGAAACTGTTGAATCAGTGACAAACTAAGGAACCCTTAGGATTCTCATAAGAACTTATCAAACCTTGAAGGAATCAGCTAGCTTAGCCACACGGGAAAATTTCCTTTGTCTCATCACCGTAGCTAAGTGTTGAAACATATTTAGGACACTCTTAGAACCCATAGGACAGAAAAAACTCAGAAAACCCAAAAAAAAATTCATATTGGTATTCAAATAAACATGGTGGTGGACCATAAAACATTTTACCTTCAAAAGAGCTAAAAATTTCCACATGGTGACTCCACAATCCTAAATAGACCTTAAGACTCCACTGGGAAACCCATCAATCTCACAACATCATACAAACTCAGTTAGAAGACTTTAAATGCTAAAGCTTTCTTGTTTGAAAGATCAGTTAGCCTCCTAAAGATTGTCATATTTGGCTAAAATTTTCTTGTTTAGTTGGGTCTAAAAACAAAGCATAGTGGCTTCTAAAATAATTCATACTAGGAGCCATCCTAATCCAAACCCCTCCTGAGATAGTTGACAACCCTGAAAGAATACTTAGGAAGTCTCCTAAGGCCAGATCTTCAACTATTGTCAGATCACTCCATAGAGCTAATTCTTTCCCGGATAATCTTACAGCTCTACAACAATCACAAGTTGACTTAACAAATCCATTCAAAACTAGGTCACTTAATGATATAATTTGGATAGACTCTGAATCTCCACTTTCATCCCAAAACAGAAGTGAGCATCCTAGTAGTAGAGAAACTACACCACCTGATTTACATTTCCTTCATAATTTTGGTTTCTCTCATCCAAGATCTGCTCAAAAATATCTTCCTGGTCCATCCACATCTGTTAGTCACACACCCACTGTTCAAACCACACCATTCCATCAACCCCCTCCCATTTTACATCATCCACCTGTAAACCTCCCACTTTTTCCACAACCTCCTATCATGTCAACATGGTATGCTCCCCTAGTCCTTCCTTTACCTCTAGTCAATCTTCCACAGGACTATCAGTCCAAGATACCATTATATGATGCCAATGGTACTACTACTGCTTCACAACATGTGGATAAGATGAATGACTAATTGATAAGTAAGTTGATGATGACTATGTAGAAATTTGCTGAATAATGAAGATTTATCCACTGAGATTATCCTGGTCACACACTAATTTGAATTCATGCATAACACATAACCTCTTCTACAATTGATCATCAATATGCGGAAATAGAAATAGTCGCATGCGCACATAAACACAATATGTAATGGGAAAAGCTTATAGCTGAAAAACCCCAGCTATTTTGTATATTATAATAGAAGAGAACATGTAACAATACATAACACAATAATCCTCACAAGTACTCAGTACTATCTCCAAAAGTTACACACAAACTAGCTCAGTTTTGAACAAGTCACGGGTTCAAAACTCATCCACTATTTTCCTGCCTCTACTGGGAAATCCAATTTGGTGTAATGAGAGATCCAAGTTTGAATCTCCTTGGCTTGATCTTCACAATCCTCATTGGAAATCTCCTCCAATGCTTGTGCAAATCTCATGCACAACTAATGTCACAACTAATAGCAATCTCACCCTTTCGTCTACCTCTTCCACTGGTCTTTACTGAACTGTCCATGCACTGTAGTCAACTGATGTGTTATTTAGTTGAATAATGAGTTAATAATTAGTGAATTAAATAATATTTAATTCACACCACTCATCACTAGTGTATTATCCATTTAAACTAAATACAACTGGTTCGACTAAGTTAAACCACACGACTCCACCCAGAGCCTCGCCACTTGAGTTCTGGCAAGTCAACCATGCATGAGCTCACCAAACCCCTAGGAATAGTGTAATTCCTTACATCGAGATGCATGGGCCACATGTAGCTCCAACTAAAGTGTTGCAAGAGAATAAGCGGGATTTATAGTCCAAATATTAAATGAGGTTAATAATATTTGACGCTCAAAATTTAGGCAGGCGGTATAAAAATAGACTTTGACATAATAATAAAATAGAGGTCCATATATTTTTACCAACTTGACCCGATCATCCAAGAATAGCATCTGCAACTCCTAGACCATGCTCCATATGTCTAAAAATAGACATAATCCCAACATTAGACTTTGCGCCAAAAATAACTGTGAGCCCACTTAGTGAAGGCGACTTCATTTCACTAAGCTCCATCATCTTGTTGCATTTTTAACACTCCCTCTCAGCAATATATGGATTATCTGCAACCCCTATCCTGCCTCTGTGAAACTCGAATTTTCTCCTGGTGAGCGCCTTCGTCAAGATGTCTGCATCCTGATCCTCCGTGGGAATATATGAAAGCATCATGATCCTCCGCTGAACACAGTCTCTGATATGATGGTACCTGATGTCGATGTGTTTGGATCTATCATGAAATACTGGATTATCCAAGAGTTTAATGCAACTCTGGTTATCACAATAAATCACAATAGGCTCCAAGTGCGACCTGAACAATCCAACGAGGATCTTCCTCATCCAAATAGCCTCGCATGCAGCCAAGCTTGCTGCCATGTACTCAGCCTCTGCTAAGCTGAGTGCCACGGATCTCTGCTTCCTGCTGTACCAGGAAACTGCTGTCGACCTGATACTGAAGACTCCTCCAGATGTGCTCTTTCATTCCGTTGGGCTCCCTGCCCAATCTGCATCAGTGAAGCTGCTAAGCTTCGCTCCATCCTCATGTCTGTACCACAGACCATATCCCAATGTGCCACTAAGATAACGCAATACATGCTTTCTGCCTTCCCCGAAGGAGAGAGAGCTTGTTAGGCTTAACCATAGCTTACGAAAGTGGTTAATAACATCATAAAATATATCGGGTCATGTATTGACGGATACATAAGCGATCCCCCAACTGTCGATGAACGGTGGCATCCACTACCTCCCTTTGAATTAGCATCACTCCTTCCTCCAACCACCAGGAAGAGGAGTATCAACAGGTTTGCAGCCATGCATGTTGAACTTCTCCAGTATCTCCCGGGCATACTTACCCTGAGAAACAAACAATCCACCACTGCGCTGCAAAATTTCCAATCCTAGGAAATAATGAAGGAGGCCCAAGTCCTTCATCTCAAACTCTTTTGCAAGATCAGCCTTGCATGAGTGTATCAAGAGTTCATCACCTGTCAAAATAAAATCATCTACATAAAGTACAATGATCAGCAACTTAACCTCCACCAAAATCTGGTATAGGTTCAGATCCGCCTCACTCTTGGAGAATCCAAGTTCGGTGAAATGGCCAATACCTCCCAGTGTGTGTACCCGACACGAGATGCTTCAGCCTTATACGGTGCTCTCTTGAGTCGGCAAGAGCATGCGACTCACTGCGGGAAGATCTTGAAACCTTCGGGTTGCTCTATGTACACCTCCTCCTCAATGACTCCCATTGAGGAATACGATCTTCACATCCATTTGATGGATGTGCCATCCCATCTCGCTAAGAGAGGTAGGATTGTACGTATGGAAGAGTACCTTGCGGCTTGAGTGCGAGTCTCCTCATAATCGATCCCCTCTATCTGTGAGAAGCCTCGGGAACCAAATCTTGCCTTGTACTTCTCCACACTCCCGTCAGCCGCCTGCTTCACTTTGTAGATCCATTGCGAACCCACCACTGATTTTCCCTCCGGTCTTGGGACAATCTCCCATGCACTGTTTCTGACAATCGAATCATACTCTTCCACCATGGCATCTGCCCATGCGGGGTCCTCCACAGCTTCCTTGAAAGAGGATGGCTCTGTCACGACACATTTTCTCATAAGAGCCATGTATCCAGTGTACTGATCCAGTGACTGTCTCTGTCTACGCTGTGTTGTAGGTGGTCCTACAATCTTCTCTGCATCTTGAGCCAGTCGCTCAGCTTCTGTAGTGCGCTTGCGCCCTCTGATGGTTGGCGCTGCATGAGTGGTCTCTTCCACTCCATGAACTTCCTCTTGTGGCTGATCCACATCCGGAAGCTCCTCCTTAGGAACTAATAGCTCCTCTTCTGCATGCAAGTGTGGCTCCCTCTCAAGCGAACACTTCATGGCTTTCTCCTCCTGAAATTTGATATCCCGTCGCACAACAGCCTTGCGACTGTCTGGCAAATACACACGATAGTTGTGGGGCGTATCAGTGTACCCCACAAATATCCCAACCTCTGCGGTCGGATCCAGCTTCTTTCTGGCGTCCTTCATCACATGCATGTAGACAGGTGAGCCAAAAATCCTCAAATGAGAAATGTCAGGCCTCTTGCCAGAAAACGCCTCCTCCGGTGTACTCATGCCAAGTATCTTGTGAGGACAAAGGTTCTGCACATACACTGCATTATTGCATGCCTCATCCCACAAGTGAAGGGGTAGGCCCTGATCATGCAACATCGCCCATGCAAGACCCACGATCGTTCTGTTCTTCCGCTCAGCAACCTCGTTCTGCTGTGGTTTATGGGGTGCGATGAGCTCTCTCCGAATCCCTTCTGCGCTGCAAAATTCCTTGAATTCAGTAGAGATGAATTCACCACCATTGTCGCTCCTAAGAGCCTTCACATGCTTCCCCGATTCCTTCTCAACCAGTGCCTTGAATTCAAAGAACTTTGAATATGTCTCGCTCTTCTTCTGCATGAAGAAGATCCAGCACTTCCGAGAGAAATCATCAACAAAGATCACATAGTACTTGTGCTTTGCTATCAAAGCTACTAAGAAATTACCACACACATCTATGTGAACTCTCTCAAGGATCGTCATGGCGCGACTATCCTTCTCGTGAAAGGTGGCTTTCACATATTTTCCCAAGGTACACCCCTTGCACTGATCTGACTGCGCAAGAGTGCCCTTAGGAAGCCCAGTAGAAATATGCTGCAGTATCTTCAAGGCTCCATGGTGAAGGTGGCCCAATCTCCGGTGCCACAACTCACCATCATCCTGGCTCACCATTGCTTCCGCCTTGCATGCCATTGCTGCGCAACCATCTACTTACAATTGATAAAGGTTCTTGATTCGAACCCCTATCTTCTGGGTCTCTCCAGTTGTCTTACTGCGCAGGAAAGCCTTTCCCTCGCTGAACACCACATCGTACCCCTTGTCTTCCAACATCTCCACAGAGATCAGATTCTTCATCAATCTTGGAACATGCAATACTTCCTTCAATACGAAGGGTTTACCAGACTCCCTCTCAAAGGAAATGGTACCGATACCGGTCGCACTGTATCTACCATCATCGCCCATCTCGATGTGCACTCCAAGATCTTTTTCCTCCAGATCTGAAAACAGATCCCGATCTCCTGTCATGTGAAATGACGCACCATTGTCCAAGAACCATACTGATCCCATCACACTTGAGACCAAGCATGCCATCAGTGAAAAATATAGTTCAAACTGGGAGGCCAATGCCTCTCCCGCTGCAGATCCAGCAGCCTTCTTATTTTTCTTCTTCTTCAGACAATTTGTGGCATAGTATCCATGTTGGTGACAGTGAAAACACTTCACCTTGGACATGTCTTGCTTCTTGCCTTTCGCACCAGACTGAGAAGCTTTCTTTCTCTTCCCCTTCTTTGCTTTGGAAGCCAAAGCACAATTTTCTTCATCAGATACCTTTGATGAAGATCCATCCCTGGTATTCCGCCTTATCTCCTCTTGCATGAGATCCGACCAAAGTCGCTCCCATCCCGACAACTTCTCCCGACCATTGATAGAATCCTAATAGGAATGCTAACTCTTCGGAAGACCAAGCAGAGCCAGGTCCACCAAGTCCTCATCATCGACAGTCACCCCCACACTTCCCAACTCATCTCTGCATTGAGTGAACTTCGTGAGGTACTTGGCGATACTGTCGCCTTTCTCCATATTAATGTTTCTGAGTTTATCCTTGAGCACCAGCTTCCTTTGGTCACTCTTTCTCTAGAATAGATCTGTCAACACTTTCCACATCAAATATGGAGAATCTTTTCCATGCAGGCTGGATATAATGTGATCCTTCACGCCCTCCAACAGAATCCTTCGACATTTCGCCATCTTCTTTTTCCAAGCCTCAATTTCAGCAGGATCAGTAGGCTTTTGGACATCCATATCTACGAACTCCTTCAGCCCATTATCATCTAATACTGCCTCCATCCAGTCTTTCCATGTAACATAATTCGAACTGCCCTCAAGGGCATACTCGAGTTGCAAACCGTTGAAAGACATTTCAACTCCGGCACCAAGAAAACAATCTACTGCAAAATTCGAATTCCAAGCTCAAAAATCAACTGCTTCTGGATCTGTGAGAACAAATTATTTCTAGCACAAAGATCGAATGTACGAGAATTTACTGGATATATCACCTTTCAAAGAAAGGATGGATCTAGAGGCTACCTGGCTCGATACAGACTCTGTCTACCGAAATAAAATTGTAATCACTGTAATAGATCCCGATGATCAATTTTCTTTGATACCATGTAGAAATTTGCTGAATAATGAAGATTTATCCACTGATATTATCCTGGTCACACACTAATTTGAATTCATGCATAACACATAGCCTCTTTTACAATTGATCATCAATTTGCGGAAATAGAAACAGTCGCATGCGCACATAAACACAATATGTAATGGTGAAAGCTTATAGATGAAAACCCCTAGCTATTTTGTATATTATAATAGAAGAGAACATGTAACATTTTCAGTACAATACTCCTCACAAGTACTCAGTACTGTCTCCAAAAGTTACACACAAACTAGCTCAGTTTTGAACAAGTCACAGGTTCAAAACTCATCCACTATTTGCCTGCCTCTACTGCGCAATCCAAGTTGGTGTAATGAGAGATCCAAGTTCGAATATCCTTGGCTTCAACTACGCAATCCTCACTGGAAATCTCCTCCAATGCTTGTGCAAATCTCATGCACAACTAATGTCACAACTAATAGCAAACTCACCCTTTCATCTACCTCTTCCACTGGTCTTCACTGAACTGTCCATGCACTGCAGTCAAATGATGTGTTATTTAGTTGAATAATGAGTTAATATTTAGTGAATTAAATAATATTTAATTCACCCCACTCATCTCTAGTGTATTATCCAATTAAACTAAATACAACTAGTTCAACTAAATTAACTTGAACACAACTCCACCAACTGTCTCATCAACTCCACCAAACTCCGCCACTTGAGTTCTAACTGAATTCAACCATGCATGAGCTCACCAAACCCCTAGGAATAGCATAATTCCTTCTTTCAGATGCATGGGCCACATCCGTAGCTCCAACTGAAGTGCTGCAAGAGAATAAACTGAAGTTTATAGTCCAAATATTATTAAAGGTTAATAATATTTGACTGACCTATTTTTAGACAGGCAGTCTAAAAATAGACTTCGACCTGTATGTCTAAAAATAGAGGTCCATCTATTTTTACCAACTCGACCAATCATCCAAGAATAGAATATTGCAACTCCTAGACCATGCTCCATATGTCTAAAAATAGACATAGTCTAAAAATAGACATAGTTTAAAAATAGACTTTGCGCCAAAAATAGCCTGCGGGCCCACTTAGTGAAGGCGACTTCATTTCACTAAGCTCCATCATCTTGTTTCATTTTCAACAGACTCTATCAAACTTAGATTATTTTCTCAAATATTAGTGGGAGAAGCAAGAAAATGGTTCAAAGTCTTAACCCCTCACAGTATTAATGATCTCCAAGCCTTCCATCAGTTATTCTTAAATAAATGGGAAGTAAAGAAAAACCCTCTACAAATACTTCCGGACTACAAGAATCTCCAAATAAATACTGGGGAAAGTGTTCAATCTTATTGCACTAGGTTCAATAGTGTGTATAATGCACTTCCCTGGGATCTAAAACCTCCACAAGGCTCATCTGTAAACAAGTTTCCTGAAGGATTTGATCCTGAGATGGCCTATCATCTGAGAGAGAGAGATCCTTTGACTCTTGAAGATATGAAAAAAGGAGCTCTTGCTGTGGAAGTTAATCTAATGGAGAAAAGAGAAAGAATGAAGAATGAGAAGAGAGTGTTCTTTAGAGAGGAATCTACACCTTCCACATCTAGCTCAAAGATGGAAAGGATGATGGAAGAGATGATGAAAAATATGAGCATACTTGAGAGAGCACAAGCTAGTCAAAGCCAAACAACTCCTCAAAACAGAAATCAAAATCAAAATCAGAATTTTAGGAGAAACAAACCTCAAAATAGACCAAGGGAGGATGATCAAAAGATTGCACCGCCTTTTCACCAAAATATGTGAGTGAGGTTGCAGAAACAACTGAACAAGCAGAGGAAGATGAAATAAACATGTTGGGAGTAGACAATGATGATTTTTAAGTTCATTACAATAGGAAAAAGGGTCTGTACACTCCCTATGATGATAAAAGAGCAAAGGATAAATATTATTATCAAGAAATGGAAAATGTCATCATAGAGACTTCGAGAGATTATGACCTTCGGAGTAAGAGTAATCATGAAACTCCCAAATCCCAAACCTCTGAAAAATCTGTAAAAAAAAACCCTATAAACAAACCCAAGACTGCAAAATAGAAAGACAAAACAGCGGCTACAAATTCTAATAAAAACAAAGAAAAAGGCACTCCAATCAATGAAAAACAGAGTGCAAATATTAGCAACACTAGTACTTCAGCTAGTGTTTATGTTAAAACAATTTTGACTAATGTAAATAGAGGAAATCAACAAACTGATTTTGCTGATAAAGTGATGGTTAATAAGGCTGAAAAAAACATGTTAAAAAATCAGATGCCTTTTAGTTTGGAACAAGAAATTGCCATAATCAAAATTTCTATTCCTCTGACTGAATTAGCCACACAAGATGTATATAGATCACAAATTTTGAAGGCTTTTAATGTAGGAGGAAATAATGACACAATTAATCTTAGTGATGACCAACCAGAGCTCTTATTTGGTCTAAATATTGAGGGCAGATACCAGGAAGGGCCAGTACCTCCATTCTATGTTAGTTTGAATATTCATGACAAGATTTTACACAATGCCATGCATGACTCAGGGGCCTCTCACAATTTAATGCCCAAATTTGTAATGGAGAGACTAGGCCTTGAAATCACTCAACCTTACAAAGATATGTACTCCTTTGACTCAAGCAGAGTGAAATGTTTAGGATTAATCAAATACCTCTATGTAAACTTAGCCCAGATTCAAGCCAAATGTTTAATAATGGATATTGTAGTGGCTAATGTTCCCCCCAAGTATGGTATGCTACTATCAAGATCTTGGGGAGCTAAGTTAGAAGGAACAATGCAGATGGATATGACTTATGCAACCATCCCTATTTTCAATGAGACTAGAAGACTTTACAGGGAAAATCACATGCATTACATGGTTACTAGCCAAGATAGACCCGAAAAATCTCCTCTTTACTCTGTACACACAGGCCTTGACTCATTCATACTTGTTGAGCCGTACTTTTGCCTAAATTTTCACGATATTTATCACATAATGAGATGCTTGTACCTGGCATTTTTGTCCTATTATGTTGCTAATTAGAGGAATTCATGGGCAATAATTATTAATTTATGAATTCTTCTTATTAGTTAAATTGATGAGGGTTTCATGTGTAAATTTTTTTAATAAATGTCTCTTTAGTGGCAGGTGAATAATTCTAGTACAAGACTACGTTTAAATACGGATCCATATAGCAGGTTAGCTGAGTCTGAGACTTTTGTAGATGGAAATATCCACCTTGCGACCAAATGGAGTAGAATCTCTAAATTTCGAGATGTGGGTTGTGTTCAGAGCACCATGTTTCCTATAACCCAGAAACCGTTTGGTGAAATTCGGCTTCGTGAAGGATTTATCATCAGGAGAATTTTGGGTCTCTATGGCTATTGCACTCTCGTTATGCTGTTGAAGAAGAATAAGTGGGAATTATTCATATTTATATGCCTTGAAACTTCTGCGATGCTTATTGGTGCTAAAGTTGCTATTCAGCGGCTTTGGACTGATCCCATGGCACCTTCATCATTTTACACATGGATGCATTATATAGTTGTTCACCATCCTGGCGCAGTAGCGTTTCTTTATGAAGACACATTTGTTTTCATTGGAGCTATTGCACTCACAGGCACATAGGCATCACTGATTGCATGGAATATTAAAACCAATGAGATGGCAAAATCTACTCGCTACAGTTATCTCAAATCTCCTGATGGACGTTTTCAAAGCCCTTATGATTCTGGTTTTCGAAGGAATGGTACAAATTTCCTCATTCATGGCTATAATTATGATACTGTTGTTGCTCGAAAATCACTAGCACATCACTTCCTTGTGTTATTTACTTCCATGCAAATGAGGCAGCAGTCATACTCCTTCCTTCAAACATAATTTTTTTTACTCTTGATTTCTCGGGTTCAGGCCTCTCTGATGGTGATTATATGAGCCTTGGTTGGCATGAGAAAGATGACCTCAAAGCTGCTATTCTTTGAAATACAAAAATGGTTTCGTGCATTAGACTTTGGGGACAATCAATGGGGGTTGTGACAAGCCTTCTGTATGTATGGAGCAGAGGATCCATCAATTGCTGGGATGGTGTTGGATATTCATTTCTCTAATTTGTTCGATCTCATGATGGAGCTGGTTGATGTTTATAAAATTCGCCTCCCCAAGTTCACCGTAAAAGTAGTTGTCTAGTACATGTGAAGTGTAATCCAAAATGTAGCCTGCAGTGATTATAAATTGCTGAAGGAGGTTGGGTATGGAGCGAATTATGCTTCCTCCATCTCGACGGGAATTCAAAGATATATATTTCGTATTTGAGTTGATGGAATTTTATCTTCACCAAGTTATTAAAGCAAATGGCGATCTCACACCTGAACATTATCAATTCTTTCTGTATCAGCTTCTTAGAGCTCTAAAGTACATTCATACAGTAGATGTATTTCATCGTGACTTGAAGCATATATTTTGGCAAATACTGACTGTAAATTGAAAATTTGTGACTTTGGGCTTGCTCGTGTCTCCTTCAATGATGCTACATCTGCCATTTTCTGGACGGATTATGTGGCAACCAAGTGGTATTGAGCCCCTAAGCTCTGCGGGTTTTTTTTTCTCTACCAAGTGCGCTCTTGCCATTGATATCTGGAGCATAGGATGCATGTGCCTTACGATACATCTTCCACCAGCTCATCAAAGTCCGAATTTCCTCTAGAAATCAAGGAACGCACCTGCTAGCAACAGAAGAACCCACAAAAAGAGGATAAATTTCCCTCATTTGACATCTTGTTTCAAAAACTAATTCTTATTCTAGAAAATTGTTAAAACCAATGATCTTCCGTGTTTTAATTGGCTAATTGAAGCCCAAATTGAGAATTTGGTTCTGGGAAAATAAAAGTAGCTCTGCTGCTATAAAATGGGGTAGTTGTGCATTAGAAGGGCAGTGGATTGAATGGGGAGATAACTCTGTGTAGGAGACAGGGGGACGATGTGTGCAGGTAGAGATAATTCGATCAATTATAGAGCGTAGCTAAGAAATGTGGTAGTTGTGCGCATAGAAATAGAGTAGCTGCACATTAGATTGAGGAATGGAGAGAGCGTTGTGCGCATTAAAGGGAGAAGTTGATCAATTATGGAAGGAGTAGCTGCTCAATTGGATAGAGCGCAGAACATAGGAGATGTTGGGCAGCTACAACAACATTGGATTATGGATCAAAGCCAGCTCAACCTCTGTATCATTTGATTTAAATTTTTGTAATTCAATTTTTGCAATGTGATTTCATTTGTAATATGATTCAACATTCAATTTTCATTTCCAGACTCTTTAATTTCTGAATATGGTGTGTTGACTTAATTTTATAGGAGCTGGGTAATTGGGCCCATCAGTAAGCTCACTGTTTGGATTGTTTAGTTTATTTTATTTCATTGATTCATTATCTGCATTTTATTTCATGTTTGAGTGATTTAAATAATTTTCTGTAATTCCATTCTTTGTATTTTTTTATTTAATTACTATAGATTTGATTCATGTATTTAGTGATTTAATTATTCTAGAATTTATTTATGAATTTATTTAGTTAGTCTGCATTTCTTTTATTTTTGTCTTGCATTCTCACTATTTGTCATGTTCCTCTATTATTTAAGGAAATATATTTCTGATTACAGAGATTTATAATGGGGATGATACGATGATTTAAAACTCAGATTTAATTGATCCAATGTTATTTGGGCATTCCCTAAATTTTAAATATTTGTCATTATAATTGCCAGAAATAGCATGAGGATACTTTCAGCGGAAATTACTTGATAACATCTCCAATCAATAAATTAATTTGAACACTGAAATTCCATTTTATAATTTCCTTTACATTCCATTGCACAGGCTAGATAAATTTCATGGTGGTGTTAATTTAGAGTTTATTCATGTTCGAGAAATTAAATAGACTATTAATTAGTAAATGCTTCTTTGTCTCAATTTCATTCTTGCCCTGTTTAAGCTATCTTATAAATATATAATCAGTAGCAGGGATTTAATATGAGGACAAGATCAAAAAGGTTTTCATCTAATTCGTGATTTATATTATTGGGCACTTATCAACAATTTAAATCATTATATGAATTGATCTTGGGATCTCACGTCTACTAAAATACCAAGATTAGTTTAAATATATTTTTAACATAATTAAAGTGTCCGAGATAACTCTTGAACATATCCTCACTCAGCTTGCATCGAATATTTTCTTACATCTATGATTTCCATCAATAGTATTTGCAAGAAACATTTTTAAGTATCTATTTTAAAAGCGACATTTTAAGTACAAATATTAAAGCAGCACTTTTAAGTATAGATTTCGATTTCATGTTTGTGAGTATAGCTGATTGAGAGGTTTTTCATTTTTATTTCTTTCATAGATTATTAATTTGCGGTGTGTTGAAATACCTCGTTTATTTTCCCGCATGATTTCCTTTCTGCATTAGATCTAGGGTTTTTATTGGACAAATCCCCGAGACCGTATTATGGCATATATTGTGCTACGTCTCTAAGTCTTACGTCTCCCCGGGTTGACAATTTAAATGTGGGTGTAAATCTAGCATTTATACCGCCCACCATTTTTTGCGTCGTTGCCAGGGAGGCGTTGTAGGATAAGGCCTCGTGATTTGTATGCTTTTTCCCTTTCTTTCGCAATCAAACTTTTAGATTAATGAGATTCCCCTTGCTTGCTGAAGCATACTGGATGGTATTTCCAGAAAGCTCACAAGCCAAGTTTTCCTTTCAGCAAATGAGTGATTTTATTGCAAGTTGGTTTTGTTTCTTTTACTGCAATTGAGTTTTTTAGGATTCATTTCTTTCATTGGGTAAATTTCTTTTCCACAATCTAGATTATTCACTTTTTGCAAGGTGTGATTTTATGCAAAGTGTGGATTTCTTTCTTTAATGTAATTGAAGTTGATTTATTTTTTGCTTTTACCTTCGCAGGGAAACTAAAGGGCGGAGATGACGGTAAGATGTGAGTGAAGAGCCACGCATCCGCTTTTTCTTGGGGTCATTCCAAAGTTTTGGTTTCCCGCAAATGAAGATTTCAAGTTTAGTGCTAATAAGACTTTCTAGCTAGCAATAAAATGTCAGGAAGTGTGATGTTGTTCCAGGATTTATTTCAAATCCTAGCAGAAGCTGGGGTCTCTACTTCACAGAAAGATCATATTTTGGCATCAATCAGGGAAAGGTCTATTCCTTTGGAAGAGAATACTCATGAAGATCTGAAAGACCTTCCTAAGGAGGCTGAGAAGCTGTGGATCATGCATGATGAGGAGGATCCACTAGAAGAAGAACATCTATCTGATCCAACCTTCACTTTAGAGGACAAACAAAGAAATGTGGAAGACTTGCATGATGCACTAAATGTTACTCATGAATCAAGTGGACAAGAGTATATGGATCCCATAGAATCTTGGTTCCAAATGACTGTCAGTATCCACTCCTCATTTATCATTCAACAATTTGTAGCATCACATGAGTTAGTGGAGCTGGTACCTCATGTTCTGGTATTTTCTTGCGTAACCTTTTCAAATTTGAACATGAGCATAATTATCCTTCTGTTACGCATTTGGATGCATTGGAAATACTCCTATACTTAAAATTAGGAGTCTTATGCTTCTTAGTGTAGGGTAGGGTAGAAGAATAAATGAATAAAGCTGTTATAATGCTAATAGGGTTTTGAATTTTAAATCATAGCCATTTAAACTGCTTTTGATCCACATTAGTTTTTAACGCACACATTTGTGAAAAACTTGTTGAGTACAATTCACTCTAATACCTCATGATTTTGCAAAAGTAACCATGATTTATCACTCTAATGAGTTGTCATCTAGGATATATATTTCAGTTTCCCTTAGAAGGTACTATTTGAGAGCCCCCCTATGGTGGACCACTCTAGTAAAGATCATAATGAGATGTCATGTGAACACTAGCATTATTGACTCAAATAATCTTTCAGTCATTATCTAAGATATCTTTAATAATATTTTAAGGTAGAGAAACTAGCCAGTAATGATTAGTCATTAGAAACTTTTCACGCCATCCCGTACTCTTAAGGAGTAGATTTGTCTCCCCACTTATTAAGTAGCCTTTAAGGTTAGTCATAATCAGAGCTTACAAAAGATTTAGGGGAGGATAGGAGGTCTCGTGTTGAGCCGACCTACCATGATCATGAGACTTAACGTGCATGACATTACTGTTGCTGGTCACCAAGCCAGAGTAATGGCTTTCAGCCAAAAAGCTGGAAGACAGGAGGTCTCATCACGAGCCAGCCTGTTCATCCATGTTACTTCTTGTGAGTGGCACTGCCATCATCTATTTACCAAGCCAAGACAGTGAAATCCATCTAAAAAGTCAAATAAACAAACTTTGAATCTATAACTAGTAAGTGGGACAAAGACATTTCGCTGGGTCAAAAGACATCCCTGTCGAGGTTATGGACACCTGCGGGCAGCAGGGCCATGTCTGTGGTATTAAAGTTAATTGCATACTATGAATTTCTTGGTTATTCTTCTCTTTCCCTAAAACTCATCATTTTTCTTGGGCAATGGCTTTAAGATGATTTGGACATAGTGCCTTGAGTTCTACTTTTCAAAAATTAAGAATCTTTGAATGATGTGGTACCCTTAGTGAAGGTTATTCTTTGTACTTGATTAAGAGGAAATGCAATTTTGAATCTGGATGACATTGACATTTAGAGTGTTCAATAAAGAGGTTGCTTATTGGTATCATAACTCACTTTGATATTCATGGTATTTAGAGTGATGAATTACTCAATGATGACTGCTCACAAGATGTTGGTTGATAATAATGTGTATTGATGGTAGTTGCCTCTAAATACATCCTACATGACCTAGGTGCAAGATTGTTATAACAGGTGCATGAAACATGCGGTATTATTTTTTTAAATTGCACCTTCTCAGCAAGAATTTGATTTTCATCATAAGACTTTGGGTAGAAACAAAACAAGGGACAAGGTAACAGGTATGTGCAATACTATTTTATCCATCATGTCTACTCTTGGTACCTAATCTTGTTTTATCATTTCGTGGTTTTAGCTGGTAATGTAATAATAACGTTGCAGGCGAATAAATGCATTACAACATTAGACATCTTCGTCTTTACTTTCTAAACTCTTTGTTGACATTTTCCCTGCCTTATTTTCACCATATTAAAGGTTTGACTTGCACGAGAACGTGCAAGAAGTTAAGCGTGGGGGGATGTTGAGTCGTACTTTTGCCTAAATTTTCACGATATTTGTCGCATAATGAGATGCTTGTACCTGGCGTTTTCGTCCTATTATGTTGCTAATTAGAGGCATTCATGGGAAATAATTATTAATTTATGAATTCTTCTTATTAGTTAAATTGATGAGGATTTCATGTGTAAATTTTATTAATAAATGTCTCTTTAGTGGCATGTGAATAAGTCTAGTACAAGACTACGTTTAAATATGGATCCATGTAGCAGGGTAGCTGAGTCTGAGATTTTTGTAGATGGAAATATCCAACTTGTGACGAAATGGAGTAGAATCTCTAAATTTCGAGATGTGGGTTGTGTTCAGAGCACCATTTTTCCTATAACCTATAAATCGTTTGGCGAAATTCGGCTTCGTGAAGGAGTTATCATCAGGAGAATATTGGGTCTCTATGGCTATTGCACTCTCGTTATGTTGTTGAAGAAGAATAAGTGGACTTATTCATATTTATATGCCTTGAAACTTCTGCAATGCTTATTGGTGTTATAGTTGCTATTCAGCGGCTTTGGACTAATCCCATGGCACCTTCATCATTTTACACATGGATGCATTATATAGTTGTTCACCATCCTGGCGCAGTAGCCTTTCTTTGTGAAGACACATTTGTTTTCATTGGAGCTGTTGCACTCACTGGCACACAGGCATCATTGATTGCATGGAATATTACAACCAATGAGATGGAAAACTCTACTCGCTACAGTTATCTCAAATCTCTTGATGGACGTTTTCAGAGCCCTTATGATTCTGGTTTTCGAAGGAATGGTAAAAATTACCTCATTCATGGCTATAATGATGATACTGATGTTGCTCCAAAATCATTGGCACATCACTTCCTTGTGTTATCTACTTCCATGCAAATGAGGCAGCAGTCATACTCCTTCCTTCAAACATAACTGTTTTTACTCTTGATTTCTCGGGTTCAGGCCTCTCTGATGGTGATTATATGAGCCTTGGTTGGCATGAGAAAGATGACCTCAAAGCTGCTATTTCTTACCTTCGAAATACAAAAATGGTTTCGTGCATTAGACTTTGGGGACGATCAATGGGGGCTGTGACAAGCCTTCTGTATGTATGGAGCAGAGGATCCATCAATTGCTGGGATGGTGTTGGATATTCATTTCTCTAATTTGTTCGATCTCATGATGGAGCTGGTTGATATTTATAAAATTCGCCTCCCCAAGTTCACCATCAAAGTAGCTGTCGAGTACATGCGAAATGTAATCCAAAATGTAGCCTGCAGTGATTATAAATTGCTGAAGGAGGTTGGGTATGGAGCGAATTTTGCTTCCTCCATCTCAATGGGAATTCAAAGATATATATGTCGTATTTGAGTTGATGGAATTTGATCTTCACCAAGTTATTAAAGAAAATGGTGGTCTCACACCTGAACATTATCAGTTCTTTATGTATCAGCTTCTTAGAGCTCTAAAGTACATTCATACAGCAGATGTATTTCATCGTGACTTGAAGCATATATTTTGGAAAACGCTGACTGTAAATTGAAAATTTGTGACTTTGGGCTTGCTCGTGTCTCCTTCAATGATGATCCATCTGCCATTTTGTGGACGGATTATGTGGCAACCAAGTGGTATCGAGCCCCTGAGCTCTGTGGGTTTTTTTTCTCTACCAAGTGCGCTCCTGCCATTGATTTCTGGAGCACAGGATGCATGTGCCTTACGATACATCTTTCACCAGCTCATCAAAGTCTGAATTTCCTCTAGAAATCAAGGAACGCACCTGCCAGCAACAGAAGAACCCACAAAAAGAGGCACAATTTCCCTCATTCGACATATTGTTTCAAAAACTATTTCTTATTCTAGAAAATTGTTAAAACTAATGATCTTCCGTGTTTTAATTGGCTAATTGAAGCCCAAATTGAGATGTCGGTTCTGGGAAAATAAAAGTAGCTCCGCTGCTATAAAATGGGGTAGTTGTGCATTAGAAGGGCAGTGGATTGAATAGGGAGATAACTCTGTGTAGGAGATAGGGGGACGATGTGTGCAGATAGAGATAATTCGATCAATTATAGATCATAGCTAAGAAATGTAGTAGCTGTGCGCATAGAAATGGAGTAGCTTCACATTAGATTGAGGAATGGAGAGAGCATTGTGCGCATTAAAGGGATAAGTCGATCAATTATGGAAGGAGTAGCTGCTCAATTGGATAGAGCGCAGAACATAGGAGATGCTGGGCAGCTACAACAACATTGGATTATGGATCAAAGCCAACTCAACCTCTGTATCGTTTGATTTAAATTTTTGTAATTCGATTTTTGCAATGTGATTTCATTTGTAATATGATTCAGCATTCAATTTGCATTTCCAGACTCTTTAATTTTTGAATATGGTGTGTTGACTTAGTTTTATAGGAGCTGGATGATTGGGTCCATCAGTCAGCTTAGTGTTTGGATTCTTTAGTTTATTTAATTTCATTGATTCATTATCTGCATTTGATTTCATGTTTGAGTGATTTAAATAATTTTCTGCAATTTCATTCTTTGTATTTTGTTATTATATTACTGTAGATTTGATTCATGAATTTAGTGATTTAATTATTCTAGAATTTATTTATGAATTTATTTAGTTAGTTTGCATTTCTTTTATTTTTGTCTTGCATTCTCACTATTTTCCGTGTTCCTCTATTATTTAAGGAAATATATTTTTGATTACAAAGATTTATAATGGGGATGATACGATGATTTAAAACTCAGATTTAATTGATCCAATGTTATTTGGGCATTCCCTAAATTTTAAAGATTTGTCATTATAATTTCCAGAAAGAGCATGAGGATACTTTCAGCGGAAATTACTTGATAATATCTCCAATCAATAAATTAATTTGAACACTGCAATTCCATTTTATAATTTCCTTTACATTCCATTGCACGGGCTAGATAAATTTCATGGTGGTGCTAATTTAGAGTTTATTCTTGTTCGAGAAATTAAATAGATTATTAATTAGTAAATGCTTCTTTGTCTCAATTTCATTCTTTCCCTGTTTAATCTATCTTATAAATATATAATCAGTAGCGGGGATTTAAGATGAGGACAAGATCAAAAAGGTTTTCATCTAATTCGTGATTTATATTATTGGGCACTTATCAACAATTTAAATCATTATATGAATTGATCTTGGGAGCTCACGTCTACTTAAATACCAAGATTAGTTTAAATATATTTTTAACATAATTAAAGTGTCCGAGATAACTCTTGAACATATCCTCACTCAGCTTGCATCGAATATTTTCTTACATCTATGATTTCCATCAATAGTATTTGCAAGAAAAAATTTTAAGTACCGATTTTAAAAGCGACATTTTAAGTACAAATCTTAAAGAAGCATTTTTAAATATAGATTTCGATTTCATGTTTGCGAGTATAGCTGATTGAGAGGTTTTTCATTTTTATTTCTTTCATAGATTATTAATTTGCGGTGTGTTGAAATTCCTTGTTTATTTTCCCGCATGATTTCCTTTCTGCATTAGATCTAGGGTTTTGATTGGACAAATCCCCGAGACCCTATTCTAGCATATATTGTGCTACGTCTCTAAGTCTTACGTCTCCCCGGGTTGAAAATTTAAATGTGGGTGTAAATCTAGCATTTATACCTCCCACCAATACTCTTCAATCATGAAACCTTAGATGAGAAAGAAACCTTAACTGAATTAGTGGCCACACCTCAAAATAACATACTGGCACACATAGATAAAGAGGAATATAATACAAAAGCTTCAAAAAAGTTTGATGAATCTGAAAATCACAGCAAACTAATCATAGGTCTTGAGCTGCAAATTAGTCATCCACTACTTTCCAACCTTGAGATTCAAGAAAGGAATCCCCAACACAATGAAGAACATGAGGATTTAGATCAAATTCAACATAGTGTTGATCTTCAACAACAATCCAAGAGCACACTAAATGAAGAGGATAGAAATCAAACTAGTGAGTTCGAAACTAGTCCTCTTTGGAGCATGCATTTTGATGGATCATGTACTAAGAGTGATGCAGGTGTAGGAGTGTGGCTTCACAATACGGTGAAAAATCATGCTGAAGGACATTCCTACAAATTAAATTTTCAATGCACCAACAACATAGCGGAGTATGAAGCCCTCCTTTTAGGCCTGCACTTATTAAAGAAATTAGGGGCCAAAATAATAAAGGTTCATGGTGATTCCGAACTGATAATTAGGAAAGTAAATGGGGAATATTACGCCAAACATCCCAGACTTAGATCCTATAGGAATGACACCCTTGATTTATTAAAAACATTTGATGAGTTTCAGCTTCTCTTTGTCCCAAGAAATCAGAATATTGATGCTAATGGTTTGACATTTGCTGCTAGAACATGCTTGACGCCTTATGAAACCAAACTATGCACTACCCAAATCAAATTCCGACCAGTTGTTCATGACAATGAGAAATATTGGCAAGTGTTTGATGGAGACAAACAAATAGAAGACTTCTTATAGTCCATAAATGAATTTGAACTACCAAGTTCAGATTCAGATTATGAAACAGACTGTTCTAATGAAGAAAATATACTTGATGAAGAAGAAACCTCTCCAAATATTACTGAGATAAATATGTTAACTAACAAACTGAAACATACCACGGAGATGAATGCAGATTTAGACAAAGAGGATCTAGAAACACTGCAATTGTTAGTATGAATTCTTCGTCGAAGTGTACGAAAAAGAACCACTTTAGCTACGCATAACTAATAGCCCTAACAACAATAATGGCTGCAAAACATCTTCAGATCTGCAATTAGTAGTTAAAATGCTGCGACAAACAGATCTATAAATGGAAAGACATTAAGCAGTAAAGTAAAGAGTTTGTTCCATGCATCCAACAGACAAGACAAGAACACGATTTTTGAATGAATTTTTATATTACAGGGCACCTGGGAGGAAACAAGAAGGTGTATTCAGATCTCCTCAATGGGATGGGTTCTTTGTAGTCCTCAGCACTTCAGATCTAAGCTTTCTCTCTCTTGTAGATGTAGAAAACCCAATGCAGAAAGTAGAGCTCAATGGGAGAAAATGATAGAAATGAGACCAAGTGTATAGATCCAGAGTGATCTAGTAGGCAACAAAAGGTGAAGAATGGTGGGGAAAACCCTCCTATTTATAACAAAATATTGGGTCATTCTAGATCTTGGTGCATGATTAAAATAATGTTAACCAAATCTAGATCCTCCTCTATGGAATATTTTATTATTATTTGTTGGAGGGAAAGGGACTTTGACTTGGGTCAAAATCCCTTGATTAGTGAAGAATAAATAAATAAATGATTTATTTATCCTTTTAAGGAAGTGGTTGAGATATAATCAAATAAATAATGATTTATTTAATTAATATTGGTTGATTTGGTCATATTTAACAAGGAATATTATTTAAATAATTATTCCTAGAAAATAATAAGATAACTATGGGTGTATCTCATTAATTTCTTTGTTTTTGGGTTAAACATGACTGGGAATAATAATTAAATTATGGTTTAATTAATTATTCCATTTGGGGTTTCCTTAATTAACATAGTGAAAGCAGTTTTACTTGGGGTAAAACTGGTCTTACATGGTGTACTTGGGTCCATCTAATAATAAAAGGTTAGATGACCAAAAAATGGTGTAACAGCAATATAACACACATGATTTGCAAAAAGGATTGTTCCCTTTGGAAGAGTTATTTGATTTCAATGACGTTGCAAAGAAGCCAAAACTAGATCCTGTGGAATATGAAGTAGAAGAGTGCAATGTAGGCAGTGAGCTAAACCCAAAAATGATCAAACTGTCTAAGACTTTACCAGATCACATCAAACTGAAATACATAGAGCTGTTTAAATAATTCTTCGATGTTTTTGCTTGGAGTTATGAAGACCTCAAATCCTATAACACAAAAATAATCCAGCACAAGATACCCCTGAAAGAAAACCAAAAACCTTTCAAACAAAAACTGCGTAGAATAAACCTTGTTCAGTTACCTTTGGTTGACAAGGAAACCAAGAAAATATATGAGGCTGGTATTATTTTTCCTATTACATATTTAGGGTGGGTATCTAATTTAGTGTCAGTTAGGAAAAATATAGGAGAAATAAGGCTTTTCATCGACTTTCGAAACTTAAACAAAGCCTCATTGAAGGACAACTACCCTTTACCCAAAATGGATCATATTCTACAAAGGGTAGTTGGTTCCAAAAGAATTTCTTTTCTAGATGGTTTCTCAGGATACAATCTGATTTTAGTACATCTTGATGATCAAATCAAGACAACTTTTACTACAATTCGGGGCACTTTCATGTATGTGAAAATGCCCTTTGGTCTAATGAATTCTGGTGCTACATTTCAGAGAGCCATGGACATTGCATTCTCAGAAGAACTAGTCTACTTCATCATTATTTACCTTCATGATATGACTGTTTTCTCTAAAACAAATGAAGAACACCTAGAACACTTGAAAATAGTCTTTGAGAGGTGCAGAAAGTATGGGTTGTCTCTAAATCCTAAGAAAACAATGTTTGTGCTCCAAGAAGGCAAGCTTCTTGGGCACATCATATCAGAAGAGGGAATAAAGATAGACCCAACAAGGATTGATGGTATTTTGGAAATCAACCATCCAAGAAATATCAAGGAACTCCAATATTTCATTGGAAAGATTAATTTCTTGAGAAGGTTCATTCCCAACTTGGCTGAACTCCTTAGAAACATAACAAACATGCTGAAGAAGGAGTAAGGAGTCAAATGGACCTTGGAAGCAAAGAATTATTTTGAGCTGGTAAAGCAAGCATTAACCAAAGCACCAATTCTAATAAGTTTTGACTTTTCAAAAGATTTTTTCATTTTTTCCTTTACATCGGAACATATAGTGGCTGCTGTCCTATTGCAGAAAAAATCAAAGGGACAAGAGCAGCCTATTGCATTCTTTAGTAAGGCACTGAGAGATTCTCCTCTGAAGTACAAAATCATGGAAAAGCAAGATTTTTCTTTGGTCAAGGCTATAAAAGACTTCAGAGTTTACATTCTTCACTCCCACATCATAGCATTTGTGCCCAATTCAGTGGTGAAAGACATTCTAACATAGGACCCAGATGGAAAGAGAGGTAAGTGGATAGTTGTGATACTTGAATATGATCTAGAGAGGAATCCCACTAAACTTATTAATGGCCAAGGATTATCTAGATTAATGGGTGAATCAAATTTTGAAGCTCTTGATATAAATATGATAAATGCCTTAGATGAACAAGAGGAGTTTTCAACTCCTATTATTGAAAATAATTTCATAAATTCATCTTGGTATGCTGATATTGTATATGTTTTTCTCAATCTGAATACACCTCCTAGTTTGAAAAAAACAAAGGAAAGGTTTTTAAAGTTAAAGGTTGTGAACTACTGCATTTTAGATAAATGTCTTTATTGGAAAAATGTTAGTGGTTTATTGCTTAAATGTTTGCCTGAGAATGATGCAGATAAGGTTAAGCAAGGGTTCCATGAAGGAGAATGCAGAGGCCACCTCTATTGGAAGACCACTGAGAAACAAAATCCTTAGAGCTGGTTTTCATTGGCCCTCCCTCTTTCCTGATGTCCATAAGATGATCATTTCCTGTCATAAATTCCAACTTTTTGAAGGAAAAAGAATATTGTTTCCCTTACCTTTGCGTCCAATCACTGTTGAAGCTCCTTTTCAACAATGGGGACTTGACCTCATAGGAGAAATCCATCCACCATCATCGACCCAACATAGATGGATTCTCATTGCAATAGACTACTTCACCAAATGGATAGAAGTCATCCCTTCTAGGCAAGCCAATGACTCTGTTATTATAAAGTTTCTTGAAACCCATATCCTATCTAGATTTGGCTGCCATAGGAAGATAATTACTGACAATTATGTTTCATTTGGATCAAAGAATATGGTTGAATTCTATCACAAGTACCAAATTACATTGGTGCATTCTACTTCTTATTACCCTTAAGGTAATGGGCTGGAAGAATCCTGAAACAAAAGCTTGGTGAACATAATCAAGAAGTTGCTGGAGGACAATAATAAGTCATGGCACACAAAACTGGTACATGCTCTTTGGGCTGATATATTGACACTTAAAAAATAAATTGGGATGTCACCCTACCACCTTGTATATGGAGTGGATGCAATTTTTCCAACCAGCCTTGGTGTGCCAGTCATGAAGCTGATTCAAGAACTGTAGTCTGAAGACAATGACATGATCAGAATAATAAATCAGACCATACACCTTCAGCAAACCAGAGAGGAGGTCTACAACAGAGCATTACAAAATCAAGAAAGAATCAAGAAGCTTTTGGATAGAAGGACAAAGGCCAGCAATTTCAACATTGGGGACAAAGTGTTAAAATGGGATTCAAGGAAAGAAGATAAGGGTAAGCATGGGAAATTTGATAACTTATGGCTTAGCCCTTATCTCATTCATTCTACTGTTGGTAAAAATTCCTATTTTTTACAAGAATTGAATGGAGCTGAACTGTTTTGGGGTCCTGTCAATGGCAGGATGCTCAAACATTACTTTTCTTGACCATCTCAGTTTGGAAGCCTTTTTATTTTTTCTCATTGTGAATATCACACTCTTCATTGCATTCAAAGTTAGAAAAATCAAAAATACAAAAACAATAAAAAATAAAAGAGGGCAGATTGTAAAAACAACAAAGGTACATCCCCATACCAAAAAAGAGATAAAATCAGAAATTTTGCAAGCACAAATGCCACTCCTAAGAAACACACTCCTAGTTAGTCATATAGCCTAATCATGACTAATTAGTTTACAATTTACTGCTGATAGGTTAGTGAAAATAGATCTTCCAAACAGCTTAAACTTGGTTAGGAAGATTAGGATAGAAGAAAAAAGGTTCAAACTAGCTCAAAATCTGAACCTATGAGTTTCAAAAAGATGCATGGCTCTAATCTGTTTAAAAACTTGAGCCAGAGATAGAAGAACTAGTTCTAATATGCCAAAAACTTGAACTAGGGAACAAAGAGAAAAAACAGCTCAAACAAGCCTAAAAACAGAGTTGGAAGAGAAGTGAAGGATGTTATTTAGTTTTTAGATCTTAAGCCTTCACCATTTTGCTTTATTTTTCTGTAAATTTTTGTCTATGCACAGCTTGTCTTTATGCCATAGATCAGCAACAAGTCAGAATATCCAATCCTTGCTTGTTTTCTTTTAAATTTCCTGTTTTAGAATTTAGTGAATTAAAATCTGTCAGACAGTCTAATCCTGACAGAGTTTAGTTAGGTAGAGAATCTTATGATCTCAACAGCATAATCTGAGTTCATGGAGAAATAAGGGTAGAAATATAATAGTTTTATGTTTTACCAAAAGAACAAAATGTTTGTAAAAATAGTTTGCCAATCCAAAGGCACTTTGAAAGAAGAAAAAATGTTAGATCATTAGGATTGGGTAGTTAGAAAGCTTGCTTTGATATAATTCCATTGGTTTTAATGGTTGATAACATTGTCAGAGCAAAAAAGGATCAGCAAAGAAATCACTTGTAGCCTAATGGATGAGGCATTGATCAGTGTCCAGAGAAGACATGTCTAAGGTTCTTGGCACCTCCAAGGAGCTGCCATCCCAAGTTGGAGCCGCTATTAGCCACCTATAAAATTTTTCATATCAAATGGTGGCTAGATATTTTATAGCCTTCAAGAAACAATTTTATTTCCCGATTGTGAGTTCTTGAAGTCGTGATGATGTCTCTTTTCTCTTCAGAAAACCTTCACTGTGCTTCCCTCATTTAACCTGAGAAAAGTCTGTTGTTTACCAAAGAAAAGACTGCTGAAAAGTTCCATTTTCCCTTCATTTTACCCCCCCTTTCACTCATAATTAACCCCCATTTTCATCCCCTTTTTCCTCATGAAAATCCTCCATTTCCCTCATTTTCCTTCTTTCCCTTTTGAAACTATCTTTGGTAAGGTTTAAAAATCCTTTTTAACCTTATCAGAACTCTCAAAACCCCTAAAAAAATCTTCAAAAATCATAAAAAACAGACTTTTTGAAATAAGGCCTTAAGCCCCTTTGGCCTTAGCCCCCAGCCCCTTTTTATCCATAAGACCCAAAGCGGTGACCTATAGTTAAGCTCCTTTCACGCAATCGCAATCAGGGTTTTCTATTATTGTTACCTTTTACCTTTAAAAGGTTTCCGGTGTGATTGGCTCCTTTTCTTCTAAATATCGATTCCTTTGTCTTTTCATATAACCCCGAGCCCCACAACCGGGTGCTAAACACCATAAAAATTCTCCCCAAAACAAACTTTCCTTTTTATTTTATTAAAAAACCCATTTTCCAATGTTATAACAAAACCTGAAAGTTCGTTGTTTAAATGAATGTCAATCATTGATCTTCTCTATCACCCCAGATCCAATGGTTCATATTGTTTCTCATTTCAAAGCCACCATTCCACCTTTTTCCTTCTTGGTTAAATCTCCACTGTCGATCTAGTTTTTAGATCGACGGCTCTTGTTCCATCAGCTAATCGCTATCACAAGTTCTCCTCAGCACAAAATTGCAAGTCCCTTTTTGCTGTTCCAATGCCGATTCCCTGATTGAATCTTAGCCATTGAATCCACAAGAACCAACGGCTAAGATTTCGTCGCAACTCTGCCCATCATTATTCATATCTAACCCTCCGATTAACTCTTCACTGTCGATCTATTCCCAGATCTAACGGCTCATATTTCATCGCATCACAAAACTTCTATGGTGTTTCCCTTTTCACTCCGCCGATTGCAATCTTGTGATTCAATGTGGACCGTCAAATCCACAAGAACCGATGGCCCAGATTTAATCACCCTCCACCATAAGCCCTTGCCATTTCACCTGTCGATTGAATCTCCACTGTTGATCTCTCCTAGATCTAATGGCTCTTGCTAAATCACATTGAAGCTTTTTTTTGTTGTCTTCCCATTTTCTCCTCCGATTTGCAACCTCACGATCCCATCTGGACCATCCCTTTCACATATCCGACGGTCCAGATTAAACCCCACTTCCCTTTGTTGTTTCATAAGCCCTGCTATGTAAAATATTTCGGTGAAGATCCACCATTGATATTTGCAGATCAACGGTCCACATTGCTCCCGATCTCTGCTCGACCCCCTACCTTGTATTCTTTTCGTTTCCCCAAAATTAAATCTAGACCATCCATTATTCTAATCCAATGGTCTAGATTCAACCTGATAGGCCCAAATCCTTTGGGTCCTACCCTTCCCCATTGACAAATCTTAACCATCCATTCCCGAGATCTAACGGCTCACATCTAATCCGCCTTCGACCCTCCTATCACTTTCCGCCCACGCAACTTATCTTATCGCACTCTCATCTCCACCATTGGATCTACCCACCTCTCATCCGATGGCCGAGAATCATTTTCACGTTTTTTTTTGCACCCGAGAGTTAACATCTAAAAATTATGTGAAATGGGTGGTTTTAGAAATCCATGTGTCAAGCACGAACCTATATCACATTCCAAAAGTTAAAACAACTTTACTGTCGCAACACAACGCGAAAACCGCTATCGGTTTTCCGCTTACCACCTTTTTCCATCACATTGCATCCTCTGATCAAATCTTCGCTCTCCGTTCTATTAATCCAACAGTCTAGATTTCACCTAACCATTGAACCATTGCCCTCCACCATTTCTCCCAGGGACTTCATCGATTAACCTTCGCCGTTGATCTGTGTTGGTAGTTCTAATCTAACGGCCTAGAATCTTCCCGCATCCAAAATATCATTAAACATATTATGCCTCCGCCAAAGAAATTTTTCCCTTTTTCACTATATTTTCCACCATTTCACTATGTCATTTCCCTTCCACCTTATAAGATCTTGGATTGATCTTGACCGTTGATCGACATGCATCGACGGTTCAGACATAATCTTTCATTGACCCTTCCGACCACCTCTCCTTTGACCTCAGTGATCAATCCTCGTCGTTGGATGCTTTCATCCAACGACTGTGATCTAACCTCAGCCTCCAAGGCAGTCTAAACCCAACTACGCAGGATTTTCTTAACTTTTCTTGTTTTCTGCAGGTTTTCAAGGTTTCTCAACTGTTTTAAAAATAGAATCAAAGGCCGAGGATGATGATCCCCCAGGCCTTTATTCATCAAGAATATCATTCTACAGGGTTCAACACAATGTTTCATTTGTGCCTCATGAGCACTGATGCCATTTTAAAACCCTTTGCATGCCCACAAAAGAAATGAAAACACAGTAAAATCCATAGACAAAGAGTATCAGTTTCACAGCATGAAATCAAAGTGGAAACCCATGTTTAAAGGTTTTAGCACAGTTTTGAAGGATTAAGGCACCCATTCAGCAAATCAAAACCCTAATCCCGAGTTAAAGACATCATAAAGACCGGAAGACACAGATTAAGCCTAATCAGAGCTAAAACATAGATCTCAAGTAAATTAAAGGTGTTTTTAGAGAAAAACAAATTAATTCATCAATCCGAGAAGCCTCCACTACCACATCAAAGGCTAATTGAATCCTCTCAACTACCAAAAGCCACTTGCAGCCTCAAAGCATTCAAAAGAGGCCATAGTTATTGGCAGAACAGAAGATATTTGCCTCAACGCAGCTGAACAGTTATTTCAAGCCAAAGGAACTTATTACCACTATCAATGAAAGTTATTACAAAGATAAGGGAAAGCCTTAAAGTCAACAAATCCTCCCAAGTAGCTCAATAACTTAATGAAAATCAATCAATACATGGGAAATATCAGAAATATTCTCCATTTGAGCCCCTCAAAGGCCGAGAAGCGTTAATTGTATTAATTGAACCAAAAGATCTTATTTTACATGTCGCCTCCTCATTTCTTCTTTAAATACCTCTGTTGAAGATGAGGCAAAGTTTGGTCTCCGAATATCTGTTGCATGTAAATAGTTTTCTGAAGCTGCTGTAAGATCTATTTTGTAATTGAAGATACCTAATTTGATATGAGAAGTTTGAAGCTATAGAGACCCATTGGACTTGAAGATTGTAACTGGTTTGAAGCATCAAATACAAGTTGATTTATGGGATCCTGGTCTATGTTAATGGTGATGTTTTTTTTTCTTATTGTAACTTGTCATTTTATTTCGTTTTTCATTCTATCCATCTTCTCTGATAAAGAACAGAAATTATAGAGTTAGGATTTACTGTCAAAGGTACCCTGCTCTTAATGATAAGCTTTATCTGAATGTTTTCTTCTAGTTGTGTTATTTAAGAATGATTGAATACTGTGCAAGCAGTCAAGATGTTGGCGTTCCCTTCTCTCACTATCTAGATTTTAAACATTGTTCTTGAATGTTATTTTCAGTGTCTGCTAAGTAAAGTTGAACTAGGGAAGTATATGGTTATCCCTATCCTCTATTTTTATCTCCAAAGGTTGTCTGAAATTTTCCCTAAGAGTATGTTGAAAGAACGCTAGGTTCAAATTCCTTACCTGATCTTAGTCTATTCTTTGTTTATCTTAAGTGTTGTCTTGATAAGTTTACTAATTAAATAATGAACTAGGGAAGTCTATGGTTAGCCCTGTCCTCTAGTTTCCTTCTCCAGCAGTTTCTTTGAAAATTTTCCCTTTGTGTTTTAAATGTTTTCTATTGAAAGTGAATCGAAAGGAGGCTAGTTTCAATGTACTTACCTGATTTTAGATAAATTTTATGTCTTTCTTATGTGTATGCCAAAAACAGGATAGTTTCGAGGTACTTACTTGATCTTAGGCTGCTCTTTGTTCTTCATTTGTTTGTTTCCCCTTCTTATTGTTTCATTCCATTCCATAAAATCAACTTTAAAGAGATCCTTAGTCATAGATGAATTGCCCCATCGACCACTCTTGAACCTTGTTGTTTAAATTAAATCCTACTATGACTCCATAGCCCAATGGATTGAAGTTGTTTCTTGCCTATCTTTTTAGCTGAATCAATCTTTCACTTTCATACACCTTCACCCTTCATTTAGACTTCCTTAACCTTAATTTATCTTAGCCCAACCAAAACAAACAAAACCTTGTTCTTCATAACTAGCCTAATATCACATTCCAAGCCTTAAAGATACATCAATATTTGCACTTTATAGAGAAATCCCTCTCTGGATTCAAGAGGGCTAGACCCTAGAATCCCAAAGTGGTTCACATGTTTTCCCTATAGTTTTAGTCTTGCCAGTCTGCTAGAAATTAAAGGGAGATAACAGCACCAACCCCATACTTGAACACAATCTCTGCAACCAAACTGCTTCCTTTATTGCATGAGCGACTACCATGTATTCTACCTTTATAATTGAAAGAGCCACTACACACTGTCTTTTACTCATCCAACTAACTACACCTCCAAATAGACTAAACACATACCCATTTGTAGATCTTCTTTGGTCCAGATCTCCAACCCAGTCTGCATCAAAAAAACCATGAATGTCCAACACTCTTTCCAATCCTGGTCTTCCCTTGTAGCACAAGCCATAATCACTAGTGCCACGCAAATATCTGAAAATCCGTTTCATTGTTGTCCAATGCTCCTTCCATGGGTTTGACATAAACCTACTCAATACTCCCAATTCATGTGCAATTGTGTTAGACTCCGTCTTCTCAAGTCCTCTCGTCGTAGTTCAATTCGGATAGGTAGTCGTCAAGATCTCGCTCAATATACGAGCCAATGCCAAAACAGCTTTTCACCCATCGCTACTTAGATGTTTGCAAAGCTTGTTTTCAAGATGTTTCAATAACACTTGTGTGCTAGGAGAAGGACCAAGTAGTTGTTTATATCAGGGAATGCCATCAATGAGAAATTGATTCTTCTTCAAAACAGGGGTTTTGAAGAAGAAATTTTCAAATATGTTTTGGTAATAAATAGGTAGGTGGTCAAAATATTTCAAATTCTATAGTTCTTCAGTGACACCAGCTCCAAACATCCCCGCAAAAGTCAACAAAGTATTATCACCCAAGACTCGTAAAAAGCAAGAGAAAGCCAAAGCCAAAGAAACGAAGTTTCAATGTGAAAGTGCCAAAATTTCAAACATTGCAAAACGAGTTTTTTGAAATCAAGATTTTAAATCCTTTGCTATATATATTATTTGGCTCCATGCTCAACTACTTGCATCATTAGAGGTAAAAAAATGTTCACATGGAGAATGGAGTAACTTTTTTCTTGTTCCCCTTATATAGCATTAGGCTATGTTGCCACAAATGACCTTCAAACCGCATATCAACTACATTCGGGGAGTCCTCGCTACCAACTAGTATTGCCAAAGCTTGGGGTTTCGGTACTCGGGACACCTTTGTCATTCTCTCGATTTATAGTCATCTCGATCATTGGAGTGCTTCACTGTCTGGTCAAGACATCTTTTTCCCGAAGTATGAACCCTCAAAGTCTTTTAATATTAACATGGCAAACCTCTAGAAGTTTCATGCTATCACAGAGTCGACGTATTCTCGCTCCATGTCACCGGGTTGGATCATTTGCGAGAGGCATGTCAATCTGAGAAAAGCAGCAGTAGTTCTTTGCAAGACATGAATGTATCCTCTAAATACTAGTGGAAATGGGCAACAAATTGGCATATGGAATGCAATAAATCAGATGCGAAATCGTATTGAAACATATAGGGCATCATTTGGGTTCAGTGTTGATGAAGTTACAACTTTTAATTGTGAGTTTTCAAAGGTTCTCACGGGATAGCCTTGTTATTTCTCCCTTTGGAGCACGTAAATCATATGATACAGTTTTTGCCACATTTGACAAGAGAAGTTTGAAGTCGAAATGCAGATAAAGACGGTTAGCTTTATTTGATTCTGCAAATATATCTTCATCAATGGATTGCAAATATCGCTTGAAAATCATCAAAACAAGGTTTTGGGGTTAAAAAAATTTAAGTATCCAAAGCTTTATACTCTTCTTGTTTTTTGATTCAAACCAAATTGCAATTCCCACAAAGATGGGTTATTTCTCGCAAGTTTTTCAAGTTATGATGTTCACAAGCGGATTAGAACACTTTACGATAGAGTTTGTGCGAAGGATTCCAAGTGGAGGTTAAATGGCTTTATTGTTGATGACGCATCGACGTAAACCGCTAAAATTAGGGAATGTTTTTCGTTGTTCGACTCGTTATACCCTCGGCGTGTTTGGCGTGCATGGCAATCACAATATTTAGCAAATATGATCCATAGCCGGCAAACAAGTTTCATTTCCAACGATCCATAGCATACAAGTCGAGATTTGGAGATTGGAAGGCCGTAATCAAGTTTAAAGCAGCATTGATCGGGTTTGGAGATCGAGCGACCCACCCGGGCATCGAGCGACCCACCCGGGCGTTCTTCGCAGTGCAAAAATATAACGTGCGCGACCCAAACAGAGCTCCTGCGCGACCCACGCATCAACGTAAGTCCCGGAAATGGTTGTATGCGCTCGCCTTCATCCAAAACAACTTCAACGACATCCAAAATGATTTCAACGAATTGCCAACAAGTTTTGATCATTGTGCGATCGATTTTTTATGTTTGTGGTGATTTTTTATATTTTGTGGTGATTTTAAACATTGAAGCAGTAGTGCATATAAGGGCCGCGGAAGAGAAAATAAAACGCAGAGGTGAACAAGTTCTTGCAGACAGTAGGGAGGTTCATTTAGAGAGATGTATTAAGATTCGCTTGTGTTGATCTCGGAAGTGTCCCCCCCTCTATTTTTTTCTTATAAGAAAATTATATAGCTTTTAAGTCGCCACCGTCGTGGACACTATAAGAATGTATCAACAACCGCTGATTTTGTCGAGAAGACCACGCCCAATGGGAGATGCACAGACACGGTACAAGTTATAAAATTACCACCTACATTAACTAAGGTTCTTGATGAGAATGTAGAACTGTTTCAAGATATTTAAGATGGAAAGTTGGGCCATGGAAAGACTCGCTAGTGTGAGTTTGAAGAAAGAAAGTAAGATGTGGAGCGGGTGAAACACAAGAGGATCCAATTTTGGTGCTTTGTTAAAAACGCATGAAATGTCAGAATAACGAGTTTTATTCAAATAACAAGTGGAAAATTGACAAGCTAAAGACCGAAAACCAAAGTTAGAATGAAGACACCCTGTTACCATATGAATAGGATTTGTTCTTATCTATGACCTCGCTAGTCATACGCTCCAATTGTTAGGCTTTTTGGTTAGAGATTTTCTAGGAGAAAGTTATTACATGTTCTATTGTTGTAATTGTAGTAGAAACAGCGCTCCTGTTTTGGGGTCGACTTGTTTTTTTCTAGAATAATTGATTTAATGTATAAAAATAATCATTTGAGAGGAGAGTTCGGGGGCTAGTGTAGGAGAAATGCAGCTTCATTGTATAGATCTTGACAGAGATTTTAATGAAAAGACCCAGCTACTGGCTTCGAGATTCCCCGTGGCTTGAAATTTAACATATATGTCTTCCGTTGTTTCATATGTAGCTCCGTTATGTGTTCATGTCATTTCATGATCATTTCCAATTGAACAAATGAAGTGTTAAGGTAGAATTCATATTTGGTATGCTCTCGCCTTTAAGTTTGTTCATATTTAATGTTTTTCTTCTCGTTCGACAAGGATTCATCCTCTATGCCCTTGTCGGCTCCTCATCAGCCTTGCCATTTCATTTAATCTCAAATTTGATGTTAAATTTTCCTCGCCTACCTTGCCTCGTAAGACAATCTGTGTTTTATTTATTTATTTATTTCTCTCTGTTCAAGTCAGTCTTTGCCTCACACAAACCCCGTAAACCCCCAACATTCACAAAAAACCCTTTCATATCGCTTTACTAGCCTAAGATCAGCATTTACTATCGGTTATCTCAGCCCCCTTTGAAGATCCTTCGCTGAGTTTAACCCGGAGAGAGCCCTCTCCGTCCTCGTAGGGCTAGCTACGAGGCTAAGGTTGGTTTGATGTTGCCTCGAGCCTCGCCTCTTTCAAACTCGTGCGCATTCGAGCGCTAACATAGTGGCGACCATACCGGGGAAGATGGTTTGTCGTTGATGTGACAACGACTTGTAGATTGTCTTGCCCTCAAATGCGCAGAAATCAAGTTGCAGTATCCGATGCCGATGG
Source organism: Pinus albicaulis (assembly GCA_034641835.2). Taxonomy (NCBI): domain Eukaryota; kingdom Viridiplantae; phylum Streptophyta; class Pinopsida; order Pinales; family Pinaceae; genus Pinus; species Pinus albicaulis. The sequence goes on from CM076576.1 coordinate 268,578,481, forward strand.
TGGACACAGCAAGCGACACATATGAAAGCTGAAATTTTCACCCGGCGACTCCAGACTCGATCCGGAGATTCCAATGCTCGCCGATCCACTCATGCAATGGTAGGGTATGTGGCAAACCCCGCACTTTCCGAAGCCGTAGAAGATGTTAGAAATTTGTTAGCGGATTATGAAATTAATGAAGAATTTGTCGTAGTCTTGCTTCGATGTTTGAAATCTCCAAAGTTTCCTCTCGAAACTAAAACTAGGTTCTCGTGAGTTAATTGTTGAAAAGTTTGAGAAGGAGATTCAATGTTTAGATGAGCAGATTCAGTCATATGATTTCCAAGACCCTAAAAAGTTCTTGGAAATCCTTCCTCAATCGAAACAAGATATCATAGAATGGCCTACAGCTTGTTTACATTGATAAAGCAGTGCACTGAAGTATGCATCACGTAGTTGGGGCAGCCAACGTAGTCCAACCTTCGTGATCCTATTGCGGCATACATGGACACATTTTTCAGTTTGATTGATAGATCAGTCGTATTTTCCGTGACCAGTGCTCAAGACGTGCATGAAGGGGCCGTCAGCAATTGCATCCGTGATCCGGTTGAAGCAAGCCTCAAGCGGCATCAGCTTCAGTGTTTACTTGAATGGTTAACCCTGGCATTTCGCATTACTCCGATCTATTGTTTTTACAAAGCAGAGTAGGGTAGATTTTGTAAATAAATAAGCAGCCCAAAAGGGCAGCATCTTGTTCCAGCTTTCATTGCGCTTCTAGTGTGAGGTTTGCCAAGTCGCTTTTTCAAAACATTTCGACCGCTTTCGGGCTAATAAGTTGATCATGTTTCCATAGCCCAATGGATGGAGGCACCGTCTCGCTCTCCCAAAGCTCGCGGTTCTTGGCACCTCCAAGAAGCGGCAGCCGCCATCCCCATTGGAGCCAATGTTAGACTCCGTCTTCTCAAGTCCTCTCGTCGTAGTTCAATTCGGATAGGTAGTCGTCAAGATCTCGCTCAATATACTGAGCCAATGCCAAACAGCTTTTCACCCATCGCTACTTAGATGTTTGCAAAGCTTGTTTTCAAGATGTTTCAATAACACTTGGCAGGGCTAGGAGAAGGACCAGATAGTTGTTTATATCGGAATGCCATCAATGATAAATTGATTCTTCTTCAAAACAGTGGTTTTGAAGAAGAAATTTTCAAATATGTTTTGGTAATAAATAGGTAGGTGGTCAAAATATTTCAAATTCTATAGTTCTTCGCTGACGCTACTCCAAACATCCCCGCAAAAGTCAACAAAGTATTATCACTCCAAGACTCGTAAAAAGCAAGAGAAAGCCAAAGCCAAAGAAACGAAGTTTCAATGTGAAAGTGCCAAAATTTCAAACATTGCAAAACGAGTTTTTTGAAATCAAGATTTTAAATCCTTTGCTATATATATTATTTGGCTCCATTCTCAACTACTTGCATCATTAGAGGTAAAAAACTGCTCACATGGAGAATGGAGTAACTTTTTTCTTGTTCCCCTTATATAGCATTAGGCTATGTTGCCACAAATGACCTTCAAACCGCATATCAACTACATTCGAGGAGTCCCGCTACCAACTAGTATTGCCAAAGCTTGAGGTTTCCGGGTACTGGGGACACCTTTGTCATTCTCTCGATTTATAGTCATCTCGATCATTGGAGTGCTTCACTGTCCGGTCAAGACATCTTTTTTCCCCGAAGTATGAACCCTCAAAGTCTTTTAATCTTAACATGGCAGCCTCTAGAAGTTTCATGCTATCACAGAGTCGACGTATTCTCGCTCCATGTCACCTGGGTTGGATCATTTGCGTGAGGCATGTCAATCTGAGAAAAGCAAAGGTAGTTCTTTGCAAGACATGAATGTATCCTCTAAATACTCGGTGGAAATGGGCAACAAATTGGCATATGGAATGCAATAAATCGATGCGTAACATATTGAAACATATAGGGCATCATTTGGGTTCAGTGTTGATGAAGTTACAACTTTTAATTGTGAGTTTTCAAAGGTTCTACTGGGATAGCCTTGTTATTTCTCCCTTTGGAGCACAGTAAATCATATGATACAGGGTTTTGCCACATTTGACAAGAGAAGTTTGAAGTCGAAATGCAGACAAAGACGGTTAGCTTTATTTGATTCTCGCAAATATATCTTCATCAATGGATTGCAAATATCAGCTTGAAAATCATCAAAACAAGGTTTTGGGGTTAAAAAAATTTAAGTATCCAGCTTTATACTCTTCTTGTTTTTGATTCAAACCAAATTGCAATTCCCACGAAAGCATGGGTTATTTCTCGCAAGTTTTTCAAGTTATGATGTTCACAAGCGGATTAGAACACTTTACGATAGAGTTTGTGCGAAGGATTCCAAGTGGAGGTTAAATGGCTTTATTGTTGATGACGCATTGACGTAAACTCGCTAAAATTAGGGAATGTTTTTTCAGTTGTTCGACACTCGTTATGCCTCCGGGCGTGTTTGGCGTGCATGGCAATCACAATATTTAGCAAATATGATCCATAGCCGGGCAAACAAGTTTCATTTCCAACGATCCATAGCATACAAGTCGAGATTTGGAGATTGGAAGGCCGTAATCAAGTTTAAAGCAGCGTTGATCGGGTTTGGAGATCGAGCGACCCACCCGGGCATCGAGCGACCCACTCGGGCGTTTCTTCGCAGTGCAAAAATATAACGTGCGCGACCCAAACAGTAGCTCGCGCGACCCACGCATCAACGAAGTCCGAAATGGTTGTATGCGCTCAGCCTTCATCCAAAACAACTTCAACGACATCCAAAATGATTTCAACGAATTGCCAACAAGTTTTGATCATTGTGCGACGATTTTTTATGTTTGTGGTGATTTTTATATTTTGTGGTGATTTTAAACATTGAAGCAGAGTGCATATAAGGGCCGCTGAAGAGAAAATAAAACGCAGAGGTGAACAAGTTCTTGCAACGTGGGGAGGTTCATTTAGAGAGATGTATTAAGATTCGCTTGTGTTGATCCGGAAGTGTCCCCCCTCTATTGTTTCTTATAAGGAAATTATATAGCGGGAAGCCGCCATCGTCGTGGACAACTATAAGAACGTATCAACAACCGCTGATTTTGTCGAGAAGACCACGCCCAATGGGAGATGCACAAGCACTGTACAAGTTATAAAATTACCACCGCATTAACTAAGGTTCTTGATGAGAATGTAGAACTGCTTTCAAGATATTTAAGATGGAAATTTGGGCCATGGAAAGACCGCTAGTGTGAGTTTGAAGAAAGAAAGTAAGATGTGGAGCGGGTGAAACAGAAGAGGATCCAATTTTGGTGCTTTGTTAAAAACACATGAAATGTCAGAATAACGAGTTTTATTCAAATAACAAGTGGAAAATTGACGAAATTTAAAGACCGAAAACCAAAGTTAGAATGAAGACACTGTTACCATATGAATAGGATTTGTTCTTATCTATGACCTCAGCTTAGTCATACGCTCCAATTGTTAGGCTTTTTGGTTAGAGATTTTCTAGGAGAAAGTTATTACATGTTCTATTGTTGTAATTGTGGGTGAAACAGTCACTGCTTTTGGGGTCGACTTGTTTTTCTAGAATAGTTGATTTAATGTATAAAAATAATCATTTGAGAGGAGAGTTCGGGGGGGCTAGTGTAGGAGAACAGAGCTTCATTGTATAGATCTTGGACAGAGATTTTAATGAAAAGACCTGGGCCACTGCTTCGAGATTCCCCGTGGCTTGAAATTTAACATATATGTCTTCCGTTGTTTCATATGTAGCCTCGTTATGTGTTCATGTCATTTCATGATCATTTCCAATTGAACAAATGAAGTGTTAAGGTAGAATTCATATTTGGTATGTCTCGCCTTTTAAGTTTGTTCATATTTAATGTTTTCTTCTGTTCGACAAGGATTCATCCTCTATGCCCTTGTCACTCCTCCTCATCAGTCTTGCCATTTCATTTAATCTCAAATTCTGATGTTAAATTTTCCCCGCCTACCTTGCCTCGTAAGACAACTGTGTTTTTTTTTATTTATTTATTTCTCTCGTTCAAGTCGTCTTTGCCTCACACAGACCTCGTAAACCCCAACATTTACAAAAAACCCTTTCATATCAGCCTTACTAGCCTAAGATCAGCATTTACTATCGGTTATCTCAGCCCCTTTGAAGATCCTTCGCCGAGTTTAACCCGGGAGAGAGCCCTTCTCCCGTCCTCGTAGGGCTAGCTACGAGGCTAAGGTTGGTTTGATGTTGCTCTCGAGCCTCGCCTCTTTGCACCGTGCGTATTCGAGCGCTAACACAATGTCTAGTCTAGTACGCACCATTGCATACATCAAAGCTACCCACTACACTTTCATATGGAACACGAGACATATCCTCCTCTTCTTCTTATGTCTTGGGACACTGCTCAGTAGATATATTTACACCTACATGAATTGGAACATTCACCGGCTTTACTATCCCGCATATTGAACCCTATGCAATATAGTCTCGACATACTTCCTCCGGTTTAACCCGTAGCTTCCTCTTTCCCAATCTCTCTTTTTCCATGCCAAAAATATAGTTTGCAACACCAAGATCCTTCATTTCGAATTTCGAGAATAGTTGGGTCTTCAAATCTTGGATAATTTCTTTGTCATTTCCAATCAACAACCTATCATCCACATACAAGACCAAATAAATAACACAGTCATCAATTAATTTAAAATAAACACAGTTGATCCTCCTTGCTTCGTGAAGCCAAGTCCCCATATATAGGTATTAAATTTCCGATACCACATCCTCGGGTGACTATTTTAACCCATATAGAGACTTATTTAACTCCGCATACCATTTCTTTCTTCCCCTTCACCATAAAGCCTTCTAGGTTTTTTTTCATGTAGATCTCCTCTTCCGCATCCCCCGTGAAGAAATGTTATCTTCACATCCATCTCGTTTCTACCTCAAAATCAAACGCAATGTAAATAGATAAAAGTAATCTAATAGAAGTAACTTTGGCAAAAAAGAGAAAAAATATCACCAAAATCAATTCCCAGCACTGGAATAACCTTTACTACCAACCGAGCTTTGTATTTCTCCACCTTTCCTTCTACATTCATCTTCTTCTTAAACAAACATTTTCTCTCGATGGGCTTCCTTCTAGCGGGAAACTCCACAAGATCCCATGCCTCATTTTTATTAAAGGATGCCATTTCATCAACCATGGCCTCATTCCGCATTTTTCCATCCTCTAAATCTACTACCTCCCTAATGGTTCCGGAATCATTATCGGTTATAGTGAAAGGAAAAATTGAATAGAAATCATATGGACTATACCTTTCTCGTTGTCTTCTTTCCCGAACCGATCTTCTCACAAACTGGAGTTTGTGGCTCTTCTTCTTCTCGAGTCTCCTTCCCGTTCATAGAGTTTGATTCATCCTCCTTTAGCTCAAACTCTATCTTCTCAGTGTTCCCTCTGGTAGGATTTCATGTTTAGCAACATCTTTCACCTCTCTAAACACCACATCTTGGTTGTACACAACCTTCCTTGCTTCTCGGGTTCCAAAGCTTGTGACCCTTGAAACCATCCTTATACCCAATAAATATGCACCTTTCGGATTTATTATCCAATTTGGTCCTTTTCGCCTTTGGAACATGTACATATGCATCACATACAAATACTCTCGTATGTGAAAGAGAGGGTTTCTTACTAGTCCATACCTCATGTGGAGTCTTATCCTCCAATGATGATGAAGGTGATTTGTTAACCAAGTAACATGTAGTCTCCACTAACTCTACCGAAAATTCTTGTCCTAACCCAGCACTCACCGAGAATGCTTCTTGCCTTTTCCATCGCATTCTCGTTCATTCTTTCTCGCAACTCCGTTTTGTTGAGGTTTCTATGGATTAGTCTTCTACAATGTTATACCACACTTCTTACGTAACTCTTCAAATTCCTTCCCGCAAAACTTCCCACCATTATCTCGTCCCCGCGACCTTTATCTTCTTCTCTACCGTCTTTTCCACTAGAGCCTTAAATTCCTTAAACCCGTCAAAGACTTCATATTTCTTCCTCAAGAATTATATCCATGTATTACTTGAGAATTCATCTATGAATGAAACATAGTACACAAAATTACCCGATGATGGAACCGAAACAGTCCAAACACATCATTGTGCGCAAGCTCTAATATCTTGTCTTCCCTCTTAGCACTAGAAGGAAAACTCACCCGATTCTCCTTCCCATATACACAATGTTCATAGAAATCCAAATCCAAAGAGATATTAGACATACCTTCTACCATACCATTTCCATGCAGCATCCGAAGGCCCTTCTCTCAAATATGTCCAAGCCACTCGATGCCATAGCATGGTCTTTTCTCCGTATTAATCGCTAGGCTTTTCGCTCCACTTTCGGGAACCACGTAACTATTGAACCCATCAATAATAATGTTTCCCCGAATCTTGTACAAAGTTCCAATCCAAACTCCCCACATTAATACCATTTCTCCCCCCTAACCATCTTATAGGTATCTTTCTCAAACACTATTTTTTACACCCGCATCATCCATCTTACTTACAAAAAATCAGATTTCTAGCCAATTTAGGAATGTGCGTAACACCGTGAAGTGTTCTAATCCTTCCACCTTATAGCTTTAGCTTAAATTTTCCGTGTCCGACGATTTTGGCATTCCTATCATCCCCTAAGAAGACATCACCGCCATCATATTTCTCATAGTACCCGCAGAACCAATCCCTATGGGGAGTAAAGTGAAAGGATGCACATGAGTCAATTAACCATGACTCATGATCTACATGTGTATTTAAAGAAGAATCCAAATACACATCCCCACCTTCATCTAAGGTGGCTTTTGCCTCTATAAAAGGAGCATCATCGATCCCTTTCCTTTCTCAAGAGCTTTAGATCTTCATTCCTTCTTGTAGTGCCCTTCCTTTCCGCATTTCCAACACGCCTTTAAAAAACTTTCCAAGAGATTTAGATCTCCCTCTATATTTAGATCTCCCGCTCGAAAACTTATTCTTGTTCCTATTCGGGGACCTTCCTCATACAAATAAGGCATCTCTATTTTTTTACCCTCCATATTTCATTTCCCCGATAGCAAGGCCGAGAAAATGTCATCAAAATTCAAGGTAGTTGTATTGCTTCCTATTGCAATAACAAGACTATCCCACGAGTCCGGTAGAGAACACTATAAAATGATGCACTTATCTTCATATGAGATTGTAATATCAATAGATGACAAATGACTTACCAAAGTATTGAAGGCATTCGGATGCTCATCACCGAGTCTCCATCCTTCATCCCTGTGTTATACATCTTTTTCCGCAAGAACAATTTATTCACTCGGAGACATAGATTGGTACAAAGTCCCTAGCTTTTCCCACAAGGTCTTCGCCATACGTTACCCGCATACATTCAAAAATACTGAATCTAAGGCACACAACCATATTGTGCTCTTTTTGCCTTCCGATCCAGCCTTCTTCTAGTATTCATCTCGACATTTCCACTATTTTAGAATCTGGATCTACCGTGATCCACCGATCCTTATCCACCAAAGTAGATCCTCCATCTTGAGCTTCCAAAAATCAAAACTCTAACCATTAAATTTCTCGATCTCTATCTTCCCGCCACTCACCATCTTCTTTGACCGCAAGAATCGATCACGCAGATCTCCCATCGAACATGGTCTACCTCATGCCCGAGAAAAAAAAACCCCCTCAAGCAAGAAAGGCGTCCCCTTGAATCCAAAACCGCTCTTATACTAAATGTAGGTTTTAACCCTATACGTAAATTATCTACAAACTAATCTTAAAACAAAATATAAATAATAGAAATAGCATAAAACATAAAATGTATAACACATATATCTTCCCCCGGATCCCAAATTAGGACGACCACCTTTGATTTTCCATTATATTCGTTTTAGTGTTATAACACATATATATACATGTCGAAGCATACATAATACCCAATCCACTAACCATTTATTAGAACATAACCATAGTTCCCTTGACCGGATCTACAAAATACCAGGGCCCAAAAACCATCATGCCCCAAAACCATGTGCAAACCCATGCACAAAACCAAGGGCAAAGTTTTCCCACCGGAAAATAAGGCCCAATTTTTTTCTCGGGTGTCGCGCCCCCGTGACTTCTGCTCGCACTCGACGCAACGTACAAGGGGGGCTATCACTCCCCTTGTGACCCCCCCACGCACGTGACTAGTTGTGGAAAGAATATAACACAAACCCAACATCTTCAACAATTTCACTTGGTTATAAGGTACAAGAAAGGTATTTTCAATAAAGTTGCCGATATGCTTTGAAGGCCAATTATAAGTGCTTCACATTTACTTGAAAATGATTCTATTGTACATGAGAGTTACATAGATCGCATGCATCCGATGCTAATTTTCAAGATGTGTATACTAGTTTTAGTGAAGGGAATCAAGTTGAGGAAAATGATTATCACATGCATAAAAAAATTGTTCTTTCATTTGGGAAAGTTGTGTATACCACAAAGAGAGATACATAGTGTCATGAGAGAGGCTCATTCGTCTCTTATTTTTGGACACTTTGGGGTAAGAAAACAATGGCACATCTACAAAGGTATTGCTATTGGCCTCACATGATAGATAGTGTGTCATGTTTTATAAGAGGTTGTTTTATGTGTGCAACAAGAAAGCCTAGTAATAGGAAGTCTGGGTTGCACACACCACTACTAGTACCATCAAGGCCATGGGAGAGTGTCTCCATGGAATTTTTTTCGAGGCCTATCTATGTCAAGAAAAACAACATAATTATCTTCATGTAGTTGTGGATAGATTCAAAGAAAATCGTATACTTATGCCATGTAAAAAAATTATTACTACTCGAACAAACCGCTAAACTTTATTTTCAACATATATGGGTTCATTATGGTTTGCCAAATTCTATTGTTGTTGACAAGGATTCCAGTGTTCATTGGGAATTTTTGGTCCAATATTTTGAAGATGATGCAAACAAAGTTGAAAAAGAGTATTTCTTTTCGTCCGCATACCGATGGCTAAACCGAGGTGATGAATAGAACCGTTGTGTATCTATTGAGAGGATATTGCAAAGAACATCCCAAGTTGTGGGATGAACAACTATATTACATTCAACACGCTTACAACCCAGTGCAAAGCACTCTTCTAAAAATACTTCACCTTTTGAAGCCTACTTTGGGTATTTGCGGAAATCACCATTAGAATTCATCATTGAGAAGGAAATTGCAATTGATGGGCATAGTGATATTGAAAAAGGCTCAAAATTTAATCAAGAAAATTCATATTATTCATCAAAAATTTCAAGAACAACTTGAGAAGAGTCAAAGAAAATACAAGGAGAGGCATGACAAAGATAGAGTTGATCACAAATTTCAAGAAGGAGATGAAGTATGGTTGCACATAATCAAAGAAAGGATGCAAGGAAAAGGTAAAAAGCTCAAGCCCATTTGCTATGGTCTATTCAAGATCATCAAAAAAGTTGGTAATTATGAATTTCAACTTGACCGGCCTTCATATATGCAAATCTATTCTCGTTGTCAATGTGGAAAATTTACGTTTGTATGAGACTCCTTTGGTTGATGATCAAGGGAGTGATATTTAGCTCGCCATCTATAGAAGATTTCTCACCAGAATTTATGGATGAGATCAAGGAGGATACCATCCTTGACAGGAGGAAACACACTTCTAAGAGGGGACGTGTCAATTATCTTTGAATTGGGATCAAGGGCGTTGAACCAAGTAGGGAAAGGTGGATGGAAGTTGAAAATTTGAGGGAGTTGTACCCTCATATTTTGAACATGTAATTAAAGTCTTTTGGGGCCATCAAGAGATCATTTGTTTTTCTAAAAATTTAAAGTGCTTGAAACTGCACTCGAACTTGAGCCACCTGAAAGGCCTCATCGTTGCAATTCCAACACTGTTAATGGTTCGAAAAATTGATGTCGTATGAGGAAGATATCACATTCTTTTTGTTTTCCTAAATAGCTAAAATTTTTTGTGACATGGTGATTGGGATGCCCGCTTAGACATGTAGGTACAGTCACATGGGTGGCATATACTACGAATATTTCTTTTTTTTGAAACCCAATCGAATCCCGACACGTGGTCTGTTTCGGGCCTAAGATTTGGTTAAATGTGTTTTTTTTAGCACCGTTGGATGGGTGACACATGGCAAGCCCGAAGGCTACCACGTGTCCCCAAGAGGTTTGAATAAAATTGTGGTGGAATCGAGGGGGTCGACCCCTCGCGACCTCTATCTTGCACACAAAGACATGCAATCGCTCCACTTCCATGTAGTTCTTAACATATGAGTCTCGCCACATAAACTTATGTTGTAATGTTTTGCAATTTGGAGGGGGGGGTGTGTTGGAAATAATGAGAGGGGGGTGAATCAAAGATTTCTTTCTCAACTCGTTAATTTTACCGCTAGATAACTTATATTTAGAACACAAATTGAACAACGATGGAATATATACTTTATTAATTTATTCCTCACAATAAGTAAATTACAATAATGATATAGGGCTCCAACCCCTAGATGAAGACTCTAATCTTCCAGGCTCCAACCTCGTATTGTGCCAAGCACCGACTTGGTATTTCCAAGGCTCCATCCTTGTTAATTTGAGGCACCAACCTCTAGTGGCTCCAACCCTATCTATGGTACTGCTCTTACTTGGTTTCTGAGGACTCAAATCCTCTAGGGCTCCAATCCTATCTCTCGTACATGTTCCTTCCTCGGTTTCTTGAGGAATCCAACTCTCTAGAGCTCCAACCTTATCTTCCAAGGCACCGACCTTGTCTCTATGAGGCTCCAACCTCTTGGGCTCCAACCCTCAACTTCACTTTGTCAAAATATGTTTTTTTTATTTGTTATTCTTCACAGCCTCCCAAAGTCTTCTTCAATGATACCCGTCACACTTAGTCTCCACGCCACATCATAAATGACAACCTTTTTGTTATCACTATTAAAATTCTCTAAACTCGCTTAGTTCATACTTGTTCCTAAGTCATGGTATTAGATAGGGTTTGAGCCATTTTTATGTTTTATAGGGTCTAAGAGATCGGTTACAAGTCTCATTTCATCACCAAATGAAGTTCATAAACCTTACATTACTCCTTAGAAGTCTCAAGCCATGTTTTTAAAACCATATTCTAAGTCTTTTTCAAAAAAAATTGAATAAGCCACGAAACCACATTTTCGTAGCACGCTCGACGTAAAAATCGTTTCGTACTATGAAAACGCTCGGTCTTTTCATAGCGTAAAATCCCGAAATCACACTACTAGCGCTACGAAATCGAGGTTTCAGAATTTTTGGTTTAGCTATCACATCCATCAACTTGGGGTTAAATTTTCATGATTATGATGTCAATCCACGATTATGGTGTCACCCATGAATCCTCCACGCATGCAACCATCCAAAGTAGTTATGAAATCATTATGAGAGTCATTAGTGGTCTTTTGTCATTGGTCCTTTGCAAATTTGAAAAGGGGGTTGGTTATCATTGATTTTATCTCATGCAAAGAAAACAATGCATGCATATCTATTGTTGAAAGAGAAGCTCATGATTAGAAACTAGAGCTTCCTTTAAATTTTTCAAGCGAAGATGAATTTCCAATCAAGAGAGGCAGTAATTTTAAATCAAGTGAGGCTGAATTTCCAATCAAGCTTTGAGGCCGGATTTCCAATCAAGTGAGGCAGAATTTTTAAATCAAGTGAGGCCGAACCCAATTGATGTTATGTCGCCAGCTTCGATACTTGCTAATCTAGTGAGTTTGAAAACAATTATCGGCTGAAACAAGCTTCTAATCAAGCGAGGAAGAACTTCAATCAAGCGAAGCTAAAACAAATTTTCAAGCAAGCCAGCTTCATCCAACAAGGAGGTTGATTACGATTTTCTTCGAAGACACAGTGGTTTTCAAGAAGAAGATGACGGAAGAAAAAAATAAATCACTACCGTCACCGCCTAAGGACATGTAACTCGAAGGTTTAGAAACTCTCACAAGAGATAAATATATTGAAGAAACCCTTCAAGAAGGTAGGTTGTTGAAGGTTCCCGTGAAAAAACTTCAAGGAGGGCATAATCAAAGTTACCAAATAATTTTTTACTCACTTTCATAGATCAAACACAAAGGTTGGTTTTATCAATTTTCCAATTTCTCCCCGTAGTTATATCTCATGCACGCGTAAATTCAAGGAGGGGAGGAGAGATGGTTTAATAATTTTAGGTTTGAAATGCAACCCCGCAAAATCTTTGAAATCCGCAGTTTATGGATACCGATTTGAACAAAGTTGTGCCAAGAAGCTATGTCAAGGATGTATTTACCAATCTTCTCTACAATATCCAAAGGTACTTCACCTATGAAGGGAGATACCACAAGGTGTACACTTACCACTTTAAACTCTTATTGCTTTTCACAAGAGTAATATCTCTAGACTTATCTTTCTTTCTATTTCAAAGTCTCGCCTAAGTCAAGGTACAAAGTTCAAATGAAAAGCAGTGCATGTGAAACCTCATTATTTCATCATGGTTTAGTCAAGTTAATAGTTTTTGTATGAGCTTCAAAAAGTGAATAGAGAATGGTCTTCATTTCTCTTTTTTGAGTGGAATATGGGTTGAAGGAATAGATGCTAGCCCTCAAGTCAAAGAAACATCTTCATCAAAGACTACCGTAACCCGCGATAATCAAAATCGAGGAGGTTTTTTCAAGCTTAAGTTTCTAGGAAACAGTGTTAAGGACCCTATGATAAATACATCATTGAATATCCAAAGGACTCCTCAATCCGCATCAGAAGAAGATAACTCAGAGTCAAAAAGAAAATTCAAGAATAGTCAACTAGTTAAACAACTCGTAAGAAGTTAACTAGGAGTCAAAGGTCAAAGGAGAAGGGTAAGGTCATGGGTCACAAATGAAAATTTTGCAATTAAGAGGTGAATTTAATGATATATTACAAGCTATTGACATTGAAGAGTTCTCCCGGTTCAAGCAGAGATCATAAAGCCGGGACATGTGGAAAATCAAAGAAATTGAAAACATCCAAAAAATTAGACTTTGAGGATGAGGTGTCGTAGGCTTTGTTTTTTAAGCCTCAGAAAACTATTGAATAGGCACTCTAAGAAAAATGCAGCAACCAGACATGGAGATAGAACAAATAGGGAGGTGAGGATGCAAATGTTTTTTAAGAACCCATTAATACATCATCTCAAATACTTTGAAGAAGACAGAAAAAGAGTTTTTAATACTCGTAGAGAAAGGAGTAGTTATGAGGAGGTTAAAGACAAAATCAGACTGCAGAAAACATTGAGATTGATAAATTGAGGAAGAAATTAAGAATTCATGCTCGTCGAAAGGTCAAAATTTGAGAGGTTGAAAGGTCTCGTGGGAGCTAGAAAAGGTTTCAAAAAGTGAGTCAACCAACAAAGCTAGGATCAATTCTTCAAATGGACTATCCTCGCAATCAAGGAAACAAATTTTATAAGGATGAGTTAATACCAAAATAAGAGCTAATAATATAAGGTTTAAAAAGGTAGGTTGAATACCTTCAGACATGTGCTAGAAAATCCCGAAGATCAACCACAAAAAAATGAGTGTAAACATTAAGTGACATCTCCTAACACATTTTTTGGGGTATATGTGGAAAGATTTCATTTTTTGAAAATAGTTCAAAGTTTATTTTTCGAGAGCTTATATATAACTTCAAGGATGGCATTAAAGGTGGGAAACTCAAATTTTTGGAAACAATTTGTGAAAATATAGACACAGCAGCCTCATAGCGCGCTATGAAACTCGTTGTAGGTGTCATACACAATGCTTTGTAACGCACTACAAAACCCGTTGTAGGATGCAGCTTGATAAATTTTGCAAGTTTTCAAAAGGGTAAAAAGGCATGTTTATTAAACCTTGATGCCGTTGAAGTATGTATAAATAACATAAGTGAAGATCTAATAGCAAAACAAAGTAAAATGAAGATTCCAAGTAAGGTTTTCTAAAAGTGAAGTTTCGTGCTACGAAATAGCAAAATAGCTTTCGAAGCGTAGTAATGTTAACGCTTTTTGGAACTTCTTCAATAGGTTTTTTTGGGCACATCTAGAAGGGGGATAAGTCACATGAGTTCAATAAGACATTGCCACATGTTTTTTAGCACAATTTGGTCACAGATGGTTTGAAGAAACATAAATGAAGCATTATAGTTATTTTGTAGGGAGCATGTTCCTATTTTTCAGTAAACGTATAAGAGACAAATCAATACAGCCAAACAAAGAAGTGTGAATGGACATCATTAAGGTCTAATTTTAGGAGGAGCAAATATCGTGATAGAATATTTAATGCTTAGATAAGGTTGTTAAGTTATAATAAAGAGTTTTAATCCTAGTTGTGTTAGGACTCTAGAATAGACAGCATAGATGTCGATGTAATTAAAGTTTGTTTCAAAGAGGTTGATAGGTGTCAAGTTAGAAAATTCAAATTCTCTCAAGTGTGTGGAGAGAATCCAAGAAATGTAATGATGACTCTCATAAGAGAGAATAAATTGAATTGCATAGGGTTGGAATTTTTCATTAACAAGCATATTGTTTTGTTGTAGCAGTAAACGTGTTTTTATATTAATACAGTAGATATTGGTTTCATCACTCAGATTTAGAAAGTGGTTATGGTTATGTGATATTCTCATAGTTTTCTCTTTCAATTACTTGTAGCAGCATTAATTTATGTTACTCATAATTCATCTGAAGGTGCTCTCAAACTTCCTTCATATGTTCATGAATCCAGTGTTTATTTTCTCGTCCTATTGTTCTTTGATGCATCTAAACTCCCTACAATGCCCCGACTTCCAAATGAAATTGATATTCATGTTTTTTGAAAAATATCACTTGACTCCATAATCCCAATAGTTGTTTTTTGATTAGTAGTACAACCAATTATCCATTTTTATCCATTTTACTCATAGATTTATCCATCTAATCATTATTTGAAAATCATAAACCTATTCGTAGAGCCCTCTCGTGTTGAGGAGGCTAAGCCTCAACTAAAGTCTAGTTTGAATAGTTACTCAAGTCTTCTTAATCAAAGAACCCATCGTGGTCTGATTTTGAGATAACATTTTGGTGCATCTACCGAGAGCCTCAAGATTATTCATTCCTCAAATAAAGAAACTGAACTTCCGAAGGTATCGTGGAGCTCAGAAGTTTTTTCGAGGTTGCAATCTACCTTGATGACTCCATACATTTTTAAAAGTTTAAAGGTGTTCTCGTAGAAGGAGATACACACCGAGCAACCGTAATCCCAATCCACCTACCGTCAGGACAATCCAAACACTATTTCAAAAAGTCAAAGAATTTCAAAAATATCGTACTCCATCTTATTCGAAATTTTTGTCCTATGAAATATTTGAAGAAGCCCCGAAGGTAAGAAATTTGATGACAAGATTCAGAAGTGTTGTTTATATCGTAAAGTGAAAAAGAACCTATTGACTGTTATCTAGAATTTCAAAAAAGAGGAATTGATACTTCAACTTTAGTGACCAAGAAGACGAAAGGAAGAGTTTTGGGAAGCTGTTACCTCCGAACACTACTAGAAAACGTCTTTAGATAAACTCAAAGAACTTGATCCTTTCGAAGTCTTGCTGAAATCCAAAGTCGGGTTTACCCTTCCAAATTGAAGTTCTATTTTTAGTGGCTTACAAAAACCAAGCAGCCTCCCCTCATATCGTTCATCTTCTTTCTTTCTCATTTTCCACACCCTACTCACTAACTCCTCAGTAATGGCTTCTCCCATAGGTATGCACCTCTTGTACTTCGTGTGTGCTTTTGCATGACCTTCCTAGTAAATATGCCGCTAGGATTCCTACTTGGGGTAGTGATGAGGAAATTTCGAGAAGTATTTGTAGACTAGTATATAATGACTTTTATAGACTGGAAAGAAGTTGATGATGAGGATGGGAACTTAAGGTTATTTGCATAGATTTTTATTGGTGAAGTTAGAAAATGGTTTAAGTCCTCGATGATCAAAAGATTAGAACTTGGAATGGTTTTTGAAGATATATTCTTAAGAAAATGGGGTAATATAACCAATCCATTCCTAAGCACTCACTAAATACAATAGCCTTCAAGGGCAACTGATGAATCTTTCCAAAACATTTCAAAAAATATTCAATAAAGTTTTTTGAGTCAATCTCTACCCATTTTAAACCTCCGAAGCCTTAGCACAAATGATATATGTCAAGCATTTGAATATGATGTTTTTCATCATGTTGAGGGAAAGAGTCACCCACAGCTTGCTGAAATGCAAAGTGATGTAGTTAAGGTTGAGGTAAACATGATAGTTGCTAAAAAGTAAAAAATGGGAAAAACTAAATTGAATAAGAAGAGAAACCATCCACTTCAACTTCTAAAGAAAAAATTTGATTCAATGATGAAAACCATGGAGAAGTTGATGGATAGGTTAGTTGTTGGAAACACTTTAGTCTTCTCTGATGCAACATGAACCCCAATTCGAAATCCAGCAATTTAGAGACCCTCAAAATCAACAAAGGCCAAGGAGAATAGAAATCAACAAGTCGATCATTCAGCTGGAGACCTCCTTTTCAACAAGATTTAGTAGATGAAGAATATTTAGAAGCCTCGGGATTCCCGAAAAATATATCCATTTTCTTGATGAATAAATTTCGTGAATCTTCATGACTAAAGAAGAGTAACGCATAGTCCGATTTAGCTTTATCAACTGGAGAAGAAACATCGGATTATTTTAAATGTATCAACATGCTATTTTCGAGATGCAAAAGCAATATAATCTCGTAAATAGAAATGTGCCTATCATTGCAAGAAAGGCGTAGCCAAGAAAAGATGCTCCAAAGGTTGTTGAAGCTAAGAATGATACCCCAAATATGATGTCGAAGGTGCAAAAAGGATATTCCACTTGGTAAGAAAGACATTCAACTTCCTCCTCTTGTCAAAGATGCTGAAAAATCTGCTTTCTATTTTCAACCTTGAGAATGAAATTTCAAAGATTAAAACATCATCGTCCCTTTCCATGAGATTCTCGTATGAATGAATATAGAAGCAATATAGTTAAGATGTTGAATTCTACAACTAGGGGCTCTGCAGATTCTAGAATGTCCAAGAAGATAATCCTACTATATATTTGGGTCCAAGGTTAGAATATGATCAAAATGAAGAGTTTCTCCCTTTGTATGTAAGCATTAGTATTCATGATATGACTTTGCATAATGCTATGTTAGATTCAAGAGCTACTCGTAACCTCATGCCCAAGGTTATCATGGAGAGAATGGGATTTCAAATCAAGGACCGTATAAGGATTTGTTTTCTCTCTCATTCTAAGAGGGTTCAATGTATTGGTCTAATCAAAGATGTTGTTGCTTGCCTCACACAAATTCCAAGCAAAGAAATTTGTTATGGACATCATTGTAGCTTATATTCCACCAAAATTTGTATGCTATTGTCAAGATCTTGGGAAACAAAAATCAAGGCACAACATCGATGGATCTTTCCTATGCCACTATTCCTTTTTTTTCGTGAGCAAAGGAGGCTGTATCGGGAGAATAGAATGGCCTACATGGTGAAAGTGCATGATAAACCTCAAAATTTTCATATTTATGCCCTTGATACCGAACTTGGATCTCGCTGTTCTTTTCAATGAATGAGTTGATAGTGTTGAGGAAGAAATAAGAGCGCAAAATCAGTATTCAAAAATCAAGACTCGTCATCTGGCATGCATAAAATCCACAAGTAAATGAAGAAGAGATGCGTGAATGGTTGTCATTGTACTTCGATGGATCAACAGAAAATAAGGGGTGGGAGAAGGCTTTGATTACAAATCCAAATGATGAGAGTAAGTTTTATTGTTACAAACTCAATTTTGATTGCACAAACAACATGGCTGAATATTAATCTTTGATTTTGGTCTAGATATTTTGAAAAAGATGAAGCGCTCACATTTCATGCTCGTGACATCTCTAAATTGCTATTGGAAAGAGTTTAAGGTGTCTACTCGAAATGAAGGATGTGTAAGAATGAGGGCTTAGCGTAACTTTAGGCTTTTAAAGACCTGTTGGAAAACTTTTAGTCCTTATTCCCTCATAATCAAAACTAGAGATCAGCACTCTATTGTTGATTCCCTTGTTGTTTCTTACACAATTCTTTTCATTATTCCCATGCATTCAAAATGAAAAATATGAGATTGAAGTTCGTCATAGGTCGCCTATACTCGCACGTTTTCATCATAAATTGGCAAGTTTTTGAAGATGATCATTATGGGCAAACAATTTTATCGAGCTAAAAAAAGAATTTCCGAAAATACACATCGCATCAAGCAAAATACGCTTACTGAGTCTAAAGAAAATTCTTCGAAGTTTTGAAATTGAAGAATAATCTCAATACTCAAAAAGTGTCTTTATTCCTCTTAAGAAACTTTTTGATCAAGATGATGTGTTTAAAGCGAATCGTGGCATCTGCAAGCTCGATTGCAGAAGAGTGAAGCAGAGAGTTGTAATCTTGCACATTAGCTTTGAGCTACCATTATAAAATTTTCGAAAGCTTCTTCTCACCATGATGTGAAATTCAACATATTGAGATGACGAGAAGGCGTATGGACAGTTTTTCTTCTCGAAGTTATTCTCGATGAAAGCAATATGACCCTTCCATTATCCAACATACCATTCCCATCAAGCAAAAGATGTCGATAGCCTTTTCAAGCAGAAACCGAGGACAATTAATCTTTCTCCTTTCTATGCTTTTGCCATTAGATTGAAAAGGAGGTTCTCAAGCTCTCGATGCAAAGATCATTGTTCCAATCAGATTTCTCAAATTGGCTTTGCAAACTTAAAGTTCCGTAAGAAAAGAAGTATGTGGAGAAATCATACACCTGCATTGACTTCATAAATCTGAATATAGGCACACACTAAAAGTGATAAAGACACTCTTTCCTCAAGACGTGATTCAATCCTACAAAATATTTTTGTCTACGAAAGGACGTCTCATGCTTGATGGTTTTTTCGTGTTAAGCAATTAGATTTCTGTAGACCGTTTCACGACGTATCAGTGCAAAAACAACCTTCACAACAATCCACATGTGCTATTCATGCGAAGTGGCAAAATCTCCTTTTGGTCTCAAGTGAACGCGGAGCCACTTTCCAAATAGAAATGGAAATTCTCCGTAATTTCTCGCATAAAAGGACAAGTCGGTATTTGTTTATCTCGACGATATCGTCGCCATTCAAAGCAAAGAAGAATATCATTTGAAACACCTAGAAAAAATTTCTGTCGAAACGTAGAAGGTTTGGTATCTCTCTTAATCCTTACCAAAAAGAATCTCTTTCTTTAACATCAAGAAAAATTACTTTCGTGATATTATTTATGAATGAAATTGCATTCAGGATTGACGTAATAGAGCTACGTGAATTCAAAAAATTAGATTTTCCAAGAAGCAGGAAAAGAGATTCAATCTTTTTCTTGGGAAAAGTGAATTTGTTGTTATGCCGGTTTCTCACTCCAACTGTGCCGAGATTGTCAAAGATACAAGGACAAGGATGCTAAAGACAGGAGCCGACATTAAACGAACAAATGAGGCTAAAGACAGTACTTTTTGAAGAAATCAAGAAGGCACTCACACAACCATTGGTACTCATTTCGCGCATTTTTCCAAATGAATTTCTTGTTTTTACATTTTCTTCTCGAAAACACAATCGCCGGAGTTTTAAGCATGCGCAGTGAAAGCAAGCTATTGAACAGCAACCTATTTGTTTCTTTACTATGAAATTAGCAATTTCGAGCCGTCAAGCATAATATTCTAGAGAAACATGCCTATGCTTTGGTGACAAGAGTAAAATATTTAAGAATTTATGTTGTATGCATTCACACATCATATGTCATTATGCACCTGAGTGTTGTGATAAAAGACATTCTCACCTGTGCAAGATCCGGATGGCAAAGAGGGGAAAATGGATTGCCAAAATTGTTGGAATATGATATAGACACTTCAAACCAACGAAGTCGGTGAAGGTACAAGTGCACTCGAAAAACTAATGACTCGTATTAGCAACTCGATCTGCTCTTTGACATACATAAATGAAGAAATATCGCAATTTATGAGAAATGAAGAAGAATTGGTCCAAATTGATGAGAAATTTCTTACTTCGTGAGTGGTATAAGGATGATGGTTTCTATCCTCACAAGATAATAAAGCTCCCGCCGATCTATCAAAGAACAAAGCAAGCGTTTTTTAGCGAAAATCATTGTGATATTTTGTTTATGATAGAAGTCTATTTTGGAAGATATGCAGGAGGAACTTTAAGCTGAACTGTCTACTTGAAGAAGAGTCTAAAAAGATCATTGAATAATTCCATAAAGGTGATTGTGGAGGAAATCATTGTCGGAAAGCTACACCAAACAAGATCCCAAGAGTCAGGTATTTGCCAACAATTTTTAATGAAATTTCCATAAAAATAGCCGCATGTCATGAGTGCAAGCAAACTTTTTGAAGGAAGAAGAAAGACGGTACCTCTACCTTTGGTCCCTAATTCATGCTGTGAAGCTCCTTTTCAAAGAATGGGGGTTAGACTTTACTGGAGAGATACATCCATATTCACTGCGCAGCATTGTCGATTCTTACAACGACGGACTACGCACCATGGATAGGATAGTCGATACCAACAGGTGCAAGCTAATGACTCGTAATCATTTATTTCTTCAGAGAGTAATATATTGTCAAGATTTGTCTATCTCGTGAAGATTATAAAAGATAATTCTCACAGTATCAAGTCCAAGAAAATGATAAATTTCTTCCATCAATATCACAATTCATTCTTGACACTCGTACGAACATACTATTCCAAGCAAGGTACTTGCAGTAATGTTGAATCATCAAAAAAGCTAGAATTGCAGTGAATCATCAAAAAGGTAACTGTAGGAGCAACAAGAAAGTCGGCATTTAAAGTCAAGCATGTCCTATGTATTGGAGCCGGTAGGATTTGTATACAAAGAGATCACCTGGAAATTTGCCATATGAATTAATCTATGGAGCCAAAGTTGTTTTTTGCAACATCACTTGGGGTTGCCTAAGCAGGGAAGTTACTCCAAGGACTTGAAGAAGAACTAAAATTTCCATCCAAAGGAGGAGAAACCAGCTGGATAGCCTCTGCAAGAAAAGAGAAAATGAAGTCTAAGGAAAGTCATCAACATGTTGAAAACAAATGAGAATACATTTGACAGTGATCAAAGAGTGAAAGTTTTCAGTATTCATCACAAAGGTAGCCAAATTTGGGAGGCCAAAGGTAATTGAGTGAAGAGGGCAAGGCATAGTAAGTTTTAGAATTTATGGATAGCCACCGTCGCATTGTTGGTTTTCATGGAACAACACTTACAGTATATTGGCGTGGAAATCTGATGGAGGATCATATGCCGATGAGCCTCATTAACGTAGGTTCCCAAAGCATGTGTCTTTTTGAAGCTATTATAAATCCCTCGCGACATTGTATATATTCATATTTGTCGCTCTGCTAATAAAATGACAAGCCGAAAATGCAGAAAAATTAAGCCCGAGGTGAAGGACCCGAAATCAAACTGAAGAAGATGTTTGTCGATTCTATTTTTTATCAAATGGATAGCACCGGAGTCGCGTAGTCCTTAGTGTACCACAGGTACACTATCCGCGTGGACCACCGTACTATCACAAATTCTACCTAAACTCGCATAGTTCATACTTGTTCCTAAGTCATGGTATTGTGATAGGGTCTGAGTCATTTTTATGTTTTATAGTGTCCACTCCATAGGTGTGTCATATAAGTCTCATTTCCTATCACCAAATTGGAGTTCATAAACCTTTAATTTACTCCTTAGAAGTTCTCATGCCACGCTTTTTAAAACCATATTCTCGAGTCTATCGAATAAGCGCACGTAAAACCACATTTCTTTCAGTAGCGCTTTAGTGTAAAAACATTTCCCGCACCAGCGAGTATCAGCTCGGTATTTTCATAGCGCAAAGATCCCGAAATCATACACTACCAGTATACAAACTGTCAGGCTCTCGAAATTTTCGCCTAGTTGTCACAGACCATCAATCTCGGATACTCATGATTATGATGTCACCCATGATTATGGTGTCGCACTCCATCGAATCCTTCCTTCACGCATGCAACCGCTCCAAAGTGCTTAGGAAATGGCATGGCGAGATTCATTAGCGGTCTTTTGTCATTTGGTCCTCTGCAAATTTTAAAAGTTGGTTATCATTGATTTTATCTCAGATGCAAAGAAAACAATGCATGCATGTCCATTGTTGTTATAAGCGAAGCTGCGTTAGAAAACCAGATAGCTTTTTCAAATCTTTTCAAGTCGAGGTTGAATCTCCAATCAAGTCGAGGAAAGAATTTCCACCCAAGAGAGGTTGAAATAACCTCCAATCAAGTGAGGTACGAATTTCCAATCAAGCTTTGAGTGTAATGATTTGAAATCAAGCGAGTGCTGAACCCACCGATGTAGTATGTCAAGAATTTCGACACTCGTTAATCCAGGCTGAGCTTTGAAAACACCTGCTAGTCAAGCAGATTTCTAATCAAGTCGAGGCAAAACTTCAACTTCAAGTGAGGCTGAAACAAATCTTCAGTGCAAGCCATTTCATCCAACAACAAGGAGGTTGATTACAGATTTTCGATATTGACAGCACGGGTTTGCAAGAAGAATATGACGAAATTTAAGAAAAAGAAATCACCGGACCAGATCACTACCTAAGGATAGAACCCGAAGGTTTAGAAACTCTCTACAAGAGATAAATCTCGTTGGAGGAAGTTCTGCCAGAAGGTAGGTTGCAAGAGGTTCAGAAAGAAATCCAAGGCTCCGCATGACCAGTGCCACCTAACCACCTGCTTACGTTAACTTCTACAAGGCTTTTCCAAACACAAGAGGTGAGTTTTCTTCACTAACTTTCCAATTCCTCTCGGGTTACATCACAGAACAGTGAAATTCCAAGATGGGATGGAGACATGGTTTACGAATCTTTAGGTTTGAAATGAAAACTGTCAAAATATTTCTGAAACCATAGTTTATGGATATTGATTTGAAAGAACTGAGCTACAGTTATGTCAGCGATGCATTTACCAATCAGCCGCGTAAAATATCCAAAGGTACTTTCACCAGCAAGGAGACACCACAAGGTGTACACCTACCACTTTTACTCCTAGAGCGATTTCATAGGAATACTCATAATCACCTTTCTTTCTATTTCGATCTCCGACCAAGCATCGCAGTAGTAATTTCTTGATGAAACTGCGCATGTTGAAACCTCATTATCTCATCATGGTTTAGTCGAGTTAATAGTTTTGGCATGAGCTACGTAAAGCTGAATAGAGCATCCGGTCTCGTATCTTTTGAGTGGAATAGGTTGAAATGGAACGTAGCAGCTAGCCCTTTGTTAGAATCAGGAATTAGCAAGACGAGCAGTCCAACCGCAGTAAACAACATTATTTCAACCACTTTGCTTTGATTTCCGTGGATCTAGCCCTCCCGAATCCGGAGAGGGATCTTCTCCAATAAGTGCAAAGATGGATTTGTCTTTTGAAGTTTAGGGTAGTCGACACCAGGGCTAAGCTATGAAGGCCAAGGGCGTCTTTGTCTTTAATACGCGTGGAGCATGAGGACACGCTGAGGTAGAAAGTCCCAAATGCAAAAGAGTTTTCAAAGCGAGAGAGTTGCAAGCCATCAAGGCAGCAAACTTTGGCCAGATGATGTATAGACTGTCAGGTTTTAGGTCCATCGCCATGGAGTCGAAACAGGATCTACCTCGATAGCAAGAGGAAAAGGAGGTGGTCCACAGCAAAGGCCACCAATATATGCCTGAAAGGATCTCTTTTGAAGCTTTCCTGATTTGATGGAATGAAATGATATATCACAAGCAGTGAAATTAGCAGATAAGATAGAACAAAGAGCGCGCCTCAGGATCTGCAAGTACTTTTAAACTATCCAACCTTTGAAAAACACTTTACGACAACATAAAAGAAAACTCAGGATCTCAGTAAGTACTTTTAAACTAGCGCACTTTCTTTGCTACATTTCCTTCTTCAATAGAAAACACATCTTAAACGACAGGGAAACTTGAAGGCAACCGTTGGAGCAGAAACTGAGCGTGCCAGGCTCACTCACAAATCCTCTTTCCCGTCCTCCGCTTACTTGGTTACTTTCAAGACCAACACAAAGATAACATGCGCACTGGCCTTAAGATCCGGTGGGTACTTCTCAAACCAGCTAGCAGTGACACATTCCAAGGGAAAACATTCATACAGCCTTTGGGGATAGCAAAACGAGACCGTGTGCACACCATATCTTCCATAGTTCATTTCTACTTAACTAATACCTAAACATAACACCCAAGAACAATATCTGCACTAAGGCAACAACATCTATGGAACACCTGAAACATCCCTATGCTTAAACCGACCTGCAGTCATCCCTGCAAATAACACAAAGTGCAAGAAAACATATGAAATCAGAAGACTCTCGCTTAGAGAGAAGGTTGGGCTAATATACAAGTACTTAACTCTACACATGCTTTTCTTTATAAGAGAATACGAAAACATAGCAGAAAACAGTAACAAAATAACGTAGTTACAATTGGAAAACATCACCATCAACATAGACCAGTGATCCCATAAATGCACCTTGCGCTGATGCTCCAAACCAGCTTATAGCTTTTAAGTCCATCGTGCTTTAGCTTTAACAATCATCTACTCATCTTCGACTTTCAACTGATCTATCATGCGCAGCCCATAGGGCGAGTGAACACTATCATTACGCAATCCGGCGTTTAAGCTCAGAACGTATTTTCAAAGTGCCTCGTAACCAACAGTTTTACCTTCTACGTAAGCCATTTACAGAAGACGAGGATGGCGAGATCTCAATGGCAGATCTCTCAGGACAATTAATACAAATTGATGACTCTCCTTGGCCTTTCGAGCGCCCGATGCAGAAGTTTACAGCGTGTTGCCGTACTAACCGTGTTGCACCAGGACTAGATTTGCGGCGAGTAGCTCATTGACATTACGGCTCGCGCTGCGTTTTGGAGTAATCTTCCGCATTATATTTTTTGCGCATCAACTCTCCCCGCGTAAGCACTTTCCGCTATGTCGAGACAAATATCTCGATTCTTCCTGCAATGACTTTGGCCTCTCGTCTAAATGCTTCAGGGCTGCTGTGTGGCACCATGGTAGCCTGCGGAGTGAAATCAATTCGCAAATGTGGCGTGGAGGCCTTTCTTTCAAGTTAAACACTTATGATGACCCTCTTGACAGAGAAAATAATTCTAGGAATTAGGCTTTTGATAATCATTTCTTTATCCGTACTGCCAAATCTGTCTTCAATCTTCGTGTATCTTTATCGCGTCCTCGTTTTCTTCAACACTCGATACTCTTTTAAATTATGTTTTTAATATAAAACAAATTGTTGTCTTGTCGCATGTGCAGGGCCGCATCTAGACTATTTAAAGGCATCACGCCCATGACAGCATCAGACAAACATCGCATCCATCCTTGCGTAATAGTCTCCACGATAAAATCACAGGCGAGCGAAAACGTCTTCTCCGCCCCTATAACATTTCTTTCGACAAATGGAAAACCATTAATCCCCGCAAAATACAAAGCACATTAGAAAACTCACTGCGCACAAAGGTTTAACCGTTTCAGATAGCCAGCGATGGAAGGACGACACGGCTGGATGAAAGCATCCATCCGCTGGACCATCTATTAGGAGGACATTAAAGAAGAGCAAGGACGAACAACGTCGGAGTGATGGACCGCCCGATTTTGGACATGGGGACGCCCAGCATTCAATCGAAGCGATCAGCACCTGGGGATCGCGCCTCGCGGCGACGTACCGATTGGAAAATGCGATGCGAGACCAGCGCAGACCGTCATCTCAAAATACCAGATCAACGGTGGAGAACAAACTGCAAAGTCGACCGTGGGCAAACAGCGCATGCCACGAAAGTAAACGAAATGGGATGCAAGTTTAGACGCGGGAGCGCTGATCCGCGGATCGGGATCAACCGCGGAAAATGAATCGGTGCGGCGTGGCCACTCCTCGCCGTCGTGAGAAATCATGTAGGCGTATTCAAAACTCTCGATGCGAGGGAGCACCAGCCGCTGATCGGCTCGATCAACAGCGATTTCTTTTTAGACCGATCCCGCGGAAAAACCCTACGACATATGCGAAAACCTCAAAAATTTGCACGCAAACAAAGGTTTTATGGCTTCTGCAAAGCGGAACATACGTGGAGCACGGCACAGACATGGTGCTCAACGATCAAGGCCTTTGGATACATGCTTTCTGAATACACTGGTGTGGGATTTATAAAAATAAAGGCCACCGCAATCGGAGCTTTTTGGAACATGCAAGCAAAGACTTGCAGCACCTTTGAATCCTTTTCTGATGTGATAAGCACTCTGGGACTATGACACTTAGTCCCAGGCACGTGTAGCATGAAATGAAAAGTGGTGAGGAACATAATATTGTGGACTCGACCGCATTGGAAGTTTTTGATGCACGTCCTTCAATCAACCCATTGAAATATCCCGATGCTGATCGCGCGATCGCCTTTTTAATCTACCCATTTACTCATTCAACATGTGATTCTAACTTATTGGAAAAACTTTGGACAATGGGTTGCCCTTACAAAGGAAAATACCATCGAGGATATTACAAAGTTTTAAGTGCCTGAGAAGCCTCACGAGATATTTATATGAAAGGCCAATCACATCGAAGCTTTATACGTGACACATCGCAAACCCTACACACCAACGTAAATCCTCCGATGCGATAAGCGCCGGGAAGGTTTAGCGCTTGGTTCCGGGCGTGCATGTGGGAAGTGGTTTTGAAACCTAGCTCAAGCTCAAGCCCTTAGTAATAAAAACTTTGTCTTTTTCCATGACCTTTTTCGCATTTTTCAATGGATCTGCGCTCCCGGTAAGGTTAAAGAGTGAGTCGCTAACTTTGTAGGAAGTGATTTTTGCATGAAGGGATTTCGGAGAGAAAATCATGAAAGTAGGAGCTTTTATGACAAAGCAGCAAATGAAGGGCTAGTTTCTGGAGTGGGAGATAGGAAATGATGAGCCTTTTTAGCAGCTTTCTTCTCATGAATTCAAAGAACATTTCTCGAGTATAAAATGGGAACAGAAATGAATATTTTGGACAGAGGCATGAGGCCTTTCGCAGTCTTCAAGAGCCAACATACTCTTTAAGTAATGAAATTTGTTCCTTGAAGGCTCAAAAATTCTTAGCCACCTTTGCTAGACACATTTTATAGGTGGCTAACAGCCCTCAAGTTGCAAAGAAACATCTTCATCAAAGACTTACTAAACCCCGCAGTAATCAAAATCAAGGAGGTTTTTCAAGCTTCAACCCGTTAGAAATTAGTGTTGAGTGAAACCCATGATAATATACATCACTAAATATCCAACGGACTCTCAATCTGCACTAAAGCATTTAAGAAGAGAACTCGCCGATCAAAAAAGACAATTCAAGAACGTACCAACGAAGTAAAAACAACTTAGAAGAAGCTGACTAGGAATCAAAGAAGCCAAAGGAGAAGGGGTAAGGTTGTGGTTACAAATGAAAATTCTTTCAATTAAGAGGCGACTGAATGATATATTACAAGCTATTGGCATTGAATAGAACATTCTCGATCCAAGCAGAGAGTCTCATAACGCTCGGATACGATGTGGCAAATCGTGAAATTTGAAAACATCCAGCAAATAGATCTTTTGAGGATGATGGTGACGTGCATCTGTTTTTAAGCCTAGAAAACGCTGACCATGCACTTCGTAGGAAACATGGGAGGAAATCCAGACACTTGAGAGACTAGCACCGAAATAGGAGTGGTGAGGATGCAGATCAGCTTTGAAGGAAACGTCAATACATCATCGGAAGCACTTGAAGAAGACAGAAACGCAGTACTTTTAATACTCAAAGAGAAAGGAGTAGTTATGAGGAGGCTAAACGACAAATCCCGACTGGCAAACATTGAGACTGACAAATTGAGGGAAGAAAGTGAGACTCAAGTGTTGTAGAGAGGTCAGAAATGTACAAGATGTTGAAAGGTCCTGTGGGAGCCAGAAAAGGTTTCCAAACCGTGAGTCAACCTGAAGAATCGCAAGATTTCTCAATTCTTTCATATGGACTATCCCCGCAATCGTATGGTAGCAAAGTTCATAAGCATGGTTAATAACAAACTAAGAGCCAATAACAGAAGCCTCGAAAGGCAAGCGTTGAATACTTCGAGGATATAGCTAGCAAAGCCTTCGAATATCAACCACAACAAAAATGAGTGTAAACAAGTAAGTGACATATCTCCTAACACATTTTTGCTATGTGGAAAGATTTCATTATTTAAAACAGCTTCAAAGTTAGATTTTTGAGAGCTTATATATGTAATCCTCGAGGATGGCGTAGAAGGTGGGAAAACTCAAATTTCTAGAAACAAGTTGTGAAAAGATAGACACAAATACTTCGTCAGAGCGCCACGAAACAGCCTGTAGGTAGTCAGATAGCAGCTATCGAAAGCGTCGCCACGAAACCGCTCGTGAGGGCGCTAACTCTCCTGATAACTTTGCAAGTCTTTCAAAGGGCAAAAAGGCATTTTCTATTAGAGCCTGATGTCATGTTGAAGGATGTATAAAGAACATAGGTGAATATCTAATAGCAAAACAGCGTGGAAAATGAAGATACCAAGCAGGTTTTCAAAAGTGAAGTTTTGCGAGGTCAGGAAAACAAATACAGCATAGTTTCTGTATGACGCAATGTTAACAGCTTTTGTGCATCTCATTCAAAGGTTGTTTTTGGGCACAACTAGAAGCGAAGTCACACGAGTTCAATAATACATTGCCACACATACTTTTTGAGCACAAGCTGGTCAGTCAAATGGCCTGAAAGGAAACATACATGAAGCATTATATTTATTTTGCAGGAGACATGTTCCTATTTTTTCTGTGGCAAGTATAAGAGGCAAACTCATCATAGTCAAAAACAAGGAGATGCGACATCATCAAGGTCGAAGTTTTCGGCCAGGAGCAGCTAAATCATAACAGAATATGTAATGCCTAGATAAGGTTGTCAAGTTATAATAAATATTTTTAATCCTATTTGTGCTAGGACCTCTCGGAATGTATAGCTTCTAACCATCGATTTAATCAGTTTGTTTTAGCAAACTCTTGATAGGTGTCAAGTTTTAGCAAATTTGGAATTTCTTCTCAAGTGTGGAGAGAATCTCAAGAAATGTAATGATGATCTCGTAAGAGATGGTAAGTCGAATTGCATAGGGCTCGAAATTTTTCATTAACGAGCATATTGTCTTTTGTTGAAATGGCAAACCGTGTTTTGGTATTGACACAGAGATATTGGTTTCATCACTCAGGATTCGTGCAAAAGGGTTATGGTTTCTGTGATATCCCTCATAGTTTTCCTCCTTCAACTACTGTCTTGCCATGGCATGAATGTGTATGTTACCTCTGTTGGTCCACTCGGCTGCTGTGTCTCTAACTTTCCTTCATATGTTCATGAATTGAGCTTTATTTTTGTCCTCGTTGTTCTTTGATGCATCTAAATCCTTGAAATGCCTCGACTTCCAAATGAACCGATATCCGCGTTTTGTGAGAAACACACTTGACTCTCCATAAGCCCACCGATGCCTGGCGATTAGTAATAATACATCCAATTATCCATTTTTATCCATTTTTCTCATAGAGTTAGCCATCTAATTTCTTTATTTGAAAATCATAAACCTATTGAGAGAGCCATCTCGTGTCGTAGGAGGCTAAGCCTCAACTAAAATCTCCAAATCTTTTTGAACAGCTCTAGAGTCTTCTTGACTGTCAAGAGCCTATCAAAGGTCTCAATTTTTGAGATAACACCTCTCAGAAAGTGTCACCACCGCTCTTCGCGCAGTACTCAAAGAATTTCTCCATATGGTCATTCCATGATGACTTTCCACAATGCATCGCGATCTCCACGAATATTCGTCCAGCTAAGGCACTTCTAAAAGGACCTTCTCATAGCGTCTCCAAGGCCTCGCTAAAATCAGCTACAGCAACTTCCGAACAAGATGTTCAGCATAAAAATGTCCTTTCAAAGCGTGTCTTTAAATATTATTCATGATACTCAATCAAATCCTCCTTTCGTTACCTCATGATGACATCAATGATGCATCATGACTCTTTTCAATATTTTCTTCAAGATCGCTTTACAGACTTTCTTTCCAACCAAAAATTTCTTCACCGAAACATCTCCACGGTGGTCCATAACTTCGCGATTCTCATCACTGCTGAGGATGATAACACGTCGCAAAAGATTATGCTTCGCTTTCAAGACTCGCATCTAGAGTCTACTTCAATCAATAGCCATAGAGAAGCTTGCCACAAGCTTTTATCCAACTAGATGTTAGTAGGAAGGCTCGGAAACTACCGGACCGCCTTTAAACAATCTTCATAAATATGAACAGGGTCCGACCTCACAATTTGCAGGATCAGGACTATGCCTCCTCCACAAGTCCAAGCTTTCGAGTGAACACGCAAAAATTCCGCAGGACATCCTTCAACTGGTGATACAAGCTCTCCAACCGATGAAGCCCAAGGTCCGCCCCACAAGTCCGCAATACCACAAGATGCTGCCGTATGTATATCCGAGCTTCTAGTCTCGGTGCTTGTCCAAATCTCCCTAGCACGGACCGCAGTTGTGGTTCTATTTTATGCCTTAAATTTTGGAGTTTCGCAACTCACCGGTTAGGTCTTCCCGTGCCACCGTAAAAACTCCTCAACTCATCCTTAAAATGCAAGCTCTCTCTCTTACTCTCTTTCCTCTAGACTCGTTATTACGCATTTTTCATGTCCCAAAGCCGCCCTAAACCAAGGTTCTCTTCAACACATCCAAAACGAAGATGCTTTGAATCTCCTATTCCTCAATTCGAAGCCTCTGTGCGGCAACAGGGTCCTCATTTCGAGGCAAGCAAGGGCTCATTAGAAAGAGTAAAATATCCTCCTTTCAGTATGGTCTCAGGTCCCACGCTGAAAGGATGCCTCTAAGATCGAAAATCTTTATTTTTCTTTGGTGATTGTCCTCTCAAATTTAGTGCGAAAAAAATATTTGGGATAGAATGACGAGTGCTTTGGGATAGAATGAGGTCATTAGGGAAATTAATGTGAGGTATCCACTTTTGTCTTTTGCCCTTTAATCATCATATTTCTATCAAGTGACATCTCAACTATTTCATTTTCTTATGTCATCACCATATATTTCATCATGTGTGCCATCGATGTTGTTTACCATGTCATCATAGCAGCGTAAGTGATGTGTCAATAACTACATATGCATGTGACAATCAATTGCTAAATTACGAGTCACGTATGTGTCAGATGCACAGAGAGATTCTTCATCGATGAGTCACTATGAGAATCAATAATATATTGACATATTCATAAGGTTAGAGCAATCTTAGAATCTTATACTCATGGCATCATTAGTAGCTACAGGGATCGCATGAGGCTCATTGTCATCACAAGAATATTTCTTTCACCTCGCCTACGCGCATATTGACATGAATGACAACCTTGACTAAAAATCTCTCCTTTGTAATTGATGGCACATTCTCAGCCCTCTCTCTCCCTTTGACATTCACGCAAGTTGTGGTGCCCAAATTTCCAAGTACTCCCCTTCTTATGAAGCTACTTCTCTTCATCATATTTTTCATCATCAATCATAATATTAATTCTTCAGGAGTATGTTTCTCCTCGTCATGGTGCTCTTCCTTTCTCGCAATGTGGTATAGGATAGACTGCGCATTTCTTTCATGTGATGAAACAACTCGCATGCAGCACCTCGTGCAGTCTCTTCTCTTTTCCCAAGAAAGACAAAAAATATGTTGCTCGGTGATTAAGTAGAAGACATATTCAACAATGGTTCATTTCGGATGAGAAGGGATTATGTTCTCCAAATGCCCTCGAGAGATGATCTAAAAGATGATTGTCCATGTAGGGCTCATCAAGGATTTGCAGTAGTTTTCTTCTACGAATATCTTCTCACAAGAAAGATTGGAGACCAACATAGAACCTCCTCAATGTAGAAAGCATGGTCTCATTTTTGGCAGAGTTTTCATTACAAATCACTTTGGAATATCAAGATGACTTTTCATCAAGTCAACAACATGTGTTGTTGGTCAAAGTGTTCAAGATACTTCGCATCTCAACTTGCTTCCCTCTCCATACTTGTGTAACTTTTCTTCACCAGGTTGGCTGTCATGGTTTTTAGCTTGTTTAGGAACCCAAGTCAAGCTAGCAATCATGCGCTGGCATGTCCAGCACGTTATGGGAAATTGAAGGCACTCTATATTGTTCATGAACAAGAAATCATGAATTATTTTTGCAAATCGCTTTCCAGGAGAGATTGACAGAGACCATTATATTTGTTCCATTTGTGGTATGCTCGCTACAATCCGTGCCATGGCAAAGTCTAAAATCTGCACAGGCCAAGAATAATAACCAGAAAAATATACTTTTGGTATCGTAGAGGCCGAGATTGCTTTGATGCACTCTCCAAAGTCATTTTGTCTTGGGATTATTTTGATCAAATTTATTGCCTCTCGCATTCTTGATACCATGTGTGCACATATCTTCCTTTGGAGTGGGGTTTCTTCCAATGTCACTTTGAATCTTCTCCTTTTCTTTGTTGGAACTGCAGTGCATCAACATTTCCTCCTTCTCCAGTGCTTCTCCACATCCTTGTTGTTTGAAGAATTAGGGTTTTCATTATTTGAAGGTTCACCTACATATCCAAGACCCGTATTTATCAAGTGATCTTTCGAGGACTTAGGATGTCATCTCAGGGTTTGAGGTAACCTCTCCAATTTCTCTTATTCAGCAAGTCAACTTCCTTTGTAATAGAGACAATTTCTTCTTTCTCAATTTTTCTGCTGTGAATCTTCATCTTTCATGACTAGTTGCTTCTTCATTTCTTCCATCATCCCTTGTCAGCTTCCTGCGCTTCGATTTTAAGTGATGATGGCATTTGATTCTCATTGTGTGTGCATTTCTGAGTCCTCTGCTGTTAGACTTTTCCATTTCATCTCTTTACTCTGTGTATAGACTCTCGATATGTTTCAGCCTTGAGGAAAAGATTCATGTCTCGATTTTAGCTTCAAAGATTTCTTCATCCTTTTCCTCCATGCTGGCATATCATTGCTGAGCTCGCTTCGTCTATCAACTTTGTCCTCTCTATGAATGCCAAGCGAAAGTTTCCATCACCTTCTCACCTCCTTGTGCTTTTTTTCCTTGCTTCTTCTAGTTTAGATCTAAGATAAAGTAGACTTCTTCCTTGTATTGACCAATCTCTTCTTTAAGATTAGAACAAGCTCTAACTCTCACGGTGGCTTCGACAAATTTTCTTCCCTTTTTCTTTGCCTCGATCTCATCCCACTCGACATAGTATATGACTTTCTTCATGATGCTTTCTGTTTCCTTTTGATGAAATTCTTCTTTAAGTTTGCGTGTCCCTCATCTCTTTGTTGTACTTGAATCTTTGACCAAAGTCTTCACTTCCTTCCGTTAGTTCCTGTCTTGCTGGCTCATCTTGCGCTTTCTTCTCAAGTTTCCTCATCTTTTTCAAGATAGAGAATCTCTTCCATGGAAGCCATACTTTAATCAAGAGATCTTCTTCAAATCTCTTCTTTGTTCTCTTCATTTCCATCTGGGATCTTCTTTAGCCTCTGTTGTCATATCTCTTACTTTCGCATTCTTTGATGGATTATGGAATTTCTTTCTTTCTCCATCATATTCTTGTCTAGGAGATCATTTTTCGATCGCTCCTTTTGAGTGAAGATCGTGAAGTTTGTCCCATATGACTTTTTGGCACGTACAAAATTGTTTCCAAAATTGGCCTTTCACAAGTAACTCAGCATCCCATCTCGATTTGTCTTTCTATTTTCTCCTTATATTATACCTCTTGGATTCTTTCCTCATCCAATCGTGTCAAGAAAGTAATCACCACTTTTCAAACTTTCATCCTTTGAGTCTTCAAGTAAATTTCCTCATTCTTGCCTCTCCATATATCAAAATTTCATAAAACAATGGGGCCTCCCACAAATTGATCAACCTCTCTAATTTCGATGGTTGAGGAAGACACATATTTAGGAGTGATCGAGACTTCTTCCTGCTGGCTTTGCTCATTTTTGTTCTAATGATCAACATTCAAGCATAGGCGTTTGAGTGAAGGTACCAGCTCTCAAACAAAACCGAATTGTTGGACATACTGGAGGGTGGAATTAGTTATTTTCTCTTTTCAATTGTTAATTTTACCAGCCAGATCACCTATATCTAGTGACAAAAATGAATACCATGGACAGATACTTTTATTAATTTATTCTTTGCACAAGTAAAATAAAAATAATGATACAGGGCTCCCAACCCCAGATGAACACTCCACTCCGTGCTCCGACTCCTCGTAATAATGTGTGCCGCGCATCGTACTTCTGGTCTCTTCCAAGGCTCCAACCTTGTCGTACTTTGAGGCACCAACCCTCTCAGGGCTCCAACCCTATCCTCTCGGACAGGCTCTCTACCTAGTTTCTTGAGGACTCCAATCCTCTAAGTCTCCAACCCCATCTCTAGTACAAAGTGCTCCTACCGCGGTTTCTCTGAGGACTCCATACTCTAGGGCTCCAACCCTATCCTTCCAAGGCACCCACCTTTGTCTCTATGGAGCTCCAATCTCTTGGGCTCCAATCCACACTTTCACTTCATCAAAATATGTTAGGTTATTTTTTATTCTTCATGGCTCCCAAAGTCTTCTCCAACGAGCCTTGTCACTACTTAGTCCTCGCTCGTCACATCATCAAATGACAAAATTTTCTTCATAGAAGGTGTGTCACCAATACCTTTCATCGTACCCATACAAGCTTTCTCCAAGGTAATTCCATGATGAATTCAACAATGCATCATGATCTCCATCGAATACTGCAACCACAAGGCACCTCCTACAAGGTTCTTCAATAAGGTCTCCAAGGTTAGCTCAAAATCGGCTAAGCATCTCTCTCAACAAGATGTCCAAGCATAAAACGTCCTCCTTCAAAGTTGCATCTTTCAATATTCTTCATGTGATACCCAATCAAATCCTCCAACTCACCCTCGTGATGACATCAATGATGCATCATTACATCTTTCAATATTATATTCAAGATGATTTCTCAAGACTTTCTTTTCATTTCCAAAAATGTCTTCACGTGATCTTCTTGTACGATGGTCCACAACTTCAAGTGATGCTCAATCGTGAGAGTGATAACATGTCTACAAAGATTGTGTTCTGCCTCAAGACCTCGCTTTCTAGATCTACTCCACGAATGCTTTTAAGAAGTGTCACAAGGTGTCTCCAACTAGAGGTATGTAATAAAGAGACTGTAAACTCAATGTGATTGTTTCCTTTAAAATAATCTTTTCAAAAGAATGAAAATAGGTCTCAAACCCATTGCAACAGACTATAATCTATGCCTCCTCCACAAGTCCAAGCTCTGAGGGAACACGCAAAACTTCTAGATGGCATCCTTCAACTAGATCCAAGTGATCTGTCGACCGACTAACCTAAGGTCTATCCTCCACAGCCTCCATAATACCGCCAAGATGTTTAGCTCACACGCGTATATCCGAGCTTTCCAGGCCCGAGGCTCGTCTGACCAAATCTTCCTAGTCACTATACCAGAGGTTAGCAAAGCATCGCTTTTATGCCTCAATGAGCCTCGCACCACCTGGTGTTAGGTAGCATCCGTGCCAATCGTAATAGACCTCGAATCTCAAAGCCCTTTAAAACCCTTTTCAATGTTTTTTCACCATCCTTATTCCCTTTTAACCTTGTTCTCGCTCTCCTTCTCTAGATCGTTATTGTCAAATCCTGTGAGGGCTCCAGCGATGCTCCTAAAAACAAGGTTTTATTCAACACATCTCAAAACACAAATTCTTAGCCTCTATTCCTCAATTCTTGAAAGCCTCCAAAGCATAGGTCCGAAATTTTCGCAGAGTTGAACATGTCAAAACATGTAGATATCCCTTGGCCTCCTAATGCTGCGTTTTTCCGCCACTCGAATTTTCTTTCACCAAATTTTGTGTTTTTTCACAAACTTGATGCCAAGAACAAGAAGTGTATAACATATCGTAAATACAGTGTTATTTGCGAGCTGAAACCAGTGTAACGCTCATTGTTTGGAGGTGAACTTGTGTCCTTGAGCATAGGTCAGCTCTTAATGTTACGCTTAATTTCCTTAACTAAAAAATCAATATCTCCGCAAACCATTTGCAGCTAAAGGGCAAGTAAGGGCTCGTTAGAAAAGAGTAAAAACCTTCTTTCAATCGGTCCAGGTCCCATGTTGAAAGGATCCTCCCAAGATTAAAACGATGCACTCAATGTGGCTATCCTTAAATTCTAGTGCATAAACTCATTTGTGGAGCTGCACGAGGAGGTTTTCGGACATAATGAGACTATTAGGGAATTAATGCGAGGTATCCACTTGCTATGTATTTAATCATCATATGTCATCAAGTGATCTCCACTATTTCATTGTCCATGTCATCACCATATACTTTCATCATGTGGTCATCACATGTCACCATGTCATCACAGATAGTAAGAAAGTGATATCTCACTAACCATATCGTTAAAGCATGACTCAATTTGCTAGAGGAGCAAGCCAAAGGTCATCACAAGGAGAGCTTCTCCTTCAAGAGTCACCATTAGCATCATTAATAAAGTCTTTCTTGACATCTTCATAAGGTTAGAGCAACCTTAGCATCTTTACTACGCGATCCTTTAGCACCTATGGATTATGCAGGAGGCCCACTGACATCACAAGAATATTTCATCCAATCTCACGCTAATGCCATAGCGCCGATCTCCAACCTTCGCCGGAAGCCCCAAAATGTGGTCACATGACATTTTCCAAACAAGGAAATTAAATTGCAAACTCGGCCACTACAATCCACTATTCGACAACTAGGTGTGGTCACATGTCACGCCGTGACACAACTCGCCAACGGATGATTTTTCTAAACCAGTAACCTGCCGTGAAGTATATAATCCATTCACACGCAAGGCAAGCGCAGCACCTGCGAGATGGTTGTGTTCAGCGTTTTTCTAACCGTAACATTTGGATCGACCTCATCACATGGCAGCAAGAAAATATTTTCTTGAATCGTGTTTTAAATGCCATCGGTCATGGAGTCATGTGGACTCGTAGCTATGCTACAATGCGTAGTTTCAAAACCTCTAAAACCGCGGAGTTTTAAGGCAGTTGGCAGGTGACCACCCCATTTGCTCCAACCACTTCGTAGCGTCAATTCAAATGGTATTTTTCAGGAAGAATCTATGTGCGGCACCCTCAAATTTGGCGTGTTGCAAACAAAATTAACTCCATTTATAGTACAATTCTCCACTTTTAGTGGAGTTTTCTAGCCGTAGATTGGGAAAATTCTGATGGGATGTCAATTTTAGAAAAATTTGTGAAACAAGAGTCCACGAGACTAATTTGACCATTCTCGACCACCGGTGTAGAGAAAACAACCATTAGATGCTTAGTAAACACATGTATTTTCAATTTTGGAGCACATGACAAAAGAGGGTCATGCCATTAGGAGTTGGACCAACAAATGTAGCGTAGGAGGGTGTGAAACTACTTCACTCATTCCTCGCTGTGTAAAACTTATGTGTGATGTTGTCTCTGTTACACATTGTTGCGCAAGAGTCCTCTTAGCTCATGCTTAAAATACATCTATCAAGCTTCATGGTTAAAAACTCATTCCTTAAGAAAACGAATGGAGATAAACTGAACATGTTTTCTAATACTAAAAGGACACCTAGCACAACAAAACTACACACTCCTTTTAGATCAGATCAGTATTAGGTGAGGTTAGACAATCAAGACGTATGAAGAGAGGGGTAAGACAAATGGACATCTTTGGAGCATAAGATAGATAGAGGCATCCTTATGTTGCACTGTAGAATTTCTTGAATCGAGCAGCAAGAGAGGGGTCAAACAATTGATTCATGATTTTGACTATCAAATGATAGGATGTTTTGAAAATATACCATCAACATAAGTTCAAAATGTGACAATCAGAAAGGGGTTAAAAAATCTGATCTCTTTCCAGGCAATTTCCAAGATGTTCTCTTTAGACTGCATGATCAAAGGTAAGTTTTCAAAAATGTGAGAGTTGATTGGGCTCAGACCTCTTCTCACTTTGTCAAATTCTAGGATGTCTCTGGAAAATTTGCAATGAACATAACTCATAAATGCGACAGAGGAAGGTCATTAAAAATCAAAATCCAACATGCAAATTTTGAACTACAGCAGGTGAAAACATACTTTATCAAGCTTTCCCATATATGAACCGTATAAAGCATATTTACTTAGAACCGCAATATTTGAATTATTTTTTATTTATACCAAATAGCACATGAATGGCTGTCCATGTTTAATGCACTCATTCGAATCTTCAAAGATAGAGTATCTGCACATAAAAGTGCTCGCTAGATTCTACGCACTACGTTTACAGCTCTAAAACTTACACTTTGGAAAAGCAGAGCACGCTACAAACGCACATTTTATCTATGAGAATCGCAGGATGATAATCTACAAGAGAGGAAGTCCAGAATATGACACACCTACACTCTACTCTATGTCTCGCTGAACTGTCTCTTAACTGCTTTACTGTTTCTAACCCCTTTTTCTCCTTTCCTTTTAGAGCTAGTTATATGGTTGTTCTCCGTATGGGGTAGTTCCAAACCACCGTCCATAAGCCGGGATAGTGCGAGGCTGCTGATGGTGCAAGTCCATGTTTTCAGCGTGCAAGGGAGTGGTTTATAGTGCAGAAAGTCAATGGGGATAGTGGGACCCACATGATAGTAGTCACCTCAGGCTTATTAGGTCAGAGTAATATGCACGAACCATTTTCATCCCGTGAATCAAGCTTGTTATTCTACACTGCTTAACGAAGCCGCAGAGACATAGAGCTTTACTCTACCTCACATCTCTCACCCCTGGTTCTACGTGATCCCTTCTCTTAAATCGTACTTAACTATCTCGCTCTCTCTTAACTCGCCAGTATTCCAAAGATATTTCTCCTGGCACTGACACAAGGATGCTTTCTGGCCACATAAGCCAGTGGATGCCAAGTGCTATCTCTACACTTTTACAGTGATCTCCGTAATTTATCCCCTTTAGTAAATGACTTTTCATCATTTCCTCCAAGGTATTCACTTTAGCTCGAGGTTATTTATTTGAGCCTTCTATAATTTTGAAACAGTAGCCTTCTAGGCTTCAAAATTCCCATCACTCCTAACAAAGGTTTATGCGGTCTCAGTGATACTGCGTAGGATTTGCTCAATATAACGTGCCCATAACTCAATTTTGGTCTCCTATAGACATCTCGCCTTAGGAAATTAGATATTTATTTCTTGTCTCGAAACCCATCTTTCACCTTTCATACCTCCTTTAGGTCAACGCTCCTAACCTATGACACCATGTTGAGAAATATAGGTGCAAGCAAAAGATGATTAGCTTTTATTAATGATTTCTGTCATATTTTGATAGGTCTCTTCAGCAGATCGATATTACATTATTCATCATCAATATTATGTTTTTTATATCATCAAGAAAAATTCCAAATAAGAAGACTCACAATTAAAACAGTTAGAGACACCATAGCATAGGCTCCAAGCTAGGGGAAAACTCCTCTTGAGCTGAAAAACCTAGTTAAACTTCTTCTTCAATATAATCAAATCAGGTTGAGACATATCCAAGACCTTTGACTTCAAGACTTCCCTCCTCCATCAATTCAACCTTCCAAATAGACTCAGTAGATCTTCTAGTTCATTTCTCCATCGATCAACATCAATTTCAAACTCTCGAGAGGTCTTTCAACCTTTCTCTACCATTTTGTACCTTTGAATTCCGGCACCAAAATTTTCGCTTTGCATCGCTACTTATCATAGTGATCATTAATTTTTAATTCATTTCAGTAATAAGTA
Organism: Pinus albicaulis; assembly: GCA_034641835.2. Classification (NCBI taxonomy): domain Eukaryota; kingdom Viridiplantae; phylum Streptophyta; class Pinopsida; order Pinales; family Pinaceae; genus Pinus; species Pinus albicaulis. The sequence goes on from CM076576.1 coordinate 268,618,556, forward strand.
AATCCATGGTCACAAAGAATCGAAAATATGGTTGGAAAAGCATAATTATTATAGTGATCCAGACGCAAGCTTCAAGGTGACATTCCTTTGACTAAGAAACGCTACGCAGCAGTATACAAGGCTTCATCAACATAGAAAAGAATCATTTTCCGAAAACCCATCTCACGTTTAGCAACAGAAATATCTCATGCCCACAAAAGCATAACCCCATAGGTAACTAGCTCTAAATTTTGAAGTTAATATACGAAAAATGTAACAGCCATCCAAGGATCAGACACTTCAATGTGATCAGGGACTCGAACTTTCCTGTGTGGACCTCACCGCGATTTCCGCCGCATTTCCACCACACAAGTTCTGGAAAAATTATAGAAATGGAATATGATCGTAGATAGGTGTCTCGTGTGCACGTAGCACATGGGTTGCTTGAAGTTAGCAAACTTGTCCAGTATTCAATCCCTTGCTCATATTCATCGTGCCACTCTACCCGAAATTATTTCCCCGTATGTGCACTTTGATGTGATCGCCAATCCAAAATTTCACAAAGTTTTCAACTTCCATTGAAAAACAAATGTAATGAAAAAGGAGGATTTCTCGCGTCCAAGAAAGATCCTATCTGAGTCCTGGTGACACAATCCACCGCACTGATTTTTGAAATCCATTAACCATTGCATTCACCACACAATTGCGTATAAACACCTTTATACTCTCGTGAAGTTAATCGCAAATTTGGTCACCATTGATAATGGTTCCTAAGAATTACGACCCTATGAATAAAGACAGTACAATACTTACAGTTCTCACATCATAAGTGTGTATTTGAAATCATTTAGGTGATGTCTTTTCTTCATCGATTAAAATGCCAGTAAAGTTGCTAAATGCACCCGAATCACTAAATTCTAGGATCCCGTTGCGATGGCTCACCCTTTCCATTGACCGCCTTACCTTCCGATTGCGCTATTCTTTAAAAGATCATCAATGATACATACATCGCTTTCATAGCATATCTGTAACGAAATTTATCGAAGAACAAATTGCGCTCATTTCTTTCTTTATTTGACACTTCAAAACTTCTTCTGAGAACCTCCACACGGTACTATGCTATCATAGCTGCATAGCATAGAATATTGTCATCATTAGCCATACTAGGAAGTAAACTCAACCGCAGTTGAGTTATGCGCGTAGGTATCTGAAGTTGGCGTCATGACTCCAACAAGTCGACACCTAGACGAAAAGTGAAATACACATGATCGATGCATCGAACTATCCATGCTCGGCCAAGTTCCATCCATTAAGAGCGAGTCCTTGTAGCTTTTAGATTCCATGCAATAAGTGATGTCACGCAACCCGTACTAATCATCTTCCCACAATATTTTGTTATAGCAAATGAAATCCGCATGCGAATTATTATAGCAATCGATATTATGAATTATGGGAACTCACTACTAAATCATGTGTGCAACCTTTTGTAATTACAGATTTTAGTGTTAGTAAACGTCCTGAGTAGCCAACATGCTCACACCTTAGGTATGACGAGCGTTTCGCGTGGGAGTAGGTGTCACGTAAGTGTTTGTCGTGAAAGTGATGGCTACATGATCCTTGCCTAAAGGTGTGCGTTGCCAATGTCGCTAATCCCCTCAATAAATGGTATGATACAATGTGACCTAAAATGCGAAGCTTTTGTTCCTCTTTCTCAGGCTAGATATCATGATATAATGGATGCGCTACTATATGTTATTATGCTAGTGAAACCTTGTAGGTTGCCAGCCTATGCTATTTTTCTTATAATTACTGAACAAATACTGGAGCCAACTACTGGGAAAATTACCTTGATGGTCTATTAGAATCCCATGAGAATCGACTAGAAACGTTTATGGACTTCTACTTTTCACCCGTATCGCTATCAATTCCTGTCGTACTCGTTACTTGTCACTTTGTTTGCATTTTCCAAAGACAGGAAGCTGAAATATTACGATCTCACTTTGCTTTTAATTCCAAATATGCGTTGAACATTACATCTCGTAGTCCCGAGTATATGTTGAACTTATCACAAGGTGACTAGTCGGAATTCCTATAAGCATACCGGTATCTCAAATTAGAGTAGGTAAAACATCCGGAGTTTGTTTTCTAATGATAGAATATAGGGATTAATTATGTACAAGCTTGAGAAAACAACCATCAAATCAGACAACATGTAGATATCCACTCAAATCCCTTATCGACGTATACTTTTCGGGAGTTTTCTGAGTGTGTGTGTCCTCGTGTATTGATGTCCCTTATATCCCTAGTGATAAGTCATGTGCATATGAGAAGGTATAGTATGTCGTCAAAGTGCAGGCACAAAATACACTGCAACATGATACATGCAAAGCGTTACTTGTAGCATTTCACGGCATGGTACATAGGTGAATCTTAGTGTTTCCAATTAACTTCTACGAGCCTCACGAACCACGCACATAGTAGAATCCACTACAAATTTTGCGAAATTGGTGCAACAAGAATGACGCATTCTACTTTGCCTTTATTCGGAATTCATCAAAGTCACCTTTGCGCCCAAGGGAAAGACCATACTAGCGATAACGAGCGATTTCTACATCTCTTATGGATTAAACTCAGAGAATAGAGATTTAGCGTCTCTTATGGAATTTAGCTAAGTTAAATTTTGCTGAAGTCAATATACCACATTCCACAAGCAATGTATTTGATTTTGGCAAATAACAGATAAACGACCAAATACTTCTTCCTAGGAATCTCACAACTAAAAATTTTTCCCACGCTGCCCTTAAGACCAACGTGAAAGTAGCTATCACCACCCCATGTGCACATTCTTTACTTCAAAGATTGATTAATCGCATGTGTGTGGTACTTACCACACGCAACAAAAGTAGCACATATGATTTCCTATAGCATCAATTAATTGGTGTGATTAAAATAGCAGTGCACCTGTTGCAGCATTGTGCTAAGTCGTAACCATTCCTACTCGTAATGCAGTTGTAGCATCTACATCGTGAGCGTACATGAAAAGAAGACCCTTGATACTTTCCAGGATGCATGTAGAAACCAATAAATAAGAAAATCTGTACTACAGACACTGACTCGAAAACTCCAATAACGCACAGTATTGATAACTTCTGACTAAAAGTATCTTGAGCAACATGCGTTTAGGAGACTACCTACAAAGAAATGAAGTTTCTTACTATATTACTGTCCCTCACTCCGAACTGCAAAAGAGTGTCCATATAATTTCCAATTTCATTATCCCACCATTGTGGTCAAAAACCTCAATATACATGGTCTGAAAGGACATCCAAAAGTTAAGAGGAAGAGGCATGTGCAGGTGTGTGTTGGTAAAAGGTGTCAAATCTCAAGGACGTTCCTCCCCGTGGTGTAGGCTGTCTTCGACGCTGTCTCTCTTGGTTCTTCTTCTGCCTCCCCACCGGTGCCGTCCGACATGGTTCATCATGTGCTTTGATGGGGACTGGAAATGGTTCCACTGGCATGATCGGGATGTGGTTGTCCTCGCTCAATCGTAGGTACCGTACTATGTAAATGAGAGACAATGCTCTACTTTCTCTACTCTATGTCCTTTTCGCCTCCTCCTAGCAGAGCCAGTGATATGGCTGTTCGCAGAGTGCCAGCATGAACCTCAGTTCATACCAGATAGTCCACCCAAAATATGTAACTCATTCATACTGTAGCCCCTTTCTTCGGGTTTCGTTGTAGTCGCTACAAAACCATTCATATTTGGATTTATTATTACTACGAGTTGTTGCTTTGCTCATGGTGTACAGAAGCCGTACTTCATGAACAACCATTCATATTTGAAATATATGTACCTGCACTTTGCAACACTATCATGCTTCTTTGTGTTGTCACAACAAATTTTGGGAGCTACGCAATTTGTACCACGTAAATAGATGGCCTATTTTTCCAGCACATCCATCACATAGAGTCACAGGCGTACAACCGAGGCCTACCATCAATTAAATTATGGTATAATATAGGTTAAGTGCAAAACTAATAAATTCACACGTTTAGCATACATGTCCATATTTCACATCAATGTTAGTCACTGATCAAGACGTATATAAACTCGAGTCCTTTGAGAGAGAAAACACCCTCCATTTTACAAATACATTCACTACTTCTATTCATATTCAGTGTGTGAACGAAGTGTAAATTTCTAGATTTTTCAGCACTTCGATACTATCCAAACATGGAGGGCACTCACGACAGTTAAAGTACGACATCCAACAAGTCCAAAAATGCACACTTGGGAGGTTCAATGCACAAAAAATGCTGCTGGGATACTCTCTCTCTCTCTCTCTCTGTGTGTGTGTGTGTGTGTGTGCGTGTGCGTGTGCGTGTGTGTGTGTGTGTGTGGCAACTTTGTTAGAAATTTATTATCTCGCTTTCAAGAAAGGCTTTGTTGTTGTCGTAGTGTGTCCATTTCCAACATACGGGTATTTCAAGCTCTCCAAATTCGAGTGACAAATGCTGTTTTTCATCGTCATTGGTTTCATCTAACAAAAGAAGCCATCAAGATCAGGTCCACTTTCAAGTTTGCAACTCCATTGTTCTATCTTTGATCGTAAAATTACTAAAGAGAGAGGCATTTTCCCTCTCATTCTCCTCGAAGAGACCTAGAGCACCAGCCGTGACCCTTCATTTGCAAAACATGACCCAATAAGGGCATCATAACAGCCTCCCATTAAAGCTAAAGCCTTCGCCTCCTCACCTCCTTGAGAATTCTTCCGTATGGGCATTCCTAGATTGTAATCCTTGTAAAAATGGATCTCAATTTCATTGAAGGTAAGGACTGCACACTAACCGGGCCGGATGATGGATTTTCACTAGGGTTTATGGGCATTTTAAGCCGGAAACTTTTCCGACAATACACGTGATAAATATTGTTTCTCATATTGTTGCAATGGAGAAAATGAACTATTAGGATATTTCGAAAGGGTGATGTTTTGGGTCGTACGCAGAATGGAGTTCTTCTCGGGAAAAGAGGGAGCTTTAGTCCCCACGCCCATCTTCTACTCCTCTCGCAATTATTTCTTGGAGTTAGCATTTCCAAATTCAATCAATTTCCAAAAGACTACTTAGATTACCAGTTGGTAATTCACTCATGAGAGGAAGATCATGCTGTCCATCACACTACTAGATGTGACTTTTGAGACCCTTGTCAAAGATACAATCATTCAATCACAAAAAGGACCAATGGAAAATGAAGAATCATGCAGAGAAACTTTAGGCACCTCATGGTATTTTAAGGAGTTGGGTCTAAATTTTTTCTCAAGTCTAATGCTTGAGCGTGAATACGTCATTATCAACAGCTATGCGTAATAGTGCTCGAAGCTTTAGGTTTAAAAATTTCCCACTCCTTACTCATAGAGTGCTAATTAACTGCCACACATTGTAGGCTAGTTGAATCAACACCCTAGTGTCCTCTTGGAGTTCTCAATTGATTTGGGGGAGATGAGGAATTTTTCTGGCAATAACGAGAAAACTCCTCTCGTAGCATTGTCGTATAATTCTTTCTTAAGCCGGCGTGAGAATGTGATCATCATATTATCCCCAAAAGAGGATTTCTCTCGGGTGATAAACAACTTGAAATAAGACCACTTTTTCCATGTATCAGTAGAAAACCATCCTTTCTGCGAAATATGCTTTTCTACTCATATTTTCCATCGTTGCAAAAGATGATTCACGATATAAAAACATCCCTTTCTTCTTCTTTCATCAGAGAAGAGTGATTCGGTTTCGTGATATGTTACACATAGTGTCAAATTCCGCAAGCAATGTATCAGCTAGGTCAAGCTATTTACACATAACTCGAGCACCTTCAAAACCTATGTGATCTTCGTTCCTTTTATCATGAAATGGGCCATGTTTAGTCAACTTCTGACCTTGGCCCTCAAAACACTTCTCGCACAAGGCGTAAACTCCATGTTACCTAGAAGTAGACCCATCTACATCGATATATCTGGCATCTCATAACTTTTGAGAGATTTGGGATTTTCTCACTTCTCAACTCGCGACTATATGCACAACCAAGCGATTGCTGGCTTTTTCTCACCAACAGCACCAATTCATTGTTGAGGTGCTCCATTCATTGCCATACATAGATTGTTCTTCAAAGCTTTACTACAATAGCTAAAATCTTGAAGTTGATCTCGACATTGTCGCCTATCCTATCTAGAGCACACCGCTCTATATATTGTGAAGGCCAATGACTCGCTGAAATGACCAAATGGGCATAAACTCATTTTTGCAACCCTCAGATATATTTGGCACATTGTAAGATATTCTCAAGACGAATCCCTTGACAGACCTCCGTCCATTGAAGCAAATAATTAGAGGACTAGAAGATGGGGACTGAGGCTCCCTCTTTTCCATCCCATCCATCACAGTGAGTCGTTAGTATTCCTGCCACAACCTCCAGGCTCACAATCACCCAAATAATGGGGAACTAATATAGGTTGCTGTAAAATCAACCGCCTGATCACCCACTTCATACTCCGGGCCCACAGTCCATAGCGATGTTAAGCATGACAAAGCATGTATATAACCCTGAGAAAAGCCCTTGAGGAGACAGAAACAACTTCCATTTTAAAAGTCACATCTCAAGAATCTCTGCACACCTATATCTTTGTGCACATATAATTTGAGATCTCAGGATTTTACAAACTCAAATCTGCCACTGCATTGCTTAATAGTCAAGGATTATGAGCTTTTCACCAACACATAAAGGCTTTCATCGCTGATTTTTTCCCTACATTGTCACACACACACAGATTGTCTCTCAGCCTTACCGCTCGAGAATATGTGAAGGATCTTTAACATAGCCGCTATCCTATCTCAGAGCATAATTTTTCTAAATATTGTGTAAGGTTGATGTAGACTTTGTTGAATAACGATTTTACTCATTCCACCGAGACTATCCTGATCACATTACTTCCACCGACTCATATAGCAACGACATGGTCTCATCGCTCGCATCATCAAACATGCGTAACAAAACAAGCGACAGCTACATCAATCTCATCATACATACATTAACATAGTACGCATAGAAAGATTATAGCTGGAAAACCCCGCAGCTATTATGGGGAGATGGTAATGGAGAAATCATGTACACAAAATTTCAGTACGTACTCCTCACAAGTACTTCGCGCATTACACAAGTTACACACAAACCAGCTTGGTTTTGAACAGTTAGATGGTTCGCAAACTCATCGCACTACCTTTCCTCTGCGTCTCTATTGCGCAATCGCGAGCCTCGTCTAAACAGAGATCCAAGTGTATGCATCTCCTTGGCTTTGACAGCAGCAATCATCATGGGAAATTCCTCCAAGCTGCGTGCAAATCTCATGCACAACTAATGTCGCCACCGATAGCTAACTCCACCCTTTCACCTACCATCTTTCACTCGTCTCCATCGAATCGGTCTCATGCATCGTAGTGAACTCGATGTGCGCTTGAGTTTAATAATGAGTTACTAAATAATGAATTAAAGTCAATACTGACTCACTCCACTCATTACTAGTTGATTAGCTCAGTTAAAACTGATCTCAACTAGTTCAACTAAGTTGAAACCGAACACAACTCCACTCATCTGCTCTCATTAACTCCCACCAAACTCTTTGCCTACCGGAGTCCTAACCGCATCTCCAACCACGCATGAGCTCACCAAACCCTGCGTGAATAGCGTAATACCCTCTGCCGTTTATGCACGAGCCACTTTTCCAGGCTTGAAACCGATAGTGCTCCACGAGATGTAAACGAAGTTTATAGCCCAAACACTATTAATGGTACACATTTGACTTTCCTCTCAATTTTTCAGGATATATGTTTCATAGACTTCGCACCATAATAGGCCATATAGCGAAATCCATCTATCATTTTTACCAACATGACCACACTCCAAGAATAACATACTCGCAATCGAACCATGCTCCATATGTCTAAAACAGACATAGCCTGCGGGCAGACTTTGCGCTGCATCAAGGCCCGCTGGCCCACTTAGCGAGGCGACTTCACTTTCACTAAGCTCCATCATCTTGCCGCACTTTTCAACACTCCCTCTCAAAGAAGATATGGGATTATTCCAGCAACTATCCTCGCTTCTCGTGGAATTCGAACTTGCTCCCGGTGAGCGCCTGCTGTCAGACGTCGCCGCCCGCATCCGCATCCACGCGAACATCTGGCGAGCATCGGCGATTCAAACGCTGACCACAATCTTCCGATATGATGCAGGTACCCGATGTAGATGTGTTTGGACCTCATCATAAAACACTCGGATTAGCCGTAAGAGTTTAATGCAACTCGGTTATCACAAAGAAATCACCAGTAGAGCCCCAAATGCAACGAACTAATCCAACGAGGATCTTCCCATCCAAATAGCCTCAGCATGCCAAAATGCTAGCTGCCATGTACCTGTTTCCTCGCGACTCGTAGTGCCATCTTCGTGATCTTTGCTTCCCGCCAGTACCAGTGAAACCGCCGTCGACCCAATGCCGGAAAACCCTCCAGATGTGCATCCTTTCTCGGTCCGCTGTGCTACTACCACAGACCGCAGCTGCGAAGCCGCAGAGCTTTCACTCCATCTCTTCTGTCCGTGAACTCACAGACCATGTCCCGATGTGCGCTCTAATATAGCCAAAGCAATACTACGCTTTTCCCCGCTTCCATAAAGATGTCTTTCGCGTAAAGGCTAAATCCACAGCTTGTGAATGGCCGGTTAACAAACATAGCAGGCTGTCGGGTCACGCATTGACCGAAACACGCATGTAGCGACCCCAACTAACCGTCGTACAGACAGCTGTCATCCACTACCTCCGCGCGCGCCAGCATCCTCCTTCCACAACCACGGTGAAGAGGAGGCTCAACAGGCATGCAGCCTTGCGCACAGCTGAAACCTTCCATTAATCTTTCCTTGTCATTACTAAGCCCCGAGAAACAGATGCCTTTCTCCACCGCTACGCTACTGTAATCTCCACAAGAACATGCGTAAGGGATGCCCAAGCGCTTCGTCTCAAACCCTCGTGCACATCCTCCTCGCATGAAAGAATCAATCCGCGTCGCATTATTTCAAAAGCAGATCATCTGCCCAGGTTATAGCACGATGATCAATGCATCTACCACGCGATCTCGCACGTTAGATCCGCCTCACTCTTGAGATATCCGGTGTCCGCTAGTGAAGCAGTTGTCTCATGTCGAGGTGTGCCAAGCACGAGGTGCTTGCTGCATTTGCCGTGAGCAGAGTGTCTCTTGCACCGGCACACATGCGACTCACCGTCACATCTCGTAATTTACCTTTCAGATAAGCTCTGAGTAGGAGAAGCACTCCTCCTCAATAACTGCCCATCGAGGAACGCTAGCCAATCACATCCATTTGATGAATGTAGCCATCCCATCCGCGTCACGTAGAGAGCACGATCGTCCGTATGGAAGAGTACCTATGCGAAGGTGTGCAAAAGTCTCCTCATAATTCCATCCCCTCGATCTCGTGCAGAGCCACGGTGACAAATCTCGCCATGTACTTCTCCACGTCTTCCCGCTCGCCTGCCTCGCTTCATCTTTTGTAGATCCATTGCGAACTCCACCACCGCTTTCCCACGCCTTGGGACAATCTCCCCATGCACTCGTTTCGACGATCGAATCATATTCTTTCCGATCATGGCACCCACCCATGCGTGGTTCCTCCACAGACTCTCTCAAAAGAGTGATGGTCTCCACACGCACACATTGACTCACAAGATCCAGTGTATCCAGCAGGTACCGATCCCATGGACCGTCGTCTTCGCTGCACTCGTAGCCAGATAAGGGTGGTCCTACAACCTTTCTCACGCATCTCTGAAGCCAGGCCTGCACAGCCTTTCGCAGTGCGTACTGATAAGCCCCATGATGGTGTGGCACAGCATGGTGGTCTTCCACCTCCTTAACTTCCTCTCATGTGCTGATCCACATCCAGTAAGCTCTCCTAGGAAATAACAACTCCTCATCTCCGCATGCAAGTGCAGCTCCTCTCAAGCGTACACTCAGCATGGCTTTTCTCATCCCGGAAATTTTATATCGCGGTCGCACAATAGTCTTTCTCGACTATCTAACAAATACATCTTTGATAAAGTTACGAGGTGTATCAGTGTACCTTCACTAAATATTCCAACCTCACAGGCTGATCCAGCCTTTCCTTCTCGCATCCTTTTCGTCACATGTATGTAGACGTGAGAACCAAAAATCGCACGTGGGAAATATCGCGCCTCTTGCTAGAATGAGTCTCCTACGGTGTACTCATGCCATGGCGACCTTGTGTGGAGACAATGGTTATGCACATACATCGCTAGTTGTACGTTAGCATGCTCCCACCCACAAGTGGCTGCGGTAGGCGATCATGCGCAACATCGTCCTGCACACCCTCCACGATTGTTCTCGTTTCTTCCTCTCAAACGCGCGTTTCTCGGTGCGTGCGTACGATGAGCTCTCCGGATCTCCTTCGTGATGCGTAACCCCTTGACGGCTTTCGCGATGACTCACCACCATTATCACCTCCTTAGAGCAATCACCTCTCCCTCGACTCCTTCTCGACCGCCAAGCTTAAAACTCGTCGCAACTTTCGCGAGCGTATCGATCTTCTTCTCGCACTGAAGAAGATCCAACATCTCTCGTAGAGTAAATCGTCAACAAAGACCACGTCATACTTGGTGCTTTGCCGTCGGCTCAACCGAAAGTGACGCACACACGTCCGTGTGAACTTTCTCTCGCCGATCGCCGTGACGCGACCATCGTCCTCTCTCGCGAAAGCGTGGCTTTCACATACTCTAAGGTGTCAATTTCGCACCGATCTCTGACCGCGCAAGAGTGCTCCTTAGGAGCTTCAAGAGACCTGTCAGCAGATCTTTCAAAGCTCGCGCGGTGAAGGTGGCGATCTCAGTGCCACAGATCGCCGCATCATCCCGTGCTCACCACCTTCTCCCGCTTGCATGCCACAGTCGCGCTGTGCCCACCTCACTTTGCAACCGATAAAGGTTCTCTGGTCCCAACCCTATCCTCCGTGTCTCTCCGCAGTCTCACTCGCGCAGAAGGCTTTTCCTTCGTTGAAGAGCACATCATACTTATCTTCCAACATCACCACAAAGCATCAAGTTAGTCCTCCTGCCAATCCAGGTACATGCATGACATCCCTCAATACAAAGGGTTTACCGTACTCCCTTTGTAAAGGATATGGTACCGAGACCAACCGCATCAGTATCTACCATCATCACCCATTCTCGATGTGCACACTCAGCATCCTCTGTCCTCAAACGTACCTAAGAAAAACCGTATCTCCCGTCATATGAAATGACACACCGCTATCCAAGAACCACACCGATCCCATCACACTTGAAACCAAGCATACGATCACGGAATTCGAGTCTCGAACTCACGGCCAAAGCTCTCTCTGCGTATCTTCCCGCTTGCTTGTTTTTCTTTCTTCTTTGGACAATCAGTAGCATAATCGTCCATGACTGCGGCGTTGAAAACACTTCACCTTTCGCCACATTCGTGCTTTCCTTCGTCCCTTTGCACCGGAATGAGAAGTTTCTCTTACCCTTCCCTTCTTTGCTTTTGGCAAACCGAGTGTCACCTTTTCTTCATCGCCCTCGATGAAGATCCATCCCGAGCAGTCCTCCTTATCTCCTCCCCGCATGAGATCCGCCTAAAGGCGTCTCCCATCCCAAGCAGCCTTTCTCCGACTATTGACACTATCTTGATATGAGTTCCGCTCCTTCGGAAGACCAAGGAGAGCCGTGTCGATCTACATGTCCTTCGTTTCTCGACGATGCCACTCCCCACACTTCCGCAGCCTCATCTCTCGCATTGAGTGTGAATCTTCGTGAGGTATTTGGCGACATCAGCGGCCTTTTCTCCATCTCTTTGATGTTCCCGAGCTTTATCTCTGCAGCGCCAGCCTACCTTTGGTCGCGTCTTACTCCGGAAATAGATCCGTCACCTTTCCACATCAATATGGAGAAGCCTCTTCCATGCAGATGGACACAATATGATCCTCGACGCCCTCCAACAGATCCTTCGCCATACTTCCGCCATTTTCTTTTGCCATGCTTCGACTTTTTAGCAGGATCGTTGCCCCGGACATCCGCGTGCAGACCTATGAAATTCTCCCGTCCACTGGCCCCATTACCTGGGTTTATGTGCGATTCTTCCATGCAACATATTTGTACTGTTTTGGCATTGGTTGTAAATGATTTTGTCCCATGAAACACACACACACATCAGTACTAAGAAAACAGCAACTGCGTGTGTGGGCACCAAATACCGACTAAAGTTTCAAATCGTTTCGACTCGTGAGAAAAAAAATTGTTTAGTAACAGTAGGATTGACTGCAGTGAGGGCACACGGGATACACATCAATTAAAGAAAGGATGGATTCAGTAGGCTATCCGGCTCAAAGACATTTCCGCTTAATAAATAAGTTTGTAATCACCGTGATGACTGTGTCTTTGCTTCAATACCTCCGATACCATGTAGAAATTTGTTGAATAATGATTAATTATCCATCGCACTATCCCGATCACATATCAATTAATTCGTTATGTAACATAACTTCTTCCATTCCGCATCATCAAACATGCGTGAAATAAAATGTTGGGATAGTATTATCGACCATTACAGCATAATAATATAAAGATGTATGTAGAAATTATAGCTAAAACCCCACAAATGGCTGTGTATTATAAATGATAAATTGCAACAAAATCAAGATAATACTCTCACACCAAGATTACAAAGTTACACATAAATTAGTTTACCTTCATCAGCACGTTCAAACTCACCAATTGTTTCGTTTTCTATTGCTAATTCATGGTATTTTCAACAGAGAAACTACGTTCAAATTCTTGATTTTCTTTCGAGGTAATTACCGCGTGGAAATTCTCCAAGTGTGAAATCCCACAACGATCGTCAATGGGAGTAGTTAAATCTACCTTTACCGCATTCTTTTTCATTGGTTTATCAACCGTCTAGATTAGTGAAATGACGTGTTCTTGAGTTTAACAATGAAAGCACAAATACGAATTAAATAATATTTAATTCATCTACTCATTACTAAATGCATTTAGCTAGTTAAATCAATCTCTAAATCAGTTCAACTTAAACAACCCAACACAACCTCCACCATTCGTCTTCTTCTTCCCATTAACTCCAATAAATTACTTAATCGTTATAATCACACCATGTATGAGCTTCTACCAAACTTTAGGAATAGTAATCACATGATGTGTATGAGCCATTTAAGGTTCTAAAATCACGTTCAATATATAACTGAAAGTTTATAGTCCAAAATATTATTAAGGGTAAAATAATATTTATTCTCGACATTTCAGATAGCATACCAAAGTAATAGACTTCTTAACCTATAAGGTAAAAGATAATAGAGGTCTATCTATTTTTACCATGACTACACACTTCCAGAATAAAATATTACCTAAATCTCTATTATGCCTCCCCCATATTTCAAAATAGACATACCTTCAAAAATAAGACTTTATGCCCTAATTATACTATAGTATCCAACTTAGTGAAGGAAGCATTTCATTTCTACTTGTAGCTCCATCATCTCTTTATATTTTCATCAGCTTGAATGGCCATTCAAATTAATAGAACGACATAAGCTGAAATGCTTTCATAGATATCTTCAGATCATACATCAGAAGATATTCTTAAATTAATTCTTTAACAAATTCTTTATTAGGTACATCAGAGAGTGAATATTTTATCATCGAGACTATCACTCCTTCTTTCCAACCCATCTATCAGCGTAGTCATATGACTTCCGTTGCACCTAGGTTTGTCAAACCCACTAGTTTAAATGCAATTTCCATGGGTAATAAGTTTAAAATCAATAACGATAAAGAGACCTTGATAATGAATTATATTTGGACGTTAAGTATATAATGATACATTTCTTTAAAAGTCCTTGGAGTATGTGCAATTTCATCTCCTAATAGCCCATTCGAATTTATTTATATTATGTGGAAAAATTCAGATACTAATTGGATGCACATCTAAAAACATGATTAAATTGGCACAATTAGTTGAATATTCAAATAAGTCCAAATGTGACATGAGGTTCATCGCACACAAAAAACGACATTAGATGCTTATCTCAATATAAATTTTGGTAATCGAGTCGAATTTATCTTCCGCTTTTTAACTGTAGGTTTGTTGCCACTATGTTATCCTCTCAACATGGTCTTTGTTCTAAATTGCGACAACGTTATTTTCCTTTTTGGTTCGTCATTGGTTTTAATTAAACAAAATACAAAACTGTCATTTTTTTTAACTCCATTGGTCCGTCTTTACGCAACATAAGGAGAGAGACTTTTCCTCAGCGTTTTGGGAGAGAATTTAGATACTACGGATGAAAACCCTTATTTTCCAGAAATGACCTTGATATAAAAACACAACAATCGTCATCAAAGATGGTGTTGCCTTTCAAACTTTGAGTAACCCTCAGCAAATTAGTATTTGATTGTAATTCATAAAATGGACTCCACTCATTGGAATAAAGGACTATCACTAACTCAATGATGATGACATTCTACCAGGGTCAGTATTTTTAATCCAGAAACCACAAACAAATGTGCTAAATATTTTTTCTTACTATTGTTGTGTATGACAGCAAGTCCGTATGAACTATTAGGATATTTCGTTATTTTTTTTTACGTCCAGTGAGGTGAATTGCTTAGAAAACAGCATCCTATAGTTAACCATATATGAACAAGAATTGTAAATGACTTATAAAGAGGCTGAGTGAGCACATTCTCTGGTCGCAGATTTATGTTGTTTTAAATTCCACAAAATTTATAAAAGCAGGTCTACCTGTTCCGAGGAAGACACGCAGACTTTTCTCCATCAGGTTCCGAATAAAGAGACTATGGGCGCGGTGGAAGCCAGCCCCGATTCAGGCTCCAAAATTACTGGGGTTGGACCTCGCTCATAAATTTTTCAACATTAGAACCAGGTCGTTCAAAACTCTGATAATTTTTTTTTAAATTAGGATCTGAACCTTATTTATTCATTTAGACCACCTAGACAACCTTCGAAAAATATACCACATTATTATTTTGGACCACTGCAGAGTATTAACGTAGCCAAAGAAAAGGTTATGTATGCACTTTATCTAACCTTGAACCCGTTAGCAGGCTCATATTGGTTACATTGATGTCAAGAAAATGCTGAATAAAACCAACCTCCTTCCTGATGATGTACTTAGTTATGTGAACACACAATGAGTCCTTCTGATCCCTATTCATCATTACTGGCACGATACTTGTTGGTTATCTAATCACAAAATTTTTATGGATAGATATGTAGATAGATAAGAGGAAGTTTATAAAGCATTTTCTATCTATTCGTACCGATGTGAAAATTCCTTTAAAATATTTATATTATTGAATATGAAAGTGGAAATATTTATTAAATTTAAACCATTCACATAGATAAGATATTAGAAGGTTTATAATTTATTTTTTTAATGAAGGGCTAGATTAAAGAGTTTGTAAATTATTAGATGATAGCCTGCAATATGCCATACGGGGGTGTGATATTGAGCTTACACCCATTGATTATTTTTATTGCTAAAATAGGGGTGCATTGATTTTAGATTTTACAAATATTTACTGATTATGTGCCAGTTTTAAATTCACGTCTGGCATATGAAATTTCTTCTTACGGACTAATACAACTCTATATAAATATTTAGTTGTGCTTTGGTATTCGAATGGAAGAGCACCTCAGAAGTGTGAGTGTCAAAGGGTCCCATTCACCATGTCCTATATGAATTAATCATACCAGATATTGTATTTCTATTTCTAATTAAATACTTTTAATACTGGTTTATTTCAAATTACTAATAATGAGATTCTAATATTTTATATTGTCTCTACAAAATATTTAAAAAGTGATATTGTATTATCTTGAATGTAATTTGCTGTTGTTCCAGAGAGAGAAGTTTGGACCTCATATTGTCCTTTAAAGACAATATGTCTTTGTCTCAACTATTTTAGAGAGACAAATGAACTGGCTTTTTGAGAGATAAAAATGAAATAAAACCTTGTGAGAGAGACAAAAGGCATAAAAAGTAGAATAATTTTGGGGCATATCAATATTTTATACTTAACTGAATCTAAGTATTTTCAATTTAATTTGATATCACCTAATTTCTAAATACATTAAGATAATACATACCAAAGTTTTCTTCTTCTCTCGTCTTCAATTTTTAATGTACCACCCAAAATTGTCTTAAATATTGTTCAGAAACTCTTTGTTATTGTAGTGATTCTAAACGAATGAAGGGGATTTTAGATTGAGATTCATGAAATTATGAGGATATTAGAGAGGTAGCCTTTGGAAAGGATCGTGAAGTAAAATTCATTTAATATTATCCATCACACCTTTCAATATATTATACATATGTAATTGGAGGAGAGATATGGGGAGTTTTATTTCCTAACCAAACATGGCTGGGTCTCAGCACACATATCCATAAAGATAAAATTTATTTTTCAAGTTGTTAAGAAGATGTTGCAGACAGATTAAATTCTGAGGAAAATGACTATGATGGTTGTGCACTTTCCACAATAGTCCATGTTGTATGATTTAGGAATATGAGATTGTGAGTCAACCACCTCGCATCTGAATCTACACCTTCTGTACGGAGTGAGCATTTGTCCATGAATGGTTTACATCACAATTCATTGTTCCCCAGGTATCCATAGTCGAGAAGTCCAACAACAAGCTTTAGGAGCCCCACAATAAATTGTATCATGAGAGGCTTTCGTGTGAACACCGAAATAGTGGATTGAATGCCTTAGATTTTCCACTTCTGCCTTTAGCTGAAGAGACACATAGCCATGAGGAGCTGTATAAGAAAGAGACATTAAAAAAATATATATAGTATACCACACTGGTTCCATATCTATTTAGCATGTATTCCCTCCATGATAAATCCCATATAACTAAAGTATAAGATTAGGATCACTATTTTTCTCACAATCAATTTTAATTACGTTAGTTTGTTTTATTTATTGATTACATTTTTTCCACTAGCAGCATATGTAAGGGAGAAGATAATAAAAACAAAAGAGACAAAATAACATGAGGAAAACTTCCTCTTAGGGGACACCAGCTGTACTTATTCTCAATATAATTCCTTAAAATTTCAACCCAGAATAGACCAAATATTCTTCATCCTCAAAAGTCAGTTTTCCAAAGATTTTCAATTCATGAGTATACCAATTTTTTTTCTTCCAACAACCTTGAATATGCTTGTTTCTGGAGCAATAAACACTAAAAGATTTACCTCCCAAGAGAGGGCACAAAATGTAGAGAGACCCTTACTACCAAAACTTTCACTCTTTGTTTTCATTCTTTAACTCGTACTCTTTGTGATTCTTCTTCACTTCCGGTTACTTTTTCTTCCCCAAGCAATCAGACATTATTCGTCCGGATAGTTGTAGTGTTTCCACCAGAATTCAATCCATTCTTTAGCATGTTCCATGAGGTTTTCCATTAGGTCCTATTGAGTCTAATTGATCTCCTAGGGTGACACAATGTGATGTTCTCTAAATCCATTTCCAATCAATTTTAAACATAATTACATGATCTTCTAATTAATTCCATCCACCTCCCTTTATATGTTCCACGTGAGTGTTGAATAGTCCCATTGGAGTCGATTTAATCCTTAGGCGTACCATTGTGAGGTTTCTAAACTATTTCTCGTGTATCAATTTAACATACTACATGATTCAAAATCCTTAAGATGGTTACTATAATCAATGACTCAGAATAAAACTTATAAGTTCATAATGGGGACTCCACTAGGTCAATATGACTCCAAGAAATGAACCTTATTTATAGTCATCTAATACCTACATAAACTTATTCTTCTAAATCTTGATGGTAAAATATACTTGAAGACTGGAATCAGTTAATAATTTTCTTCATTTATCCTTTAAAATTTTAATCTTCTTTAATAATTATTAATGTAAATAATAACTTAGTAATGACATTTTGTTTAATATTTAAAATCAGAATGATTACCACGGTAAATACTTTGATTTTAAGTCAAGACTCATGAGCTATGTGGTTAAATACTATCAAGAAGATGAGACGAATGAGTCATTTATTGCAACAACAATGTTTGCCACAAATCCTGCAGAAAAATAATTTTCCATATAATTAGACCTTGCTAATGGCAGTATTGCGCATCAGACTTGCCATTTTAGTGCCCAAGTTTCCAACTACTAATTCATTAATGAATGAGTCCTAATATTCCATTGATATCAATAATTTTCTCAGAATTAGAAAATGTTAATAATTATATTAAACCCTTCATTGTGGTGTACGGGTTGTTTATATATTCGCTTAATTAACCATTTTTTCTTTTTATTATGTCTTTCATTATTTATTTGAGTACGCAACTATAAGCTTTCATTATGTGATGCTAGACTTCCAACTTTAATCCGATTCAGAGTTTGGATTTTCTACATGGTAATAAAGATTTATGCCATGACAACCTATGAAAGTAGTCAGTTAATATTTTTACCTTTTCTTTTTCAATAAAAAACCTAAAATAAATTTTTTAATGGAAAATTCATTATAAATACAACCTCTATAAATTTTAACATAAAACATATTTTTTTTAAACGCAATGAAAACGGTGAGTATTTAATAAACTAATTTTCAAAAGAAAGCTACTAACATTTTATTTTTTTTAGATAGAAAAATTTAAATAAATCTTTAACTTAAAAATATTATAAATATGAACTATACTTAAAGAAAGGTACCGTTTTAATTTTCTAATAAAACTTTAAATTAAAAAATAGTATAAAGATAGATTCAAGAATACATATAATAATAATATTTTTAGATATTTATCAATAACACTTAAATTAAAATATTATAAAATATGATTCCATAAATTGCATTGCTGCAATTATGTCGTTAGTTTACTTTTCTTAATAAAACTTTAATTAAAAATACAGGTAACGTTGTAGACCAAATTGTAATATACACTATATTGTTTCACTTAATAAACTTAAAATTGCAACATATAAAAGCAACTTATAAATTATAACATAATGCCGCTGCAATGCGATCTTCCCAGTATATGGCTGATGATTGATAATTCACATCATCGTTGTCTAAAGATCATCATCTTCTCCTTAAAATAAATGCCATGAATCCCCACATAATAACTAAACGATTTGAGAAATGCTTATCCGCCTTCATTTTCATCTAATTCACACGATGCCTATGCGAAATACTTTTTCTCGAGAAATACAAACAATTTTACCAAAATTTAGAAATCATGATAGTTTCAGCAACTTTATCGACATCAGTCATATTTCACCAATTTTTCATGCACTTTTACTAATATATAAAAAGAAATATTAAAGTCACCTGTCGTGCCTTGGGCAGTGACAGGAAGAACAAAGTACAAGGCAGCATAAGATTGAGTGAGCAGGACTCTGTATTTAAGAAGAATGGAAGATCCGTAAGGATGAAATTAAATCTTGTATGAGCCGCAGCCACAGACAGCAGAGAAGAATTAATTTTGTGTTATGGGAGAAGTTACTTCAGCAGGGAAATGAAGATTTTGTTTACGGAGGAGCAGGATTAATTAAAATAGTCAAGTCGGGCGTAAAAGCTTTCAACAACCAAATTGAAGTAAAATTGATTGAACAGACGGAAGTCACTTATGAAGCGGAAGGACAAGTGGTCCCTACCACTTGAGCGCAAAAGCGCAGATCTCACTTTTTGGAAATGTCAAAAGTCTTGCAGATGTGGAATCTGCGATGTGCGATGTGCACCATCGCAACATCACACATCGCATATTTCAAAAGAGTCATTGCCATCCGCCATCGCAAAAGGTTGAAATTGTGATATGCGACGAACGCGCCATCGCACCGTCGCAATATCGCATGTCGCATTGATTGTTCCGCCCATTCCATATATGTTATCGCAATTTGTTGTGATGCGATGTTGTGCCATCGCACATCGCACGTCGCAATATCGCAAATCGCAATTTGGCCGACTATGTAGTCGTCCCCACTCGCACGTCGCACCATATTCAAAGTTTTATGGATATTGTATCCGCCACGCCATATAAAAGGAAGAAAAGGCCCGCGTACATTGTAGTGTAGAGTGTATTGTCAGTGTGACCGCTGTGAGAGCCCGCAGGCAAAGAAAACACAGCAAGAAGAATGAAAGCACTGTTAGTATGTTCTTGAGAGACGGAGAGTTGTTTGAGTGCACTACGTTTGTAGCAGTCAAATATATTTTGTGAATCCCTCACTGTTTAGGATGAAATTTGTATCAGTTTTTTTTGTTCTGTTTAATGATATAGAAGAAAGCATTTTCATGCCATCTCTGTCTACAAATCAAAATTTTATTCTTTTGAACATCTCTGTGTTGTAGAGGAGAGTTTCATTCTCTCCACTGTTTGCTTGGAATTTCCAATAATTCCAACATGGTATCAGAGCTAGTCTAGGCTCTTTGAAACTTTCAAAGAAGCTGAAGAAGAAGAAGACTTGTTGCAACATTTTCTCCAGCAGCGTGAAAAGCTCGACAGAAGTTGAAAAGTCAGGTATTTCTCAAAGATAACAGAGTTTCTATTTTGTTTGAAGAGTTTTTTCTTTCAAAAGGGAAAGACAGTTTGTTTAAGTTTAGAAGTTCAGTTCAAGAGCAATGCCTGGACCAAGTACTGGTATGAGTCTTGGAAATGTTCAACTTACACAGTTTAATGGAAAGAACTATGATTATTGGGCCATTACCATGAAAGCCCTGTTTGTATCACGAGATTTATGGGAACTTGTAGAAGATGGTTTTGTTGAACTAGCTGATGAGCAGGGTTTTAATGCCTTAAGTCAAGCAGAGAAAGATGTGTTGAAGAATAGTAGGAAGAAAGATGCTAAAGCTCTCTTCTGCTTGTATCAAGCTGTTAATGAGAGTGTGTTTCCAAGGATAGCAGAAGCTAAGAAATCCAAGGAGGCATGGGAAACTCTGAAAGTTGCCTATCAAGGTATGGAGAAAGTTAAGACAGCAAAACTTCAATTGCTGAGAAGAGATTTTGAAACTCTTTGTATGAAAGAGTCAGATAGTGTAGACACATTTTTTACACATGTGATTGGGATTGTGAACCAGATAAGATCCCATGGAGAAACTCTTGAAGAAAGAAGGATTGTGGAGAAACTTTTGAGATGCTTACCCTCAAAGTTTGATGTTATTGTAACCACCATAGAAGAGACCAAAGATCTCTCACAATTCACAGTGGATGAACTTCATGCCTCGTTGATAACTAATGAACAGAGATTGAGCAGAGATGAAAACTCATCTCTTGAGCATGCCTTCAAGACCCAGATGCCTTCAGGAAGAGGAAGAGGTCAAGGAAAAGGAAGAGGAAGAGGCAGAATCCAGAACAGAGGCGGAAGGAAAAGCCCTTCACATTCACATGGAAGGAGCAACAGTCAAAGTCAGAGCCATGACCAATGCAACAACCAGCAAAGTGAACATCAACACCAACATGCTCATGGACAAAGGTATAACAAATCCAATGTCCAGTGTCATTATCGCAAGAAATATGGGCACTATGCCAATGAATGTAGAAAGAAGAAAAATGACATGAAAAATAGGCAGAATGCTAATGTAGCAAAAGAAGAAAAGAACCCAAGCAATGTGATGTTAGCTTGTAATGTAGCACAAGATAAAAATGATGATGTTTGGTTCTTAGATTCTGGATGTAGTAATCATATGACTGGCAACAAAGCAATGTTCGCCAATCTAGATGAAGAAGTAAAATCTGAAATGACCACAGGGACTGATACTAAGATCTCTGTCAAAGGAAAAGGCAGAGTGAGTATTAGAGCAAGAAATGGAGAGCAGAAATTTGTCGCTGATGTATATTATGTTCCAGGTCTGAAGTGTAATCTTTTGAGCATTGGGCAGCTCATAAACAAAGGTTACAATGTAGTTTTTAAGGATGATGTGTGCACAATAAAAGATATTCCTCCAAGCAAGAAAATTATTGCTGAAATACAAATGACCAGCAATAGAATCTTTCCACTCAAGCTCAACATTGAATTGAAGGGAAGAGGGAACAACATAGCAGCTGTAACTCAAGAAGCCTTTCAGAAGGAAGCAAAGGATGAAAATTGGTTATGGCATCTGAGATTTGGACATCTCAATTTCAGAGGATTAAATTTGTTGCATAGAAAAGGAATGGTAAGAGGTTTACCATTGATTGAAAAGCCTGACTGCCTATGTGAAGGCTGCATCTTGGGAAAACAACACAGAGAAAGTTTTCCTTTAGGGAAAAGCATAAGGGCAAAAGCACCCCTAGAAATAATTCATTCAGACTTATGTGGGCCGATGCAAACAGCATCAGTTTCAGGCAGCAATTACATGCTGACCTTCACAGATGATTTCACAAGAAAAGTGTGGGTTTATTTTCTAAAATATAAGAGTGAATTCTTTCAGAAGTTTTGCCACTTTAAAGCTCTAGTAGAGAAACAAAGTGGGGAATACATTAAAATCCTCAGAACTGATAGAGGAGGAGAATATATCTCAAAGTAATTTCTGCGTTTTTGCAGAGAGAAAGACATACACAAGCAGTTTACCACAAGGTACATGCCGCAACAGAATGGAGTTGCTGAAAGAAAGAATCGAACCATAATGGAAATGGTGAGAAGTATGCTAAAGGCAAAACATTTGCCGAATGACTATTGGGCAGAAGCAACAAACTGTGCTGCGTATATTCTGAATAGATGCCCTACAAAAGCAGGGATGAACAAAGTTCCAGAAGAAGCGTGGAGTGGCAGAAAACAGGGAGTCACCCACATGAGAGTTTTTGGATGTGTAGCATATGTACACATTCCAGACAAATTGAGAAAGAAGTTGGATAGTAAGGGGGAGAAGTGCATTTTCCTTGGATATTGTGAAGATTCCAAAGGATACATATTGTATAACCCATCCACAAAGAAGTTTGTAATAAGCAGAGATGTGAAATTCATCAAAGAAGAAGCGTGGGATGGAAGCATTGATAAAACAGTCAATGTTAAAAACTGTTTGTCTCATGATGAAGATGAAGGAGATGTGGTTGAAATTAACAACCCATCCACTGCACAACCTCCAGCAACGCAAGGACAACAAGGGACACCTCAAGCAGCAGCAAGAACACCCTTGAGAAGAAGTGGGAGTGCATCACCAAGCACACCACAAGGAGCAGAAATGAGTGCTTCATTAAGCACAACTACACCAAGTGAAAGCGGAACAAGGTTCAGAAGCCTTAGAGAAATTTATGAGCAAGAAGAAGCAAACGAAGGTATGAATTCCTTATTTGCTTTGTATTGTCAAGTTGATGATCCTATTCATTTTGAAGATGCTATTAAAGATAGAAAATGGATAGAAGCTATGGATGAAGAAATTAATGCCATAGAGAAGAAAAAAACATGGGAGTTGGTTGATCTCCCAGAAGGTAAAGAAGTCATTGGAGTTAAATGGGTCTACCAGACCAAAAGCAATGTTGAAGGAAAGATAGAAAGACACAAGGCCAGACTTGTTGTCAAAGGATATAAGCAGAAGGATGGTATAGATTATGAAGAAACTTTTGCACCAGGTGCAAGAATGGAAACCGTGAGAACTGTGTTGTCCATAGCAGCACAAAACAAATGGAAAGTATATCAGATGGATGTAAAATCTGCATTTTTAAATGGAATTTTAATGGAAGAGGTATATGTGGAACAACCTCTCGGATATGAGAAGAAAGGCCAAGAGCACAAGGTCTGCAAATTGAAGAAAGCTCTTTATGGGCTGAAGCAAGCGCCAAGAGCATGGTACATTAGGATGGACTCCTATCTACTGGAAAATGGATTTGAAAAATGTGAGGGAGAACCCACCCTCTACATCAAAGAAGAGGATGGTAAGATATTGATTGTTTTTTTATATGTTGATGATTTAATTTTTACAGGTAATGATGATTACCTTGTTGAAAATTTTAAAATAGTCATGAAAGATGAATTTGAAATGACTGACATGGGTCTATTGAGATACTTCTTGGGAATAGAAGTGGAGCAAAGTGAAAAAGGGATTTTTATATCTCAAGCAAAGTATGTGAATCAAGTTTTAGAAAGATTTAATATGTAGGAGTGCAAAGCTGCAATTACTCCCACAGTAATGGGATTGAAACTCAGTAGAGATGACAACAGCAAGGATTTTGATCCAAGTTTATATAAAAGCATAGTTGGCAGCCTCATGTATTTGACTGCAACTAGGCCGGATATTATGCATGCTGTTAGTTTAATTTCCAGATTTATGGAGAAGCCAAAAGAGGCACATTGGCAAGCAACAAAGAGAATTCTGAGGTATGTGAAAGGAAAAAAAAGATTTGGTATTTTATATACTACTTCAGAAAATTCAGAATTAGTTGGGTACACTGACAGTGATTGGGCTGGAAGTGTAGATGATCGGAAGAGCACTTCCGGTTATGTTTTTCATATGGGTTCAGGAGCCATTTCATGGGCTTCCAAGAAACAGCCTATTGTAGCATTGTCTACAGCAGAGGCAGAATATGTGGCAGCTATAGCAGCAGCATGTCAAGCAATTTGGATGAGAAGAATGTTGAGAATTTTGTGCCAAGAACATTTAAAGGGCACACTGATTTATTGTGACAATAGCTCAGCTATTGCATTGTCTAAGAATTCTGTGTTTCACAAAAGAACGAAGCACATAGACACAAAGTTTCATTATATCAGAGAATTGGTGAACAATGGTGAAATTGTTTTACAACATTGTAAAAGAGAGGAACAATATGCAGATATTTTGACAAAGCCATTGGCACAGAAAACATTTGAATTTTTGAGAAAATGTTTGGGTATTATTGATAACCCAACAGCTAACTTTAAGGGGGAGTGTTAGAAATATTAAAGTCACCTGCCGTGCCTTGGGCAGTGACAAGAAGAACAAAGTATAAGGCAGCAGAAGATTGAGTGAGCAGGACTCTGTATTTAAGAAGAATGGAAGATCCGTAAGGATGAAATTAAATCTTGTATGGGCCACAGCCACAGACAGCAGAGAAGAATTAATTTTGTGTTATGGGAGAAGTTATTTCAGCAGAGAAATGAAGATTTTGTATACGGAGGAGCAGGATTAATTAAAATAGTCAAGTCGGGCGTAAAAGCTTTCAACAACCAAATTGAAGTAAAATTGATTGAACAGGCGGAAGTCACTTATGAAGCGGAAGGACAAGTGGTCCCTACCACTTGAGCGCAAAAGCGCAGATCG
The DNA here is from genome assembly GCA_034641835.2 of Pinus albicaulis. Taxonomy (NCBI): domain Eukaryota; kingdom Viridiplantae; phylum Streptophyta; class Pinopsida; order Pinales; family Pinaceae; genus Pinus; species Pinus albicaulis. The sequence goes on from CM076576.1 coordinate 268,643,900, forward strand.
CACTTTTTGGAAATGTCAAAATTCTTGCAGATGTGGAATCTGCGATGTGCGATGTGCGCCATCGCAACATCGCACATCGCATATTTCAAAAGAGTCATTGCCATCCGCCATCGCAAAAGGTTGAAATTGTGATATGCGATGGACGCGCCATCGCACCGTCGCAATATCGCATGTCGCAGTGATTGTTCCGCCCATTCCATATATGTTATCGCAATTTTTTGTGATGCGATGTTGCGCCATCACACATCGCATGTCGCAATATCGCAAATCGCAATTTGGCCGACTATGTAGTCGTCCCCACTCGTACATCGCACCATATTCAAAGTTTTATGGATGTTGTATCTGCCGCGCCATATAAAAGGAAGAAAAGACCCGCGTACATTGTAGTGTAGAGTGTATTGTCAGTGTGACCGCTGTGAGAGCCCGCAAGCAAAGAAAACACAGCAAGAAGAACGAAAGCACTCTTAGTATGTTCTTGAGAGACGGAGAGTTGTTTGAGTGCACTGTGTTTGTAGCAGTCAAATATATTTTGTGAATCCCTCACTGTTTAGGATGAAATTTGTAACAGTTTTTTTTTTTCTATTTAATGATATAGAAGAAAGCATTTTCATGCCATCTTTGTCTGCAAATCGAAATTTTATTCTTTTGAACATCTCTGTGTTGTAGAGGAGAGTTTCATTCTCTCCATTGTTTGCTTGGAATTTCCAATAATTCCAACAAAGGCTTATAACATTCGAGTTTATTATTTTTCACTAACAATTGGGTTTTGACCAGTTGCAGGTATGAACCTGTTTTGTTCCCTCAATTGCAAATAGGAATGTCTCCTTTGCGTCAAGCTTACCTCCAATTGCCTTACGAGGTATTTTTATAGAATCCCAAGAATTAATTTGGAATTTATCTATCCTCATACCTAAGCCTAGGGCTTTAGTCAACGATTAACTAAGTTATGTTCTTACTGATTCTGAAGGTCGAAATCCTCTTCGGTTTTCAGTTTCCTCCTAGGTCGAAAACGTAGAGTTTAGCCATAACGGTTTATGAAAATTATATATATATATATATAATTATGGGCTATGACCAATTTCTTTTAATTCTGGCTCAGCATCCAAAAAAACCCGACCAATCCTCCTTTGAATTTAAGCTTAACTTGGGAAGACAAGAACAATTTTTCTGTTTCTGGGACAATATATACTCTGTTTTGATAATAGCATTTGGCTTGTTTTAAAATCATGTTTATTCTTGTTTCAATTAATATAACTTTCTCGGTATTCAGATATATGAACTTTTTTTATATAGTTGATTGTATAAATGATTAACCTTTGTGCTACCATTTTTTGTATTTTATTTTCCTATGCACTTGGGTTTCCAATGTAAAAAATAAACATACCTATTGACATAATTAGTTACATTATTACACCACTTAAAAAAATTGAGTACGGTTTCTAAATAGAAATGTGACCCATGCTATTGACTCATTTCCAATTAATCTCGTAGCATTCATGATTAAAGAGGACGTGCTATGGGAATTATAAATTCTCTTATGATCCTGGAGGATATTCTTAATCCTTGGTGTATTTTAAAAAGTGAAAACTCATTATCAGTAATTTATCTAATTCTTCATTAAAAATTGGTACCTAAGCCTATAGTTCGAGTTGGTGATTAACTAATTTATGTTCTTACTAATTCTGAAGGTCCAAACCGTCTTGGGTTTTAAGCTAGAATGATGAATTGTTGCTTTGTTTGTGTGATAATACATACTCTGTTTTGATAATAAGAGTTGTTTGGTTAAAAAATCACGCTTATTCTTGTTTCAATTAATATAACTTTCTCGATATTAAAATCTATGCACTTTTGTTATACAACCCGTTGTATAAATGATTAGCCTTTGTGCTACAGTTTTTGTTTTTGATTCTCCTATACACTTCCGTTTCCAATGTAAAAAATAAACATACCTGTTTGACATAATTATTTATGTTATTAATATAGTGAAATTGCACCACTTGTAAAATTTGAGTGAAGTCTCTAAATAGAAATGTGACCCATGTTAGTGAGTCATCTCCCAATTGATCTTCTAGCGTTCATGATTAAACAGGAATCACCTATGGCAATTAGAAATATTCTTATTATCCGAGAGGATAATTTTAATCCTGGGTGTTTTGTGAGTAATGTAACCTCATTATTTGTAATTTATCTATTTTCTTCATTCAAAACTCGTACCTAAGCCTACAATTCGAGTTAGCGATTAACTAAGTTATGTTCTTAATGATTTTGAAGGTCGAAACCCTCTTGGGTTATCAGTTTCCTACTATGTCGAAGATGTATAGTTTATCCCGGATGGTTTATGCAAATTCTATGTATATTTTCAAAATATATTTTTATTTTTGGAATTGCAAAGGCTCGCAAACAATCTATTCGCGTGTTTAAATTTCTGAATGTTTCAATTTCAATCTTTTATTTTTATTTCCATGTTTTATCTTTAAATATTTAATTAAATTTTAAATTTTCATTTTAGATTTTAAAGTTTAAATTTTATCGTGTTAAATTAATACTTTGGTGTTTTAATTTCAATGTTTAAATGTTAATGTCTAAATTTTAATCTTTAAATTTTAATTTTCTAATTTTAAAGTTTAAGTTTCAAACTGTTTGAATGTTTAAATTTTAAATTTGTATTTTAATGTTTTAAATGTTTAAATTTTATCGTGTTAAATTTATACTTTATTGTTTTAATTTCAATGTTTAAATTTTAATGTTATAATTTACTCTTTCAATTTAAAATTAAAATTTTTATTAATAAAAATTTTAATGTTTTTTTTTAATAATTTTTAATGTTTTAAATGTTTTTTTTTTCAATTTTTTAATTACGTTGTATTAATAAAATTTTCAATGTTTTTATTTCAATGTTTTTTTTTTAATTTTCAATGTTTTAAATGTTTTTTTTTCAATGTTTTAATTACGAATCCTAGGGATTAATAAACCAAGGGGTTAATATTATAAATTGTGTGGATTTTCAATTTTGGTGTTATGTGTATTTATTGATAAGTTGATGATGATGGTGGTGGTGGTGGTTAACGTCCACCGAGACCAAATTTTGGTCTATCGGACCTAAATAAACGAATTAGTTAGTTTGATTTAAACTTGTATTCTTATGCTCAAAGAGGTTGGAGAGAAGCGTCCCGAGCCCACTATAATTTTGACATGTTAAAAGGCTAGGAAGGTCGGTATTGTAGCAAAGATTATGAAACTGAGATCGAATGTGGTTGTATGCAAGGAACTCTAAGAGGAAGTGATTTTCATCCTCGATGTTCATATTCTCACAGAGATGGCAGATCCTTCCCACCCATGGTTTTTGAAGAACTTCCCAATGACCTGTCTCACTATGGAGCTCATGAGAGTTTGTTCTAATCTTGGCTATATTATTTTTTTTCTTTGAGCTAGTTAAAACAAAGAGATACTTTTGATCTTCTAGAGTAGGATCGATGACCTCCTTATAATATCTTAATTTTCTTTTAGCCTCTAAATCTTTCTCACACCACTTTTTTTCTTTGAACTTAGAAGTAACAATATTTTTAATGTTATTAATATTTTCCAATGCAAAATTTTCGTCAAACTCCCAATGGTTTAACCAGGCCCTGGTATCTTTATACCAACATCATTTGAGCCTTAGGTGGTTTTGGCTAGAATTTAAAGCTAGCTTAGGAAGTCTATGGTATCCCATGTTATTGATTTTATGCTTGTACAACAGAGGTCGAGTCATAGCTAGGCTCTAGATAGGGGAAAGACCCACTTCTATAAGGAGAATAGGATAGGGTGTATTGCTTTTAATTTTGAGGTTATACGTTATAAAATGCTTCTATATTTTCTCAATATTTCTCCAAGATTTTGTAGAGATGCTGCAACCCCAAACCTCACATCCACACAAGATAATAGGAGTGAATAAAGTTTCAAAGTGGAGCTTCTTTCTATCCCACATCACAAGGTTTGTCTTTTTACAACTATTTTCAAGACCAAAATAAGCTTTCCACCCTCCATTAATCATTTTCTCAATGCTATAGTTCAAGTTGAGCTTGTGATGAATATCAATTCCTAGGTACTTGTAAGAAGACACATCCTCCAGGTTGCTGTTTTCATACACAAAAATAGCGTAACTGTCCTTCTTAGATTTTATAATCATAACTTTTACTTTTTCAATGTTAACAGTCATACCCATGGTAGTGAAGAAATCCTTAAGAAATCTAAGTTTCTTATCAAGATTAGATGGGTACCTTGCGAGAAGAACAATATTGTCAGCATAGAGAAGAAGGATGATCACTATTCCAGCTAATATCATGCCAACACAGCCTGCTTCCTCTAAACAACCTTTTAGCTTGTCCATGTAAATGCCAAATAGGGTAGGGGAGATGGGGAAACCTTGTTTAGCTCCGATATTACACTTAATATCTTTCGACCACCCCTCATTGCTCTTTAACTTGGAAATTACATTCTCGTATAACCTTACGATGACAACTCTCAACTCGAAAGGAACCTTTAGATCTTCTAATCTATTGCATATGTTGTTTCTAGGAACTGTATCGAAAGCCTTTCTAAAGTCCACAAAGCAACAAAAGAGATTGGACTTATCATTATGATATTCCTCTGCAATGATCCTAAGCGTAACGAGGTGGTCCGTTGTTGAGTGCTTCCTTCTAAAACCCACTTCGCCTTAGCCCGCTTACCTTCACTTTCAAGCCATATGCTCATCTTCTTTTCCAAAATAATACCATATAAATAGGCTAAGAGAGAGCTAATCATAATTGTCCGATAATTAGAGGGGTTATTTGTATCCCCACTTTCAAAAATAGGAATAATGAGGCTCTGAGTCGATGGTTTAGGGAACCCTTGCTTGACCGCTTGGCTGAAAATATTGTGGATGTGAGGGATGAGGACATGACCTCCAATTTTTAATATTTCAGCGTGGTAACCTTCAATGTCCTAACCTTTTCCATTTTCCAGGCATTTAACCCAAAAATCTATGTCTTCTAATGAGAAAAATTCTTCCAATGTGATCAGGGTTTCAAAGTTATCCATGACATTTGGAGATTCATAAATATTTTTAAGATAGGAATTCCATTCGTGTAAAACAATTCTATTATTATCCTTAGTTTTTCTAGTTAGAATCTGCCTCCAAAATTTGTTAAGAGCTACCTTAGAGAGGTGTAAGATATTTTCTTGTCTTTTATGAATATACTACCTTTTTTTCTTTTTAATTAGGGCTTTGTATATTTTTATCTTGCCAATTTTAAGAGACTCATCAACAACTTCCTTAATTTCTCCCCTCACACTTTTACAATCTTTTTCATACAATGGGTTGGTTTTTATATTTCTTTTATTACTTGAAACTTCAATTGAGAACTTGTTAATAAAATATGAGAGGTTTTTAATAAAATTATGATAGAGGTCTTCTATGTTGTCTATTCTAGATAAAGGAAGAAAATTAATTTTTAATTCATCTAGAAAGAGATCATTTTTATTTCTATCAAAGATTAAGTTTTTTTCCTATAAGGATTATCTTCTATGGGATCTCTATGCATGGAAAAATTGAGAGCTATAAGTAAAGGTCTATGATTAGAGTTAGGCTTGTGGTCGTTTAATATGTCAAAATTTATTATTTCGTTGTATAAAGGGATATCAGAATTCCATAGATTCAGGGAGAAAGTCGTGAAGCATACATGACGAGGTTAGAAGTGGAAGACCCAAACAAGTGGCTGTAGTTGATGCATGAGGAAGAGGGAAGGCCTTTGGCCCCGACTTCCCCCTCCTTCTAGACTATTCATGGGGGATGACACTCATTGTCATCATCTCAGAAAAATGAAGACCTCTAATTTTATCAGCATGATATAGAGCGAGATGGGCACTTGATAGCAGGATGTTTCTGCATTCATGACAATGACAGGAGCATATGTTCCTATGGAGGAGATGTTCGGTTGCACTAGCTACCCAAATTGTCACCATCACAAGGGGTACCAACACATGATTTCTTGCACAATTAAAGGCATGACCAAGGCATGTAACAGATCAAGGGTGTTCACATCTATATGCTATTAAGATATTTATAGCAAAGTTGGAGAAATTAACACATTTGGAGATGTTGGAGTCATCAACACGTTGCGACAATAGTTGTGATGATATTGTGCACATGGATGCGGCTACAGATCGTGCAAGACATTTTGCGATGGTATTTCAAACATGGAGTTGTGATGATGGATCATGCGATGGAATGATGATGTTGTCAAGGGATGATAATGCTTTTAAGTGGTCGAGAATGTAAGGCCCCAACTTCACGAGGTGTGTTTCGGGTAACGGGTGCGCCCACCAGGCATTTGGACGATGTTCGAGCGCCATGTGACGTTATGAGGGTATCATCACACCCTAACCGAATGGGAGCGGGCATGTGACGATGGGCGAACACAGGTGAGCGACATAATGGGTGCGTTGCACATAGCCGGCGATGGTCATTGGCAATGCGACGTTATATCCGAAATGTCACATCGTAGCCGAGATGGAAAGCTGACGTATTAAACATTGGGCGACGGATGTATTGGGTAGAGGCCGACATTACAGATATGGCGAATAAGCTAAACGGTGAGTCGGGTGGGTCGGCTCGAGTCTACCGACTGACCCATGACATTACACGGACCATGTATAAATATAACGTGTAGATGAGTTGAATGACCCATCTAAACATTTGAGCTTGAAGCATCAAGGGACATTAAAGGAGTGTCTATGCATCAAAGCAAGACATCAACATCGATGCGAGCTCCTCCCTTGGCAAGCAAAGGCAAGGCCGCAGAAAGGACATGCAGGGCAAAAGGTAGAGTTGTGCAGAAACGCGTTCAGAACAGTGCTTCAGGGTGTCGGTTCAGCTCATGTCAAAAACACATTAAGAACAATGTCTCAAGGCATCGGGTCAGTTGCATTCAAGAAAACGCATTCAGAATAGTGTTTTAGGGTGTCGGGTCAACCGCGTTTGGAGTAGTGTTTCAGGGCGTCGGTTCAAGTCGGGTCAGCTGGGTTTAGGAAATGAATGTGGAACAGTGTCGCAGGGCATCAGTGTGCAGGGTTAGGTCGGGTAGATAGCTGAAAGTGAGTTCAGACATCGTAGAGAAGTGACCGTTGATCATAATTGAGTGCGATGAAGTGCAACAGGTGTAGATTTGTGGGCCAAAGATAAACAAAGTATGGGAGGTTGATTTGGACACACGGTGAGCTTAGGAAGCACGTGAATGTCACAGGCAGTAGCTAAAATAGGGTGACCCAAGTGACGCCCTGGCCTCTGGCATCACTTAGCATTGCGACAATGAGTATTAGATTGATTGTTATATTGCGATAATGTTTTTCACAATGACTCACCATGGTAGTCATATTGATTATTGTTGCTTATGATGCCCATGTTGACTATAGTTGACCATGTCAAATCTTTAGAGATATCGAACATTAATTACACAAAAAATTCTCTTTCGGTGAAAAAATCAAAATTTAATACATTTAACTTTTATTTTTGCTTGAAAAAATATGTACTTGAGACATTTATGTTCCAATTTCATGTTTCCCTTTTATTTTTTCTTTAGGAAATAAGTACTTAAAACATTTATGTTCAAATTTCATGTTTCCCTATCATTATAAATGATAAATTGTAACTTAAAATTATAAATTTAATTACATTTCAATTTTCTCTTCATATTCCTTTATATTAATTAAAAAAAATATTTTCCCGTAATAAATTAATTAATTAAAAAAAATATTATATTTAAAAATCAATAAAATAAATTATTTATTATCTATATTTCATTTTCATATTCCTATTATAGTTAAAATAAGGAAAATAGTTTTTTTTTTCTTTTTCTTTATTAGACATTACAAAGATATTCAAGCAATAATATTATGTAAATAATATTTATTTTTACATATTATATTTTATCTATATTTATATTTAAATAATAGTTTTTATTATAATAAATAATATTTTTTTTGAAATATTTTTTTCTTAAATTTAAATAAAAAAGATAATTTTCAAAAAATATATTTATACACACTAACTTTACTTAATAAATATATATGTTTTTTTAAATTATAATTTGTTTTAATTTTGTAAGATTATAATTTACTTTAATCTAAAATTTAATTTTAAATATATAAATAAATTATATATTCTAAAAATAATTTATTTAGATTTAAATTATGTTAATTACACAATTCAAGTTTATATTTCAAACCAATCTCTAAAAATATTTAAACAAAACCAACTTTAAAATATTTTTTTTTCTTTCATTGAGCTCCTTTCAAATAAGCCTTGGACATATGGACTTACGTCAATTCTAATTACAATTTTTTACCTCTTTTTACGTCAAGAGTTAAGTATTAAGACCATAAATTTGTGGGGAAAAGGCTAGTTCTAAACCCATTCATTTTTGGCATCAAAATTCAAACTTGAATATCTCTCCAACCGGAAAGACCCATAAGGCGTGTCACCTATCAAACAACATGGTGTGAAAAGTGATATTAATCTAGAGGATATGTGTACCTAAGCTCACTTGTTTTGTGCATGCAAATAAACAAAAAATCACTAACTCATTCACCCTTTGACATTGGTGACTGTTACATCCACGAAATATTTTTACCAAACAAATCCACTTAAAGGGATCACTTGTTTTTGTCTCAATCATGGACCCTAACCCTGCAAGTGTCAAGAGAATTGAACCCATAAGATCTCAATAGCAAATGTGCTTTAACAACGAGGCTCTACCAAATAAACTAACCCTCAAAATTATATTACTTAGTAATACATTATATTATTTATAAATTATGTGATAACATATAATATTAATATTTATTGAAATGCATATAGATCTTCATCAATCTATTTCACTAATCCAATTAATAATTTTTACATCTCGAAATTAATAGATATAAAAAAAAAATTCTCATAATTGTTAACAAAATCAGTGTTATTAATTTTTTTTTTTGGTAAGTTAATTATTCCTATTAATTCATGTATGATTTACATTGCAAGGATTTGCATAAAAAAATACTATTAGCAACAATCCTACTAAATTTGTTGGCCCAGAGATAAAAATAGAACTGCGTTATAAAAAGACACATCAAAATAGATAATTGAAGACAAACAACCTAAAAATACCAAAAGGTTCCTAGAACAGAGCAACCTATTATCATCCTTGGTCCGAAAGGAAGGCTAGAACTAGGATGACCTGTGTATTACCTAGAGGTGGAGGTCGAAAAGCATTGTGGACATTTCCTTCCATATGCTCAAGTCTACCTTCCCAGCTTGCTAGTCTATCATTTATCCTTCTTTGCTAGTGATAGAGGTAAGCCATCCGATACAAGTTTCTCCACTGATTTTTCTGGAGGGCATTCAAAAAGCTGATCACCTTGTTTTTGTTATCATGTTGGTCTAAACAAGCTAGTACATGGCAACGAAGATCCAATGAAGCCTTTTTTCCAATATGCCAAAGGGGGGAGGCATCTCTAACTTGCTTAAAGATGATATTTGTGGAGGGTTGACCTTTTCTCCTAAATCTTGAAATTCCCCCTGATGGCTTGCCCCTTGGAAACAAATGTTGGAATTTCTGAGTATTCCAGAACACACATGGAGAATAAAAAAATTCTCCTCTTAACACAGAGAACACACAAAAATTTATCTTTGCTGGACAAAGATTCACAAACTGCTTCTATTTCATTAAAATGAAAAACTATTACAAACTGATAACTTTCCACTGTTGGGAGATTACAAAAGATGGAACTGCTTCACACGCAGTGTCCTCAAATTTCCTCTCTATCTCTTACAAAAATAATTGCACACACAATGCTTCACACTACTCTTCTGCCTTTGTTGGATTTTACAATAATGCACAGTCACTGTGTTTTCACACTCTGGCTTTTTCTGCCTCCAGCAAAAAATTACAATTTTCTGCACTCTGTTTTTCATACAGAGTCTCCAAGAAAAGACACAACAACTCTCTATTTAAAAAAAAATACACAACAATTTTTTTGTTTCAGCGTCTTGGGCTTTTTACAATGCACACTCCACACATATTAAAAAAATGCACAACATCTTTTTATGCCATCAGCCTTTTTTTTCATATGACATATTAAAAATAATTAAATCAAACTATTTAATATATATATATATATATATATATATATATATATATATATATATATTCAATGTATACATATGTCAAAAGTCAAAACGACTTTGTAATAAAACATACTGCAGTAAAAAATAACCAAGGTCTTTACAAAAGAACCTTTGTCGCAACAAAAAAAAAATTGTTAAAACTTTTAACCAAAGTTTGAAACCTTTGCAGATTTCAAAACCAAAATTTAATCCCATTGCATGGAAAAATCATGTACCAAATGGGCCTTCTGATGTACGACATCATTTCCACACGTTCATCCTCCCATTGGCTGGAGGTGGAGCCCGCCAGAATCCAAACAAAAATTAAACCCTATTTCAAGAATTTATCGCATACGAATCTGCCTTGCTGACAAGGGGCCTCAAAGCTGCGTGATAAATTTCTATTGGTTCACGTGTCCTTGTTTGAATTAAATAAAAATGGCGGTAAAACATAACTGTGGTTGGTGAAGATTTATTGTTGTGGTTGAATGCAGGTATGGCGTGAGTTAAAAACAAGATGGCAAGGTTTGATTGCAGGTTGATAGCGTGGTCAATAATGAAGTTTTAAACGTGAATGCAGGGTGTTAAATCAGAGTTGAATGCGAGATGGAGTGAGGACAGATCCAAGAAGTTTTTCTAAGTTGCTGTCTTTCAGCTCTAACTGCAGTTGAATTTAATATTTCAGCACTCCCCCTTAAATTCAACTGTTGGGTTATCGTCCATACCAAAATATTTCCATAAATAATTAAAACTTTTCTGCCCCATTGGTTTTGTTAAAATCTCTGCAAATTTCTCCTCTGTTCTGCAATACTTCAGAACAATCTCACCATTGTTCACTAGCTCCCTGATGTAGTGATACTTGGCATCAATGTGTTTCATTCTCTTCTGAAACAATGAATATATATATATATATATATATATATATATATATATATATATATATATATATATTCAACGTATACATATTTCAAAAGTCAAAAAAACTTTGTAATAAAACATACTGCAGTAAGAAATAACCAAGGTCTTTACATAAGAACCTTTGTCGCAACAAAAAAAAATTTGTTAAAACTTTTAACTAAAGTTTGAAACCTTTGCAGATTTCAAAAACAAAATTTAATCCCATTGCATGGAAAAATCGTGTACCAAATGGGCCTGCTGATGTACGACATCATTTCCACGCGTTCATCCTCCCATTGGCTGGAGGTGGAGCCCGCCAGAATCCAAACAAAAATTAAACCCTATTTCAAGAATTTATCGCGTACGAATCTGCCTTGCTGACAAGGGGCCTCAAAGCTGCGCGATAAATTTCTATTGGTTCACGTGTCCTTGTTTGAATTAAATAAAAGTGGCGGTAAAACATAACTGTGGTTGGTGAAGATTTATTTTTGTGGTTGAATGCAGGTATGGCGTGAGTTAAAAACAGGATGGCAAGGTTTGATTCCAGGTTGATAGCGTGGTCAATAATGAAGTTTTAAATGTGAATGCAGGGTGTTAAATCAGAGTTGAATGCGAGATGGAGTGAGGACAGATCCAAGAAGTTTTTCTAAGTTGCTATCTTTCAGCTCTAACTGCAGCTGAATTTAATATTTCAGCACTCCCCCTTAAATTCAATTGCTAGGTTATCGTCCATACCCAAATATTTCCTTAAATAATTAAAACTTTTATGCCCCATTGGTTTTGTTAAAATCTCTGCAAATTGCTCCTTTGTTCTGCAATACTTCAGAACAATCTCACCATTGTTCACTAGCTCCCTGATGTAGTAATACTTGGCATCAATGTGCTTCTTTCTCTTATGAAACACTGAATTCTTTGACAATGCTATAGTTGAGCTATTGTCACAATAAATTGTTGTGCCTTTTACCTGTTCTTGACACAAATTCCTCAACATTATCATCATCCAAACTACTTGACATGCTGCTACTGTAGCTGCCACATACTCTACTTCTACTATAGATAAAGCCACAATTGGCTGTTTCTTAGAACCCCATGATATTGCTTCTAAACCCATGTGAAAAACATAACTAGATGTACTCTTCCGATCATCTATACTTCCAACCCAATCACTGTCAGTATATCCAATCAATTCTGAATTTTCTGAAGTGGTATATAAAATACCATACCTTTTTGTTCCTTTCACATGCCTCATAATTCTTTTTGCTTCTTGCTAATTTGTCTCCTTTGGCCTTTTCATAAATCTGGAAATGAAACTCATAGCATGCATAATATCAGGCCTAGTTGCAGTCAAATACGTGAGACTACCAACTATGCTCTTGTACAAACTGGGATCAAAATCCTTATTGTTGTCCTCTTTGCTGAGTTTCAATCCCATCAATGTAGGAGTAATTGTTGCCTTGCAATCCTACATATTAAATCTTTCCAAAACTTCATTTACATATTTAGCTTGAGAGATAAAAATTTTATTTTCATTTTTCTTTACTTCTATTCCTAAGAAGTATTTCAACAACAACAATCCAATATCAGTCATCCCAAATTCATCCTTCATGACTGATTTAAAATTCTCAATGAGGTAATCATCATTACCTATAAAGATCACATCATCAACATATAAAACAAAATCAACATCTTACCATCTTTCTCCTTGATGTATAATGTGGGTTCTTCTTCACATTTTTCAAACCCATTTTCCAGTAGATAGGAATCTATCCTTTTATACCATGCTCTTGGTGCTTGTTTCAACCCATATAGAGCTTTCTTCGATCTGCAAACTTTGTGCTCTTGGCCTGATTTCTCATAGCCCAGAGGTTGTTCAACATAAACCTCTTCCATCAATACTCCATTTAGAAATGTTGAGTTCACATCCATTTGGTAAACCTTCCACTTGTGTTGTGCTGCTATGGACAACACTGCTCTCATTGTTTCCATTCTTGCAACCGGTGCAAATGTTTCCTCATAGTCTCTTCCTTGTTGCTGCTTATAGCCTTTGACAACAAGTCTGGCCTTGTGCATTTCAATCTTACCTTCACCATTGCTCTTGGTTTTGTAAACCCATTTCACTCTAATTACCTCTTTGTCTTTTGGGAGATGAACCAATTCCCATGTTTTATTCTTCTCTGGTATTCACTTCTTCATCCATAACATCTATCCATTTATTATCTTTTATAGCTTCTTCAAAATGAATAGGATCATCTACATGACAATGCAACGCAAATAAAGAGTTCATACCTTTGTTTTCTGACTCTTGCTCATAAATATCATTCAAATTTCTGAATTTGGTTCCTCTTTCACTTGGTGTACTTGTGCTTGTAGAAGCACTCAAATCTTCCCCTTGTGATGTGCTTGGAGAAGCACTATCATTACTTCTCAAGGGTGTTCTCATACTTTCTTGTGGTGTCCCTTGCTATCCTTGTGTGGATGTGGTGTTTCTAATGAGGTGTTCCTTTCAGCCATTTCTTCCTCATCATCATCATGAGACAAACAACTTTTCACATTAACTTTTTTCTCAATGTTTCCATCCCAAGCTTCTTCCTCAATGAACTGAACATCTCTGCTTATAAAAAATTTCTTGGTGGATGGGTTATACAATCTATATGCCTTGGATTCTTCACTTTATCCAATAAAAATGCACTTCTCCCCCTTAATGTCCTTCTTCCTTAGCTGATCTAGAATGTGTGCATAAGCCACACAACCAAAAACTCTCATGTGGGTGACACCTTGTTTTATGCCACTCCATGCTTCTTCCAGATCTCTATTCATTACAGCTTTGGTTGGGCATCTATTCAAGATGTATGCTGCACAATGTACAACTTCAGCCCAATATTCATTTGGAAAATGTTTTGCCTTCAACATAATTCTTACCATGTCCATAATGGTTCGATTTTTCCTTTCAGCAACTCCATTTTGCTGTGGTGTGTACCTTGTTGTAAATTTATTGTGTGTACCATTTTCTCTGCAAAAATGCAGAAATTATTTGGAGATATACTCTCATCCTCTATCAGTTCTTAAAATTTTTATATGCTGCCCACTTTGGTTCTCAACAAGTACCTTAAAGTGGCAGAATTTCTCAAACACTTCACTTTTATATTTCAAGAAATACACTGAATTTTTTCTTGTGTAATCATCAATAAAAGTTAACATATAGTGGCTTCTTTCTAGTGATGGTGTTTACATTGGTCCACACAAATATGAATGGACAATTTCTAAGGGTGCCTTTGCCCTTATGCTCTTTCCTGATGGAAAGTTTTCTTTGTGTTGTTTGCCCAAGATGCAACCTTCACAAAGGTTGTCCTGTTTCTCAATCAAAGGTAATCCCTTTACCATTCCTTTCCTATGCAACAAATTTAGTCCTTCAAAGTTGAGATGTCCAAATCTCAAATGCCATAACCAATTTTCATCTTTTGCTTCTCTTTGGAATGTCTCCTGTGTCACTACTGCCATTTCATCTCCTTTCTTCAAATTTTCTCTCATCTTCAGAGGGAAAATTCGGTTCCTTGTCATATTCACTTGTGTAATGCATTGCTTGCTTGGTGGTTTATCCATGATGGTGCATACATCATATTCAACGAAAAAATTGTACCCCTTTTGAATGAGTTGTCCAATGCTTAAAAGGTTACACTTCATACCAGGCACATAGTAAACATCTGATATGGATCTTCCTTCTCCCTTTTTTGTCAAAACACTTACTCTGCCTTTTTCCATGACAGAGACCTTACTGTCTATCCCCAATGTAACTTTAGACTTTACATTTTCCTCTAACATAGAAAACATGTCAATGTTTCTAGTCATATGGTTACTACATCCTGAATCTAGAAACCATATATGTTCATTCTTTTCCTCAGCCATATTACATGCTAAAAACAACTTATCTTGGCTGATATTTTCTTTAGTAAAATTAGCATTGGGTCTATTACCCATGTCACTATGTTTCTTCCTACATTCATTGGCATAATGCCCATACTTCTTACAGTAATGACATTGGACTTGGGATTTGTCATACCTTTTTCCATGTACTTGATTTTTTCCACCTTGCTGGCTGCTGCCTTGGCCTTGGTTCTGATTTTGATTGCTGCCCCTTCCATTTTCATGGTTGTTTCTTCCTCCTCTATTTTGGCTTCTACCTATTCCTTTTCCTCTATAGTTTCCTCTGCCTTGACCTCTTCCTCTTCCAAAGGACATTTGGGTCTTGAAGGCATGCTCCAAAGATGAGTGTGTATTTCTACCCAATATTTGTTCATGTGTCATCAGTGATGCATGAACTTCATCAGCTGAAAAATTTGAGATATCCTTTGTCTCTTCAAGGGTTGTGACTATCACATCAAACCTTGAGGGTAAGCTCCTCAACACTTTCTCCACTATCCTTATTTATTCAAGTGTCTCTCCATGAGACCTTATCTGGGTAACCAACCCAATCACTGTGTGAAGAATGAGTCTATGTTATCAGACTCTTTCATACAGAGAGTTTCAAAGTCTCTCCTCAGCAATTGTAGTTTTTTCGTCTTCACCTTCTCCATATTTAATAGGCAATCTAGAGGGTATCCAATGCATCCTTGGACCTCTTAGCTACTATTGTCCTTGGAAACACACTTTAATGCACTGCTTGATAGAGATAGAAGAGGGCTTTTGAGTCCTTCTTCCTGTTTCTCTTCAACAAATCCTTCTCTTCCCGTGTTAAGGCATTAAAGGCGTTTTCATTTGTTGGTTCTTCAAAAACATTTTCAACAAACTCCCATAAGTCTTGAGAGGAAAACAGGGCTCTCATGGTGATTACCCAGTAGTCATAGTTCTTCCCATTGAACTATGGGAGTTGAGTATTTCCAATACTCGTGCTTGTGTTGGCTCTTGCCATTGCAAACACACTGAACTATGCTCTAAACAAACTTGACTGTGATTTTTAAAAAAATTGTATCTCTTCTTAAAAGACAAACTCCGTCTCTGAGGACTGCACTCTTTAACAGACTCAAAAATCTGTTTTTGAGAAATACCTGGACTTTTGTTGAGCCTTCACACTGCTGGAGAACTGTTGCAACAACTCCTTCCTTCAGCTTTTTTGAAAAAATTCAAATAGCCTGGACTAGCTCTGATACCATGTTGGGATTTATGAGTATTCCAGAACACACATAGAGAATAAAAAAATTCTCCTCTTAACACAGAGAACACACAAAAATTTATCTTTGCTGGACAGAGATTTGCAAACTACTTCTATTTCATTAAAATGAAAAACTATTACAAACTGATAACTTTCCACTACTGGGAGATTACAAAAGATGGAATTTCTTCACATGTAGTGTCCTCAAATTTCCTCTCTATCTCTTGCAAAGAATAATTGCACACACATTCCTTCACACTGCTACCTCTGATGGCTTTTACAATAATACACAGTCACTGTGTTTTCACACTCTGCCTTTTTCTACCTTCGGCAAAAACTTACAATTTTCTGCACTCTATTTTTCATACAGAGTCTCCAAGAAAAGACACAACAGCTCTCTATCAGTATTTCTGTTTCATCCATTTGGGATTTTTACAATGCACAATCCACACATATTAAAAAAATGCACAACAACGTTTAATGCCATCAGCCTTTTTTTCATGACATATTAAAAATAATTAAATAAACCTATTTAACTAATATATATTATACACTTTAGAATTTTATAATATATATATTCAACGTATGCATATGTCAAAAGTCAAAACAACTTTGTAATAAAAAAAACTGCGGTAAAAAATAAATAAACCAAGGTATTTACAAAAGAACCTTTGCCGCAAAAAAAAAGCACTTATTAAAACTTTTAACCAAAGTTTGAAAGCTTTGTGGATTTCAAAAGCAAAATTTGATCCCATTGCATGGAAAAATCACGTACCAAATGGGCCTACTGACGTAGGGCACCATTTTCGCGCGATCGACCTCCCATTGGCTGGAGGTGGAGCCCGCCAGAATCCAAACAAAAATTAAACCCTATTTAAAGAATTTATCACGTACCAATTTGCCTTGCTGATGTAGGGCCTCAAAGATGCGCGATAAATTTCTATTGGTTCATGTTTCCTTGTTTGAATTAAATAAAAATGGTGGTAAAAAAGAACTGTGGTTGGTGAAGATTTATTGTTGTGGTTGAATGTAGGCATGGCCTGAGTTAAAGACAGGATGGCGAGGTTTGATTGCAGGTTGATAGTGTGGTAAACAATGAAATTTTAAATGTGAATTCACGATGTTAAATCAGAGTTGAATGCGAGATGGAGTGAAGACTGATCAAAGAATTTTTTCTAAGTTGCTGTCCTTCGGCTCTGACTGTAGCTGAATTTAATATTTCAACATTTTTTTTTGTCAAAAACAATATGTTTCTTTGCCATTAACAAAACAAATGACCTAAAAATTGTACCATTGGGTATGAAATGTTTCAGACATGATCAACAAAAATCATGCCTACAATATCACAAAACAAAATTAATCTGCCAAAGTTGATCAGACTACTCCCAAATTGTGAAAAACTAGGAGTGTCAAAAGGGCAACAATAACCTAATTTAGAAGTTCTAAGTTGATCAGAAGATCATCCTATAGTATTAGATGCCCATACCTAGCAAGTTACCCAACAACATTGTATCTCTCTTCATCCTCCTCCTCTCCACTTTCGTCATCTTCTTCGTCATTGATTTCTGATTTTTATTTGTCAGACTCTTCAGCTAGTTCTTTGGGGCTCTCATCCTGTTGTTTTTTATATTAAGACAATGAATTTTCATATTCAACCTTCTTCTTCTCAGCTTTAGCCACACTCCCCTTCTCATGTGACCGCACTTATGAAGCATGGGGGCATAATACACCAAGAGGCTCCAATTTTCAATAGAATAAATTCTCGCCTCAGTTTTCTAGGTTACGCCGCTAATCCACCTCCCTTCATCATCAACACTAGACACAACAAAACAAGAGAAACTAGTTTGAAAATTATTGTCAACACCCAAAAATGATCTATGTTCCCCAAAGGATCCCACTTTAGTATCTTCCACAAAAAATACCAATAGACCAGTCTCCTTCCGCATATGAAAGGGCTTACTCGTGTCACAAACTCGTTGCTATTTAATTGAGTAAATTCCATAGAATTCCTACACTGGCCACCCAACCATGAGTAGTAAGACACACGAACATAAAATAGTTCCAAAAAATATCAATTAAATCGAATTGAAAAGGCTTACCCAGGACCAGAAGCTCAGAATCTCTGCTCACTTAATGTGTTTACCCTTCTCCCTTTCCCATTTCCTTAATATCCAGGAAATTACATCACCCCAGGGCAATGAATGTTGACAACAAGAACCTGAATCTGACACTCTCCTCCACCTAAATTTTTTGTTGGCATATACTTCAATTACACCGTGCACGTCACTCCTACTCCTCATAGCTTGGTTTGCAAGAGATGGAATTGTTAAAATGGCACTCTTCAGATAGAATCATCCAAATTCCTTCAACACCAATAATCCCATAACCTCTCACCCACCTTAATGTCCAAAACTCAACACTTGAACCAATTTAAAACTCATCACTTTTGGATTCTTTTTCGTCTGTCTACCAGGGAAGGCATGCCCGAAACAGTCCATTTAAGTTTGATTTCACATGGGCAAGGGTAGCAATCTGTCATCGTACCCACTTTGCTGTAATTTGTCACCCCTATTGAGCAAGCATTATTTTTTTATTATAAGACTGTTATTTGATTTTAATGTGAATGTTTATATATATAATTTACCATTTTTTTTAATTAGAAAATTTATGTTTTAATTTTTTTAACTTTTAGATTATATTTAAAAAACATGTATTTTTTTAATAAATTTATAATAAATAAATTAGGAAAGAAATGAATCATATTTTAAAAATTTAATAAATAATATATAAATTCTATTAACAAAATAAGTAAAATAAAAAGCTCATTTGCAATATACAATGGAAATGTTTTGCATCAATTAACACTCCTATATAAAAAGAGTGAAGTTAAAATAATTTTCATATTGTTTTGGATTTTTTGACATGTATGCTTTCTAATTTATTTTATTTAAAAATTAATTTGAAATTATAAAAATTTAAAGTTGAATTTGATGAATTTATACATTCTTAAATATATTTATATATTTGAAAATGTAATTTAAAATATAAAAATTCTATAATTAAATTTACTATATTTAATAAATAATAATTATTTTTTATTTAATATCATTTATGTTTTCTTTTTCTATTTAAGCTTTGATTGGTATGCTTATCATGTTCCTATCATGAGCTCCCAAATAGGTAGTCTATCAATATTACAAAATTTGGTGACAAGTAAAAAGATAAGATTGATATGTGGAGTGTAATGGTGTTTGAGGAAGCAGTTTATAATGAAGAAGATATATACATCTATATTGCACATTGGAACAAAAATTGAAGATAATTAATTAACTAACAAAATAAAAATTCAATAGAAAAAATAATAAATACTTATGCAACAATCTAAAAGTAAGAAAAGTGATGTTGCCACACCAGGATAATATTCAACAAATCGAGTATTACGATATGATACGAAAGGGCTTGAGCAAAAAATGCCTCATCTCTTCATTGTTATCTCCCATCCAATATTAATGTAGTTTCTCATCCTAGTATGTTTTCTGAGTTCAAACGTCTATTCAAGTTTTGGCACAACATCACACATCTCCATAAAAAAATGTCATGTAACAATGACAATCACTAGCAAAACAACACTTCTCACATTTTTGAAGGAAAAATGTAATCTAGATCTTCACACCTATGGAAAGATAAGTGGTCTAGAAATTTGACGGAAGGGTATTTTTTTTTGTACGACCCAGCCGTCGGCGAGGCCTTTCCGGTGAATGCGGGTCCCACAACACCTACTCCCCCAAACCTCTGTCTACCATTAACCCAAACATTTTGAAACCAACGTCTATCAAATCCAGACTCTTGTTTGTAGGTGACGAGGCAAGTCACCTACTCTGTTCACTCTCTCCTCCTCCCATGCACAACCTCACCGAAGGAAAATCTAGACATGACATCAACCAATGGTTAGCTCCCATGTGAATACGAGAGGTTCAGAAATTTGGATGGATCCCTCCTACATTAACTTCATATATCAGTCCACGCGTGGCTCAACGGTTCGGGTTTTTCCGCCCAAACTGCACTCACATGAATTTCAATTTTATTCCCTGTGTAGAGTTTATTAATTTGTTCCAAACTTTTCATTGAGAGTATTCCATTGAGAATTCCCTGTCTCCATTCAAAATTTCTTCTCCCTTCTCTCACATTCCCTATCCCCCCTACGATTAGATTCGTTGAGAGAGAGTATTCCCCGGAGGATCCCCATTCTGTCAAGAGTATTCCCCTGTGAATCACTTCTTTTGTTATCTCAAACGTATGTATGCAGGGGATATGAAATTCAGAGGAACATGCAATCGCTAGATTATGTCATTCACAATCGTTGCCTTCTTCTTCTGCAATCCTTGTCCCTGCTACAGAATTGAAAACAAGAGTAAAGAGGAAATAGGAGTTGCGAAGAGTTGTCATATACAAAGGTAAGGTTTTTCTACCATTTTCATTATACATAACCTAGTTTTCTACTATTTTATTTGAAAGTAACCATTTTTTATGCATTATTCATTATTTTGGAGATTTTTTCTCAAGGATGTTGTTCTAGGAGTTGCCACAATGGTGACCCACGAGTTTCCACAATGGCGACCAATGAGGTTGGGCAACGGTGACCCACGAGTTGACGCAACGGTGACCTGCAAGTTGCTGCAACTTCACTTAGCTAGGTCACCATTGTGGCAACTCACTGGTCACTTGTCATTGGTCGTCATTTGTCACTCATTTCTCACCATTCTAAAATAGTAGAAAAAACTTGTTTATCTAAGAGAGAGTGAAAGTTTCTTAACAAAGGGCTAGTTTGTTTTCAAATAGTATGTGCATGTAAAATTAGCTAGTTGTAGTTTGTTAAGAGTTTGTTTTAAAATAGTATGTGCATGAAAAAATAACTAGTTTTAGATTTACGTAACAAAAAATTAATGCTATAAATTTATTGTCTTTATCATTCCTAGGTCATCCCATACTTTTACCTTTGATATCATAATTTATTAATTTTACGAAAAAATATTTTAAAATCACCAAATTACCAAAGCATCAGGTTTTCTTTCTCATCACCATTGACGAATGATTGAACCCACCTAGGCCTTCCCATGCCTACCTTCAATATTGTGATGTATGGTATATGTTTTCCACTTAAAAACGATCTCCCTCCTTATCATATTCATCACTATTAAGCTTCGAAACATTCCCTCTTATTGGTGTTTTCTTCTTGGATAAATGGTCATGAGAATGTATGGATTGGTGGTAGAAGTAGTCATGTTCAAGTCTTATATGGTTTTGAAAAATTTAGTCAATCTCTCATTAATAGGGTGAACCATCTACATAGGGTCATTCCTTTCCATACAAATTTCAGTCATATCTGATTATATAATACTGGCATATCAAAGTTGAAATGTTCCATTATTCATTGACATGTGTGAAAGCCTTTAGTCCACTTGAAGCTAATAAGCTACGAAAAACTCAGCTCATTATAAAACTATAGAAAGTATTCTCTCTATCAAAAATAAGGAAAAATTTCTAAGAACTAAGAACCCAATAAGACAACTAACACTCAACTCACTAACATGAAACTAACTAAGAAACTAACAACACTAAAAATGCTAATGTTGAAATGCTACCCAGTTCATCGATATCGCTCATGGCTAAAGGAAATGAATGGTACGGTACACTTTTACTATAGAGAAATTAATCGTATGAAACATCTACACATAGTCTATACATGCTCTCATCTATTTTATGAATTGTAAGGCAAGTCAATACTTATAAGTACCTTGTAAAGGAATCCATAGAAAACCTAGTGAAAAGCATTAGCTATATCAATTTTAATAACTATTTCCCACCCTTATTAGTTATACTTGAGTGGAATAAAAACATATTATCAAATATTGTTACTTATGAACAAAAAATCCTTTGATATTTTGAAATAAAATCAGAGAAATAAAATAAACAATTTCATGATTGAAATTATGTTGATTCAAACATCATTTTTGTGGCATTTTTAGTATCTTTAAGCCATTCTTATCAAATCTCCATTATATCCAATGAATCAGGCTTCAATTTCATGCACATCATTAGCAATTTTGTTCGATTATGTGGACCAATATAAATTCAATGTTAGATTTATTATGTATTTCAGAAGATATAAACACAAAACAATGTTAACCTTTAGATTTATGTTAGTTATAAAATTAAATATAAATATAGGTTTTCTATATGTTATTATATCATATTTTTCACCAAATCTGTTATTTTTCTTAAATTTATTATATCAAACCTTATTATTACTGGTAAAATATAAAATTCAATAAAATTAAAAAATAATCATCAAAAAGAAATTTAAATAGCACATTAAAATAATAAACCTTATTTAAACAAAGAAAAAAAATCGCATATCCAAATATCAAACTAAACTCTCTTGTGAAACAAATTCAATAAAAAACATAGTTCACAACTTTACTTTTGACAAGATCTTAGAGGTCAAATGACTATTTTGATATTTATGAAATTTTTTTAGCTATTCCACTTGTATTAAACATTAAGTAAACTCTCTTGTGAAACAAATCCATTGAAAACATCATTCATAACTTTATTTTTGACCAAGCCTTTTATATTAAAATTATTACTCTTAGTTTTTCTATTCATTGTTCTATATTTTCATACTTTCTAAATATACTCATTGTTCTAAATATAGGTTGTGTTTGATTCTAAATATTAGTTTATCTTGCTTGTCCTATTATCTTATTGGAGGAAACTCACAGTTACAATGGTGGAAATTCAGTCTTACAGTGGTGACAACTCATTGTTACCACCACTGTAACAGTGAGTTGTTGCTACTACAACAATGAGTTGCCGCAACTTTGTTTTAACAATCTAACAATATTTCATTAAATTGTTTTTCATTTAATTATTTTCTTCTTTTTTACATGGTTTAGAAATGGGTATTGATCATCCAAATTTGGTGTCATCCAAACCTAGGGCCTACACAGACTAGGTTTGTGCTTCATAACAAAGCACTAAGCCAAGTGTACCAAAATAATAGAGAAATTCCTAGCATAAGCACGAAGAACGAAGCATATTATCATGCGTTGGTTGATGGGCTCATACCAACACAGAATTATGGTGAAAGTGACATTTTCTCTTACACAAATTCTTAATTAATCACAAATCAAATGATTTGTATTTACCATGTCTGAAGACAAAACTTGAAACCCCTTTACCTACAAGAAAAAATCATTCCTTCACAGTTTCAAAGTTTCAACATAATTTAAAAATCATATGTCCAAAGGGTTGCTAAGGATATACTCATTGAAGAAACATCCAATGGGCGTGGATGTGCCAGATATGTGGAGCCGGCATGTGCGAGATATGTGGAGCCAACATGTGCTCCAACAGTTATCATTGACATACATCGATATATGTGGCATGTTAATGAATGGATTGTTCTTGTCATTGGTATTGCGGTTATTATGGTGGGATTCATATTATGGTGTTCTTATTTCATGGAAAGGTTAGAGCAACATTATGTCCATATTTTTTGATGTATTTATATGAGTTGTGTTTTTTATAGATGGGCTCACTATATTTTTTGGTGATTTTTTTATATCTCAACACAGAGTGTATGCAAAAAATGTATTTTTTAGTAATACTATTAATGGAATCACATTGTTATTAAAATTCAAGCGTTTAATTTTGATTACAGTTTAGTTGTGTCCTTTTCATTACAGTCCAATTTTATATATCTTCTTTTCTGGGTAATAAATTATATTCTAAGTGATTAATAACTCCATTATCTAACAAAAAAAAAAAACAAAAAACAAATATATAAGTGATGAGCATAACTTGTAACATTTAAAGCTCTATTGTTGTTAAATTTTAATATAATTATTTCTACGAAAAACGATGGTTCTAAATCTAATATATATAAAAACATACTTACTTATCATGAGATGTGTCAGTTAAGAATACATTTCATCCTTGCATATAGCAATGAAACATAAATCATTAAATAATATACCTATATACAGTGATCTATATGCAGATTTTACTATGTTTTAATACTTATCAAATTAAATCAAACTTTAACATGATTAAAAATTATTACAAAATCAATTGGGATCTTTAATGTAGAGTTTAAATCATTATTTCCTTATAAAAATGATATTTTATCAACTAATATCACTTTAAAAAGAACACAAAAATAAACACCAAAATAATATTTTTATTAGAAAATAGAGGACTCCAAAATATGTTACAAAACGAGACCTTAGAATTCCTTCAATACGTATTGAAAATTTCAACTTACAGGAACATTCATTCATTCATTATCCATGAGTAACATGTATAATTTATAGAAGTCTCTAATAAAGTCTAATGAGATTGAATTCTTAAATAATCACCTTCAATGGAAAATTATGTGAGATACCCTTGGTTACAATCCAACCAAGATAACTTATATATCAATCATTATTTTCCCTTTATACATGCTTAAATGCAAAATTAATTTATGACATTTTGAATTTTTTCAATCCATAGATCCAACCTCATTTAAGGGGATAAATTGTATAAATATCCAAGCAAACAATTCAATTGTTGTGAATTTCTCCATTATCAACATCTACAACCACAAGGCCAGGTGATTTGAACTCAAGAACTTTTTGACATACATGACAATGACAATAGGTAAGCCAGCAAATGATCAAAATAATATGAACAACCTACAAATCAATGAAGTTCACTTGATAATAATGAAAAATTATAATATGCATTGAAGGATAAATAATAAACTATAACCAAAACTTTTTAAGGAAATTTATTTAAGGAGTCAGTATAATGGTGCATGGGCCCACAAAGCTGCACGGAATAAAACTTTAAATTATTATGTTGGAAAATCAGGGCCCTCCCATGGCAACTCGCCCTCCCATTCCAATGGTCACCATTGCAGAAAATCCTGACTAGGTATAAGGGGAATCTCTGACTACGTACAATGTTAATGGAAATCTCCCCTGACCACGACAACAACGAACTATTGGTGTCAAATGGAAGGCACCCATTGCGGCAACACTTGATTTCATACTGGCATTGCCGTAGACGACGTGTCATGATATTACTAGACTCATTACCCCAAATGTTCAATTGTGTCGTTGTTCCACATTCGAACTCTTACAAAAAAAAAAAAAACAACCATAGTCACTATGAACTCTGACTAAATATGGGAGGCCCAAGAGCATGTGGAGAATGTGTCAAAGAATTGCTAGATGCATTTCCAAACCTTAAACCTTTTTTTGAATAGGTTTGGTGGATAGAGTGTATTTGCAGGTTTCAGGGGTATGAGGATGGCATAACCCTATAATTTTACATGGATTACATGGAGGGTAGATTAGAGGTAGCAGGGACAGTGGCTCATTGGACATAAGAAGTGATTGTAGAAGTGACAGGGTTACCCCAGACAAGAGACCAGTTGTTTGCACCCTGAAAACCCAAACCTGATATTGTGAGGCGATTTCTTAAGGCAGGTGAACAACTGCTCAGGAGAGGCACATGATTTTAAAAATATTCATTACCAGAACTTTGGAAGGTTGGTGTATTCATTTTCCAAATATTTTTCACATGTGAGGGAAGGTATGTTCTTATTTATTACGAGCACCTTTGCTTGTTATACCACTTTTATCATGGTAGGTTGGTTAACATGCCTTTCATTCATGAAAAAAACATAGAGAAAATGGCCTAAGGTGTGTAGACATCAAAGCGACAACTTGAAATTATGTCCCATAATTCCCTCATTAAAGTTTTGGAGGTTTTTACTCTATAAAGGGCAAGGAGAACTTGGGATGAAACAGTTGGAAGCCCATTGCATGTTGAAGTTACCACCCCGCCATATGATGCCCTAAAATCTAGAACTCTGCCCCATGACCTCCCAACGGCAACTCCACCCCATAACCCCCCAGCTGCAACACTTCTACATGACCTGCCACCTACAACTCCACCACATGACCTCCCACCTGCATAAATTCCCACAGAACCTTTCCATATGGAAACCAAGACACCCATTGTTCAAACTACGAGGGTTTCTAGGGTTTTGACTGTTAAATGCACACATAAAGGAGATGAGAAAGATGATGATTATGAATTTTAAATAATAGGGAGTAAACCTGCGACCAGAATATTGATAGGATGCATAAAACACCTAACAGTATTTCTAAAATCCAAGCATAATAGGAGAAAGAGAGTTCGTATTGCTCCAGTCCTTGAAACCCTCCCGATTGTTACAGAAGAACTCCTGGAAGAGACCAAAGTAGAACAAGAGAAAGAGAAAGAGCGAGAACATCCACATGATATATTGATTTAAGGAGTAACGGACCAAGGCTACATGTAGCAAGGATTCATGAAACAAGGATTACGCCACCTTGCTAACATGGAAAAACAAGTTGATCAGCTTCCCTCTCCCGATTCTCACTATGATTACATAAAAGGAGTAGTTTAATGGTACGAAACATATGGGCTTCTATCTATTAGAATTTTTTATGGGGATGATGAGGAGAACCAGCCAACTGCACCACCAGAATTGTATGGGGGAAATGTGGAGGACTGACCAACTGCATAGCCAAAATTGTATTGGGATGATGAGGAGGACCAACCAATCGCACCACCCGAATTGAATAAGAATCACATTGTAACAATAAGTACCCCTAAAAATCTTCCTTTGTATATTTCATTGTTAAGGATGAATAGGATTCTCAATATTAAAAATAGACAACTACAAATCAAAGTTAAAACCCTAACAGATGAGGAGCTCAGACAAAAATAAAATTTGTCTAGATTAGATTTATTGGCCCAAGTTGCAGAGTCCATACCCATTGATGTCATAGATATACCTTCTCCGGGTGTTTAACAAATATCACCCTTTGAAAAAAATAGATTGATGACATTGTTGTGCAAACAAAGGACCATACCAAAATCACAAATGTAGATCTAGAAAAACAAGGATCACAGGTGAAACTAACAAAAGAAATGATTGTACAAATAGAGGAAAAACAACCAGATATGAAACTAATTTAGGATGAGGACTAGATATGAAATTGACCAAAGAAATTGTTGTGCAAATAGAGGATGAGGAACCAAAGGATAAATTAGTTTTTTGTAAATTCTCATATAATGGAAATCTAATACCTTACCATTTGCATTAAAACTCACTTTTTGACCCGTTGTAGTATTACAACAACTCCCCATTATCCTAGATAGTAACATAGAAACAATAATGGGGAGCCTTTAATTTTTTTTAGAATTAATATTCAATTCTTAGAAATAAAACTCAAATTAGTAATTTCTTAGGTTAATTTTGTTTCTCTTTATAAATAATAAAGTTAGTAATAAAACGCTTAAAAAAATAAAACTTCAAAGCAAAAGCGAATAAGAGAAATATTGAATTATAAACCCATGAATAGCTGAAATGCCGAATCACCGAATTGCGAAGTAAGTGAATTCCTAAAGTGCGAAAACACTGAAATATGTTATTTAACAGATATTGATGTCGCATTCTATCAACTAACATATACCTATATCATATTCTATTTATAGCTATCACGCAATCGTAGTTTCACATTTCGGAGAGTTCTAAAAAACCCTAAAGCATGTTATCTATAAAATCACTAATGTAATGTCCCGATATAATAACACTTGTCAGAATAACGTGGATCCATACTTTCAAATTTAATGTTAGCTCATGCGAGTTTGTAATGTCGAGGTTTTCAATTTATTTTTAGTTTCAAAATTAAATAATGAAGGATTTCCATTATGCATGAGTTCAATTGATATGACTATTAACAACGTTTTTAAGTGACTTGAGCTTATCATCGCTGGTTTGTTTGAATAGGATAATTCTAAAATGAAAGACGTAAAATCATTTCACGATTGATTAAAGCAGAATGACAATCCGCCACCCCACCACAGTTAGCTATGCAATAAGAGGAGAACAAAAAAATGGCTCCCTTAATCTTGGATACCACACACAATCCAAACGTTGTTTTATCAGGCTAGGAAGGGTTATACCAACTCTTCGACAATCAGAAACCACAAGTTATTCCATACAGTCAAGTCGTAGCTAATGATAATTCCTCTAATGATTCAGAATTTTGGTCAGACGTGGTAAATTCATATCTTCAAAGAATTTTCGCTCATCCTAAAATACTTCCATACACTGACTTAGTGAGATGGTGTTAGAAAATGTGGATATGAGGGATAGAAAATTTGTCACCAAGAACAAAATTGTCATTTTTCTCTCAAGCCATATTATTTAAATAATATGTACAAATTACCAGAGCTGTAGAAGAGATATGATTCGCAATTCATTCAGAAGTTCATGGAAGAGAATGAAAATCCTACAACAGTGATTAAATTGTGGATAAATGACCCTAACCATCATAAGCGTGATGATAAGGGTATGTATTCAGTCACTTCTCTTAAAATTCCTTACTCTCAAATAGTTGCAAGGATGTGTCATCTATTTTGGTCTGTAAACACTAGTAACTTTAAAAATAATTGGAGACCCTTGATAGAAGACCTCTAATGCATATATCCTAAATTGGGCAACCATTATTTCTAATAATTTAATTAGACTCATCACAACCTATAGGGAAACTCAAAATGTTAAAACCAATACAACCCCTCCTTTTTACACGAGCTCTTATATCATGGATGCCATTTTTTTTCTTATGAATTCCCCTCCTTTTAATGGAAGTGGATCGAGGAAGTAGTAACCCCCATATTTGTCCAGTTAGATTTCCTATGGGAATCAAAATACTACTCCCATATGTTAAAAATATGTAATGAAATTATGCTCTCAATCTACCAAGTCATTTTTGAAGTTAAAATCCATAGAATTACCCCTGAAGCTAATAAAATTGTGAAGTATATAGGTAGGTGGTTTGGTGAAGAGTACCTTACATACATATGTGTTTTTGGAAGCTATTCCCCTCCACATATCCTACCTTTGTATGTACCAAAAAAAATATTGGCTAAATAAATTTCCTATCAGACTATTGAAAATGGTTTGAAAAAAGTATTGAAATATGATAAAAATACCATTTGGCCAACCTTCCCTTTTTCATGTGGATCCTACACATTGAATAATTTCAAGCATGCTTTTCTTGAAATTGATCAAATAAAATCATTAAAATTCCCAGTTTTCCTAATAGAAATTATGATCTGTATGGTGTTGCTAGATAAATAACAAATCAAGTCAAGCTTTGAGCATTCCCAAGCGAGCCTGATAGATTTGATGATATGTTCAAGTCAGTTTCTAATTCTCTAGAGTTCAAAAAATAACAGAAGAAAAACTCAGTTATGAAGACCTACCAAGATTCAAATAATATCGAAAACAAAGAAATTTTGATTTGGTGAATTTTTTTTTCCAAAGACCAGCATCGAAAAGATAAAATATTGTAGTTTCAGCCTCTTCATCTCAGGTACCAATTCTAGAGACAAAACGTGAAAATATTGAGAAGAATGAAAATCTCACCCAAGACTGGGATGAGTTTGAAAAAGTACTATCTACAGCTAATATTCCAACCACTCATGATCCTATTCGATTAGATGTTGCACCTATTATTGACACTGTAAATTAAGTAGCTTCTATAGAAGAACCTAGTGCACAACACATGCCTACTGATAATGATAATTTGAAGAGTGAAGAAGAAATGAAAGAAATCTCATTCACTGCAGAGGCTTCTACCAAAGGTGCTAAACAAAGTGAAAGCCAAATAAATAATGATATGGAAGAAAACAGAGAAGCTACATCTTCCCAATACATGGAAATCATCCCAGGTTTTCCTATGAATGAAATAATCCTCAACATTGAAGAAGTACCTCCATTGGACATATTCTATAGTCCAAAACATAAATTTGTCATGACTAGATCAAAGAAGAGGCCAACGATGGAGAAATATCCAGAATTAACTCCAAACGTAACACCAAACAAAGTCCTTTGGAAAGAGAATCAATCAGCTCCAGAAAAAGAACTTCATAAGCTGTCTCAATTTGTAGGTTCTTACATAGATGCAACTATACATAAAGCAGTTGAAATTCAATCAATAATCAGAGAAAAGGACCAGAAAATTACTCACATGGAGCAAGTTTTCTTAAATGAAAACAAATATTGAACATGAGTTGCAATTAAATATCACTACTCTCCAACAAGAGTTTGAGGGTCTTAAACTCAAACTCGAAAATGAGTTTAATGAAAAGAAACAAATGATCCATCAATTAAAGAAAAAAAAATAGAAATTCCAGGAGAATCCCGAACTTAATGCAGTAAAAAAGGAAGCAACAATGTTAGATACATCATTGTTGAAGCAACACACATCTTTCTATCATAAGCTAAATCAAGTTCAAGAGCTAGTTAAAACCAATGATCAATTACTCACTCAGATATATGATCCGAGGAATTATTATGATGAGATTGATGATAAAGTGTCTAAATATATAGATTGGCAAGAGACTACATAGGGTAGAGAGGTCGATCTCCCTCATCTTGAAGAATCAATCAAAGACATAGTATTTGGAGACTGGGAAATTAAAATGAAAAGTGTTGGATTAGATATTATCAAAGCTAAGAATATATCT
Source organism: Pinus albicaulis (assembly GCA_034641835.2). NCBI lineage: Eukaryota > Viridiplantae > Streptophyta > Pinopsida > Pinales > Pinaceae > Pinus > Pinus albicaulis. Next base: position 268,674,751 of record CM076576.1, read on the forward strand.
TCTAGCATTTCTGAGTGCATAAAGATTCTCTTTTGTAAGTCATCTTAATTCAGGAATATCCAAAAGACACTTTACTAGATATCAAATTCCTAAGGCAATCTTGGCAAGAAACATCTAGGAGGAAAGCTCTTGGCATTCAAAGCATGACCAGAATAAATATGGAAAGTTATTGGTATTTGTTGATTAAACCACATATCCAAGGGCTAATTTTGAGATATTTGTCCAATGCAGAAGATCAAATTCTTACATCATTAAAGGATGTAGTATTCACGGGGCAGATGAGAATGCAACCAATTCATCCTGCCCAACTCGAACATATGGTGAAAGTGTGTCAGCTCAAAGATCAGTTAGAGAATGAATCTGGGAAGCAGTCGTGAAACTGTTCCAACCAATGCAATTTATTTTCCTAGTTCTTAGCTATATAGTTTTAAAGTAATTGTTTCAGAGAATTGTTTCACAAGTCTTCTATTTTTGTAATATTATTTAGTATTTAATCTCCTTTCATGCATTTATAAAGGGCTCCGTAATTTTAAGAAGACTACTTTTGGAAATTTCACTATTGTCGAACATAAGTTATCTAATTATAAATTTGAACCCAGAAGCTATATTTTTCATATCTAAAGCTATGATGCAGCAAGTACTATTAAATGTGTATTAGTTGTTTTATGTTTATGAGATTTATAGAAAAGTTATTTCTATCTACGTTTTTCCTTTTGATAAGCATTGAATTGATATGTTCTCTTATTAATATTGATATAATATATTGAACGATATTGTGTTAGATGTGAAACTAAGAAGTATTGTGTTTGATTTATGTTCTTAATCAACTAAATAAATTACATTGATTTAGTTTCTTATATGTGCTTATATTCATTAAGTATGAAATGATCTATATTGTTTCATGCTTGTGAAATATTTATTTACAATCATATAAAAGAGTCTGATCTCGTGAAGTAGTTAGATTTAATTTATGTTATCACTAGAAGTAAAGCACCTCATTTGTGTTAATTTTATTCACTTTTGTTATTCATATAAACATTTTATATACAGGAAACTGGTCCCTATATCCCCAGTTGGATCCACCATATCAAAGGAAAGGGAGTTTCTTTAAGCTCCCGACCCGATGGAATCCCCAATGTTGAGGCGATCACCTTCCATACTTCAACATTTTTTGCACTAGAAAGAGGGCCATCCGACTATGTATGGCATATAAGGAGAAAGCTTAATCAATAATCCATCATAAGAGTGAAACCCCCCTCCAAAACTTCTACAACTTTTAAATGTCACTCATTATCTCCAAGTCAAAAGTCTAAAGATGTAGAACCACCTTTCTCATCTCCTAATGTATTACCTAGTATACATTCTTTAGATTATATTCCTGAATCTCCTAAAGTCCAGTATTTGATTGACAAATTGGAACAAATAACCATATCTCCAAATAATCCTGTTAATCCTAAAACTTATGAATAAAGTGTTACATCCCTATTTAGAGGTATTGATGTATTGACCCGATCACAAAGTGTGAAAATTGGGATAAATACGTTCGAGTTTCATATTTATTCACATCAAAAAAACTCTAGTACATTAGCATGTCAATTAGATATCGGTGAGATCACATCATCTTCACTTCCATTCACTTCTACAATCTTCTCTTTTCAACCAATACATTCTTACATATCCATTTCTACTCAAACAATTAGTTCTACTTGTTGGGTGTTAAAAGGTGTCTTTTAAAACTCCTAATTGCCTCACATTAATTATCAACTAGGGTAAGTCCTTTTATTTCTAGAGTGTACACAATATGTGCAAGCTATAACCTAGAGAGTAATGTTTCCTAAATTGTAGTATAAATATTGACACAAATAAATATTGACACAAGAATAAATGGAAGCATCTAACAAACTCCAATTGAAATTATTGAAGGGAATATCAAAGTTCAATCTTCTATTGAAATCAAATCTTCAACAATCCAAAGAATGGCATCATTAGCTGGGAGCACAGTAACAATAACTCACTCCTACTTAGTTGATTCAATTCTAAATTATATTAACTTTCTGTAAAGCAATTAAGACAAAAACAATATCACTTCTGAGAGTCTAATAGTGATTTAAACTCTTACAAATGATTTAAGCAATACAATATGCTATCTTAGATAAATCATGTTGTAATGAACAAGATGCAGATCAAATGATAATGAAATAAATCGTAAACAGAACACATAATACATCAATATAGTAAGATGATAAATATCCAATGAAATGAACTCACGGTAGCAAGAAATTACCGAATCAATCACATGCTACAAGAATCAGAAATATAACATAGAGAAGTAGTTAACGCTACCAGGGGTCGGGCCCTTAGCCACCAGCAGACACTGCTAAGCTACTTCAGATGATGAGAATGAACACAAAAAATTCAATTAATCATTAAAATGAGTAGCATTACAATGTAATTGCGCTTTCCAACAATGCAGTCTGTAATTAAGTTTACAATTTGAAAAGTAACAACGATTCCCCTTTCTTCCTACAATCGTTTCCTTTTATAATCAGAAAGGGAAAAGAGTAAATAGTAAATGTGATCCCTCATAAAAAAATTGGATTGTTCCCAACAACTTGATCAGCAAGAAAATATATTTTCATCAATCGTTGAACAGGAACAGGTCAAATTTGGTATTGCAACTGAGATAATTTGGAAAATGGTCGCAACAACGAATCTGGGAAAATCATCTTCAGAGAACCTTCCGTTTATATTAATACGAACCGAATTTGGGCAAAATTATCTTGCATAAAGTTAATTCAGTCCATTCTGGACAAAACCCATGTTTCAAATTTTCCAGATTCTTCTCCATTTGCCCACAACGTCCAATGCAAAACTATCACTTCTTATTCCAACGAATTTCTGAGTTGGAATATTTAATGATGAGCTGGAGATCAAATCTTCAATTTGGAAAATATCTTGGAGGCTAAAATGGTGAGTGATGTTACAAAAAAATTATTAATAAACCATCATTGGTAAAATCATGCATAATAATCATCAATTTATTAAAAATAAAGGAGAAGAAATAATATTTATCCACAAGAGCATAAATAATTATAAAATGGAATTATATGATAAACCATGATAAATGACGTGATAAGGAAGGGTAGAAATGGATGAAATAGGTGTTAAAATGTGATAATAATAATGAAAAACTAGCGGCCCAACATACCCCCAAACTGAATATATTGCATGTCCTCATGCAACCCAAAGCCTCGTTATTAACCAAGCAATAATAAAAAATTGTTCATCCCAACTCATGAAATGGATGGAACAAATGAATTCTTCCTCAAATAATGAATATTCAATTTTAGCAATCTTGATGAAGGCGTAACAATTTTTACATTTGACGTTCAATGATATGTATATGAAGTTGCAACAAAATATGATATAAGTAACAACAAACTTCATTAACCATTTTCTCAAAAATGAGATTTCTACTATATTAATGCTTTTATGATCCAAAAATCAAATCGTTGTGATGCACAGATCATGAGATATATACAAAATGGTTGTAGGTGATAGTGCATGACTTTCAAAATTTTATGAACTAATTTAGTGTGAAGTTATATGGGTTTGTGTATTTTAACGATACCTCTTTGTTATCCAAAAATCACAAGAATTCAGTTCATAGTTTTAAAGATATATGCAAATCAATTTCTGGATTGTATAAAAATGAAATTGTATGCCTTAAATGAAAAAGAAAGTAGAAAACATCCATCATGTGTAGCAATGCCTCCCCCAAACTAAAGAATTAGCATGCCCTCATGCAATGCTAGAAAACGAATAGAGGTGGTTGCTACAATCTGTTGAAATCTATGCTTGGTGTAAAACAACATGGAAGAATGGAGGTGTTGAGAATGAATAAGATGGTCATAATGAATAAATAAATGAAAGGAACACTTCCCCCAAACTGAAATATTTTTTCTTTAAAGAATGGGAAGTGGTAAAGATGTGGAATGAATGATGATAAATAATGCTCAATGGATGTTGCATGAAATTCTCCTAAATTTGTAATAAATCAGAGAAGTATGTTATTTTACCTGAAGTTTTACCTCAGAAAAAAAATGTGGAATGGCATGTATGGACTGGCATGTGTTGAAGCTGATGTAGGCTGAGCGAATACTGAAAGTGATGAAAAATGTGGAAGCCATGCAAGTACATCATGTCTGAACAATTCTGCACATTCGCGAGTTGCGCGAGCCTCTGTCATTAGGGGCAATAGTGTGGCCTTGCTGCAAATTGAATTCCTCTCCATACTTGTTGGTCTCCTATAACAAGTCACTATTTTGCATGCAAATTTCTTGAATCCATAATTTTAGTTTTGAATAGCAACAGATAAGATGCATGAAAAAATTTTAATCAGAAAAAACTTTTGTATAAATGCAGTACTAATATTTTGTCAAATCATCAAGTTATGGAAAAGTGCAGTAATTATATCGCATGTTATCCCATAATGCATACATTCCCCCCTCCAATTATAAAAGCTATTCCATGACCATAAAGCATATGAAAGGTGTTGTGCTGATGGCAAGTCAAGGGAATGATTAATATGGCAGTAAATGAAGCACAGTACACATATCATGATAGGATGGCAAGAGGTATGGTTATAATGAGAGCAGAGTGTGTAAAGATAGTTATGAATAAGAGATAGGACGCTTTGGATTGATGATAAGTTATGAAAAATAAAAGTACAACAATATGCCAAAAATATGTTTTTCTGACAGTATTCTAGCCGAGAATGATGCGATTGATAGGAAAATAATTTTGCATGTGTAAAGTTTCAAAATAGGGAGGAATTAAGGAAATAACTTCTCCGATAAAAAAAGAATAAGAAAAGGGTATTATAGTAATAATTGACGATAAGATATAAATTCAATACCATAAGAAGAGCCTCTGCTGCCAGCAGGCGTACATAGCCTCAGCAGGGTTTATTTTTAACCCATATGAGCTAGGATCCTCAATTTATAAATGGAGAGTTCCAATCCTGTTCTATAGAAGAGATCAGTGTGCTGGCATGGTAACCAGATAACCACACTGCCTTTCACTGGGATGTGGCAAAAGTGATCACGCTGGCTCATGATGAGACCTCCTATTCCAAGGATATTTTGGCTATCTAATGGATCATAACCTTGTTGTGGTGGCCATAATGGGAATTTCACTTTGTTACAACTTTATGAACATGGTAGGCTGGCTCGTAATGAGACCCCCTATCCTCCATCTGCAAACAAAATTTTGCTGTGATTACACAATTTTATAATAAAAAGAGGGAGGCTCAGTACTCCTTAAGAGTAGGGATGGTGGAAGAAGTTGAACATGTCAATAAATAAAAAATATATACCCATAATCTCATTTATTACAGACAGAGAAGATGATAACCAGGAAGGGTGGAACCAACATGGTATTAATATTATCAATCAGTATCATGTACATCAAAAAACGATGCAGTAAAGTAGTATATTTAAATAACTATGTCCTTTTTCTTAAGAAGAATCTCTCATCCAGAAGTTGTCCTATTAAAGATCATAACGTTAAAGGTATTCATCTGCCTCAATAGACTCCATAATTCTTGTCTTCATAAAAGTATTGTATTTCATGCCATGCAAGAGAATTAGAGAAATGGGATGGGATGGCTAGAAATGATCGTGCAAAAGTGTTGTTCTTGAAAATACTTACAAAATATTGTTCCTTTGAAGGAACAACAGTTGTTCCTTGTAGGGAACAACAAAAGAAAACACGCACGGAAAAGTGTTTTTCCCTATAGGGAATAGCAAACGAAAATACACACGAAAAAGTGATGTTCCTTATAGGGAACAACAATTGTTCCTTGTAGGAAAAAGCAAAGAAAATGCACATGAAAAAGTAATGTTCCCTATAGGGAACAACAATTTTTCCCTATAGGGAACAAAAAAAGAAAATACACACGAAAAAGTGTTGTTCCCTATAGGAAACAGTAGTTGTTCCCTGTAGGGATCAGCAAAGAAAATGCACACGAAAAAGTGTTGTTCCCTATAGGGAACAACAAAGAAAATGCACATGAAAAAGTGTTGTTCCTTATAGGAAACAACAAATAGAATGTACACGAAAAAGTGTTGTTCCTTATAGGGAACAACAGTTATTCCCTATAGGGAATAACAAATAAAATGCATACGAAAAAGTGATGTTCCTTATAGGGAACAACAGTTGTTCCCTGTAGGGAACATCAAAGAAAATGCACATGAAAAAGTGTTGTTCCCTATAGAGAACAACAACTATTCCTTGTAGGGAACATCAAATAAAATGCACACGAAAAAGTGTAGTTCCCTATAGGGAACAACAGTTGTTCCATTTAGGGAACAAAAAAGAAAATACACATGGAAAAGTGTTGTTACCTCTAGGGAACAACAATTGTTCCCTGTAGGGAACAACAAAGAAAACATGGAGAGAAAAAACACTGACAAGTAATCATCCCTACTGCTCTAAACAACAGAAAGACATTCGTAAAAAGAAAGAAAAGTAATAGAGAAAAAACAAGAAAAAACAACTTTATTTACAGAAAAAGAAAGAAAAACAATCATATTTATAGTTTAAAAAGAAATAACTTTTACAGAAATGAAGTTGCCGAAGGATTTCCTTCTGCAATTGAAACTTGCATGGTGGGGTCCTCATTGTTCAATCGCTAACGGATCAGAAACTGCAATTTGAAGGAATCAACACCTAAAACACAAAAACATAAGAGAAATCAGAAAAGAAACAACACTTTATTTGAAAATAGTATATAAATAAATAAGTTAAGTTACAACAGCTACGATGTTATTTCCTAAGGGAATATCAATCTATCAATGGAAAAAGAAATGATCTCTTGGAAAAATGTTTTGGCAGCAGTGCCATGAATCTTCAAATGGGAATAAATTCTTCATTTTTTCTGTTATGAATTCATTAGGTAATTAATTGGATGAAATGTCCTTGTTTCATTAAAATTTCTTTCAAGAATCGCTCGTCCATAAATTGACCTTCTTTATTCTCCTAAGACCTGCAAAAAATGAGTGTCTAATTGCAATAAAACATCAAATCATGGAGAAAGAGAGGTGATCGGGCTCGCCTAATCCAAGAACCATGTAAAAAAAAAAGTAGTTACTCTGTAAAACAAATCCATAGAAAAATAAAACAAATTTTATTTGTCACCTGCGGGAGAGCAGTGGTCAACCATACTAACCAACAGTGTTTTAATCATAACTTCTTTGTTTTTCATCCGATTGGAGTGATTCCAAAGCCAAATTAAATTGAATTCAAAGATATGTCTCCAATAGAAACACGTTTTAAAAATTCCATGTAATGGTATGTTAAATTTTCTTAGAACAACTTGCATAATAGAGTCATTTTCGATTGTCCATCTTAGACTAACAATGGATATTTTAAGCATATATTTTTTTTTTTATGATAGTTTTGAATGATTAAATTGGAAAAAAATTAGATTCATTTTTTTATCTCGAATAGAAATAGGTTTTGAAAACAAAAATAATTGATGGGTCAAATACTTTAATGAACAGCTGGAAAAACAAAGTTTTAAGAGTGCTGATTTAGGATAGACAGTCAGTATTTGGGTCATAGCTTCCTTATACGATATCAAAATTGAGTGATTCAAATTTCCTTGTAAACTATATTCATAGAGGAATATACCATAGAAATACGTTTTAAAAATATAGTCATTTAGGCCTCCAAAAACTCATTGTCCCAACTCTGTTCCTGAGCTACCTACTAGACACCCTGTCAATGTTTTGGTTCTAAAATTTTTGTTTCAAATCCAAATGGAGTGATTAAAAATGGGTTGGAAAGTAGACATCAAGGTCTACTTAGGATGGAAACGGGTTTTTAAAATATTCACTTTTTTTCCCTCAAAACATGACTGTCCCAACTCTGTTTTCAAAAAGTTCATCAAGTTTGCAAGCCAAAAAATATGATATTCAAGCAATTTTTCCATATCAGTGATAAAAATGAATATGAGTGTTTGCAGAAATATTATTTTTAATATAATACATATAGATACACAAATAAATTAAAATATTTATCGCCGATGTTGATTTTCACAGCGTGTTGCAACACAAACATTTTTTTTTTTTTTACATAATAATAAAAATGCATTTATTTATGTCATTATTTATTTATTTTCTACACTAACCTACTCTTCTTTGAAATTGAATTTGCTTGCATATAAGAGTACTTCCAGTCTAACCATTTTCGAAATAAGGCCTCTGTTATGTACATACCCAAATTTGAAAAATGCATGTTAATAAATAGTAAGGTATGAGAAGCCAATTTCCATTGAAAAGATGGGGCCAAAATTTTTTGAAGTATGGAGTGATGCTACAAACAAATGTAGTGAAACCAATTTTCAATGTATCCCTTACTTTCTTAATTTCCCATAGCTGTCATATCATGAAGTTCTTGAGTGTTTAAAACGATTTTTTGATGCATGCTAGAAGAAACCTCATTTTCCTTCATAACCTCTACAATTTTTGGATTTGATACATTATGAATCTCAATATAAGTTTTCTCCAATGGTGCATGTGAGATAGAATGGGTGGGAAGGGTGGATAAATTTTGCAGTTCAACACTATAAGCATGTTGTACTGGTTTATTATGGTGAGGGTGTGGAATGAGTTGAGCAGGAAATTATGTAGAGAATGGAGCATTTTGAGATGTAGTTGATTGGGTTGAATGGATGATTTTTATAGGCAAGCAAGATGTTGTGGAAGATATGGAAGATGTGTTTGTGCTACAAGATGAGGGAGAATATTCATGCAATTATAAGATGAATCGTGCCAAACTTGTAGATAATAATGGTGGTGGTTATGTTGAGATTGGCATGACTGCCCTAGCATATGAGTATTTAATAATGGATTATGCAAGTAAGAGAATGGAGAGTAAGTGTTTTGAACCATAACTATAGGCCACGATTTCCATGGTTTTTACATTGTTGCAGCTTCCCCATCTCTTTGATATGCTACTTCCATCCTAGATAAGGAAGAGTGAGTATCTATGGGATGCTCCTTTTGGCAATGAGGGAAAAACACTTCTTAAAATTCTTGATTTTTCTAAACCTGTAAAACATCCAATTGTGAATTTCGAGAGCTAATAAAATCATATTTAAAATTTTCAAATCAAACATTGATTTCAGCTCTTATGTCTCTTGCTTTTGTAGAAAATTTGGAAAAGAAAGAAGAAACTTCTCTAGAATTCTTACCAGCTTTGAAAATTCCTCTTGAATACCTTATGCACAATTCACAAACATCATCATATGATAACTGAAAAACATCACCTTTTCCTATCATATTTAAGAGTTCTAAAAATTCATCTTTGATTACTTTAAGAAGGAGTGTTTTCAAGATCTCTTTTTCCAAATGCTTATGCTTTGATTTTTGAAGGTTATATTGAAATCGCTCTACATAGTCCTCCAAGATTTCATCTTCCCCTTGTATCATACCGAAAATATCTTCATTGGATTTGCAGTAGTTTTGATACTTCTTCAAGAATATGTTCTTCATGTCCTCCCATGTTTGGATGCAGTTCCTACCTAGGCTCATGAACCATGGGATAGCTGCTCCTTTTAGAGTAAGAGAAAACACTTTCAACCTTTCATCATTAGTACAATAATCATATCCTCTACAAAGTATTTCAAACTCAAATAAGAATATATCTGGATCTTCATTTGTCAAACCATGAAAATTTGGTAGAGGCGATGGGGGAATTATGTGCATTTGTGTCACTCCTCCTAGATCTTTGATAGGGAATTCAAAAGTTTAAATGTGAGCCATTTCTTACCATAATAGAAGATGTTCTTTATGTTTTTCTTTGAGGATCATCCTTCAAATTCTCCTATCAATTGGTTAGTGAAATGGGTGGTGCTTACATCACCACTCGAGTGGAATTACAAGATTTTTTCAAAAATTCTACCTCTAAAATTCCTACTACAATTGCTACGCAATTCTGCTGAAAAGAGGGCGGAGGAGCAGGAAATTTACTTGCTCGTTACGCAGGTTCTTACCTTCCGTTTTTAATACCCAACTATTTCACAGAAGACAAATATCAAACATACATCACTCTCTTGAAATGGAAACACTCTCCCTGACAACGTCACCAAAATGTTGGGTGCTAAAAGGTGTCTTTTAAAACTCCTAATTGCCTCACATTAATTATCAACTAGGGTAAGTCCTTTTATTTCAAGAGTGTACATAATATTTTCAAGCTATAACCTAGAGAGTAATGTTTCCTAAATTTTAGTATAAATCTTGACACAAGAATAAACAGAAGCATCTAACAAACTCCAATTGCAATTAATTATAGGGAATATCAAAGTTCAATATTCTATTGAAATCAAATCTTCAACAATCCAAAGAATGGCATCATCAACTGGGAGCACAGTAACAATAACTCACTCCTACTTAGTTGATTCAATTCTAAATTATATTAAATTTCTTCAAAGAAGTTAAGATAGAAACAATATCACTTCTGAGAGTCTAATAGCGATAATTAAACTCTTACAAATGATTTAAGCAATACAATATGCTGTCTCAAATAAATCACGCCGTAATGAACAAGATGTAGATCAAATAATAATGAAATAAATCGTAAACAGAATGCATAATACATCAATACAGAAAGATGATAAATAGCCAATGAAATGAACTCACGGTAGTAAGAAATTACCAAATCAATCACATGCTACAAGAATCATAAATATAACATAGAGAAGCAGTTAACGCTAGCAGGGGTCAACCCTTTGCCACCACTAGGCACTACTAAGCTACTTCAGATGATAAGAATGAACATAGAAACTTCAATTAATAATTAAACTGAGTAGAATTACAATGTAATTGCACTTTCCAATAACGCAGTCTGTAATTAAGTTTACAATTTGAAAAGTAACAGTGATTCCCCTTTCTTCCTACAATCGTTTCCTTTTATAATCAGAAAAGGTAAAGAGTAAATAGTAAATGTGATCCCTCATTAAAAAATTGGATTGTTGCCAACAACTTGATCAGCAAGAAAATATATCTCCATTAATCATTCAATAGGAACAGGTTGAATTTGGTATTGCAACTAAGATAATTTGGAAAACGGTCGCAACAACGAATCTGGGAAAGTCGTCTTCAGAGAACCTTCTATTTCTCTTAATAAGAACCGAATTTGGGCAAACTAATCTCCATAAAAGTTAATTCGGTCAGTTCTGGACAAAACCCATGTTTCATATTTTCCAGATTCTTCTCCATTTGCCCACAACGTCCAATGAAAAACTGTCACTTCTTATTCCAGTGAATTTCTGAGTTGGAATATTTAATGATGAGTTGGAGATCAAATATTCAATCTGGAAAATATCTTGGAGGCTAAAATGGTGAGTGATGTTACAAAAAATTTATTAATAAAACATCATTGATAAAATCATGCATAATAATCATCAATTTTTTAAAAATAAAGGAGAAAAAATAATATTTATCCATAAGAACATAAATAATTATAAAATGGAATTATATGATAAACCATGATAAATGATGTGATAAATAATGGCAGAAATGGATGAAATAGGTGTTAAAATGTGATTATAATAATGACAAACTAGCGGCCCAAAACTACTATAAGTAGTACTAGTCCAGTACTAAGTTCTTCTCCATCCACATCTACTTCTGGACCTTCTATCTCATCCTCACAAACAATAGAGAAAGTAATGGATAACTTACAATGGACTAATCCTCGCTCTGTTCAAGTAGAAAATCTAAATGATATCCGAGTGCATCCAGAAAAATGGATACCTAAATATAACCCTGATGATGGTCTTCCCACTGAGGAACATCTCAATAATTTTATGTTAGCCATGAATGTCAATGGTGTTGTACATGAAGATGTTGTAGTTATATTGTTTTCATATACCTTTCGGGGATCTCTAGGATCGTGGTAATTTTCTCTCCCATTGGGCTCAATAGGAGATTGGGATTCCTTCCAAGAACTATTTCTTGCTAAATTTGGTGATGATAGGACAATTTCATAAATGATCAATAATATTTCTAATATAAGAGCTAATTCAAAGGAAAATATCAAAGACTTCAACTCTAGATTTGACAAGTTATTGAATAAAATACCAACCACTTCTAAGCCTGGAGTAGATGTAAAAATAGAGTGGCACATATCCTCCCTCCCCTCTAATATAGAAATTTTCGTAGATCGAACCTAGAAGGCTACCCTTGTAGAAAACATGAAAGAAGCTCTGTTTGTTGAAAGAAGAATTGTTTCTTTAGAAAAGAAGACAGAGGTAGAAGACAAGAAATCCAAAAAAGTAACATTCAAAGATGAATAAAAAATGAAAGCTCTTAATGATCCTTTTTATCTTCAAGGATTGCAAAAGGTTCTCAAATATATTTCCAATGATATGGTTGAAATTAAGAAGCAGGTGGCTGAACCTACTCGAAGAAGTATTTTAGATCATTTAGGAAAAATCAATCGCCCATCTCTTAGCCTCCCAATGTTATTTCTAACGTAGAATCTGACCAAGAGGAAGAACAAGAGGAAACAACAGCTTCTGCCGATGAATATTAGGTTGAAAAAGTGGACAAATTAAATCGATTATGGGATTTTGTTTTACCTTCTTCCAATGAAGAATCAGAAATCGAAGCCATGCGAGTTAGCACGAGGGGTAAAAAATCTGTTGAACCTAGTCAAATAAATCATAAACGAAAAACACCAACTTCTATTTCTAAAGAAAAACCTGTTAACAAAAAGCCTCCCATCAAATCATCTGAGCAGGTCACATATGATTCTCAGCCAATCAAATCTACATCCGATCCTTAGTATAAAAATTTATTAGTATATGATACTATTGAATATAACATAATTGAGGATATGAAAAACATTAAAGCCAATATTTATCTCCATGAAATTATTAAATTAAAGAAACAACAGAGGATTTTATTGAAAGAGTTGAATGCAGTCAAAACATCTCCTCTTCCTTCAACTTTTATAGCTAAAGCTGCTAATGGAAAGGGAAAACCCATTATTAATCATTTGAACAAATTTAACACTTCAGATTCTATCTTGATTGGTGATATATCTAGTTCCCATACACCTTTTATTTTGACTTATGATATCTACAATAAGAATGTTCATAACTATTTAATTGATTCTGAGGCCTCATCCAATATAATTCCATATTGAATCTGTGAAAAATTAAATATCGCACCCCAGAATTTATCAGTTAATATATTTGAATTGGATAGAATAAAGGTCAAATTCTTAGGAGTGATCAATTCAGTAAGTATTAGATTTTCATCAAATTCAAAATTCTCTCAAATCATCGATATACTGATTGGAGACATTCCTGAATTTTAAGGTTTAGTTCTTAGCAGAGACAGGTATGAAAAATTGCATGGATATTTTGCAACAGACTGGTCCCACATGTGGCTTCCATATAATTGAAATCCTAATCAAATTATATTTGACCTTGAAAAACATATGAAATACTCAGTCATGGACCATGGAGAAGAAAATGAGCCTATAGCATTTAACAACAATATTATTTGAAATAACCTTGCATAATCATTTTTACGCGATTTCAATGAACAAACATCACCTTTTCCAATCAATTTCGTTAATTCAAAAGTGGAAAATTACTCTCAGACAGACTCCATTAGATGCTTCAATTTTGAATAAGAAACTCTAATCCAATCTCTTTTTTGGAAGATTTATTTTGATGGATCAAGATGCAATGATGGTGTTGGAGTAGGATGTGTACTCATTAGCCCAGAAGGCCAAAAAATCATTCTAGCTTGTAGGTTAAAATTTGAATGCACTCATAATATTGCTGAATATGAAGCATTGGTTCAGGGCCTTCCTAAAGAAATTATTCTTGATATAAACTATATTAAGGTGTTTGGAGATTCAAAGATTGTTGTAAGACAAGTAAGAAATATTATTCACTCTCTCGCAAATCACTTGAAACATTACCAATCTCTGGCTCAATGCCTTATATCTCATTTTGTAGCATTCAATATCTCTCCTATTCCTGGATTAAAAAATTCCAACACCGATGTTTTAGCTAATTTTGCTTCCAAGCTTATTCCTTGAGAGGATTTTAGTTCCGACAGATTCTCTATCAAATTTATATTTTGACCATCTATACTAGATAATGTTACTAGTTGGCGAGTTTTTAATAATGATAGTGATATCTTAAGTTTTATTAATTCCAAGATATCATATGATGATTAAATTATGGACGAAGATGAACATGATAATAAGATCAAAAAACAAACTGATAAAAATATTTTACCAAAATATGTGGTTAAACTTGTAGATTTGTATGATTTGAAAGACAGATTCAAGAAAATCAACAATTACAAACTGCACTCTGAAGTTTGAATTAGTCAACCTAGGATTTGGCGATCTACATCAAGATATAAATTTAGGGCTTATCCTTATCTGAAGAAATAAATTATTATTCTTTCATTATTGAAGAACTACAAAGTCATTTTCGCATGGAATTACCAATATCTTAAAAATTTTAACCCTTCTTTCATTCAACATATTATTCCTATGATGCTTGAAGTTAAACCTATCTAGAAAAAGCTTAGGAAAATTCATCCAAACTTGGAAACACAGAAAAAATATGAGTTGAATAAACTATTGAGAGCCAAGACCATTTTTCCTGTTAGACATTCGAAATGTGTTTCTAATCTGGTACGAGTTAGGAAAAAGAATGGATATATTCAAATTTTTATTTAATTTTGAAACTTGAATAAGGCATGTCAAAAGGATAATTTTCCTTTACCATCAATTGAAAAAGTGTTAGAATCAGTTTCAGGTTCTGAGTTAATGTCATTTCTAGATGGATTTTCACGATATAATCAAATTTTGGTTCATCATGAGGATTGTTTGAAAACTACATTTTGAACAAAATGGGGAACTTACGCATACCAAAATATTCCCTTCAGACTAATGAATGCAGGAGCCACATTTCAAAGAGCCATGGATATTTCATTTAAAGGATTGATAAATAAAATGGTGGGAGTATATCTCGATCATATAACCATATACTGAAAAGAGAAAAACAATCACTTGTAGGATTTAAAGAAAATATTTGAAAGATGCAGGAGATTTGGAATTTCTATTAACCCAAGGAAGTCATTATTTATTTTAAACGAAGGAAAACTCTTAGGTTTTATTGTCTCAAATAATGGAATTTGTATCAATCCAAATAGGATAAAAACAATTTCCAAAATTCCACTACCCCATAACAATAAATCAATTCAATCCTTTTTAGGGAAGATAAACTTTGTCAAAAGATTCATCCCATATTTTTCACATATTCTTCTTCCACTACAAAATAGTATCAAGAAATATGCATTGTTTAAATGGGAAGAAGAAGAAAAAGAAACATTTCAAATCATCAAACAATAAGTTACTGACGCTCCTTCTCTTTCAACTCCTAATTTTTCCCATAATTTCATTCTATATACTGTTTCTTTTGATCCGTCATATGTAGTAGTGTTAACTCAACCAGATGATAAAATACTTGAAACCCCAATTAGTTCTAATTTTCAAGGATCTGAATTGAACTGCATAGGAGCTTAAAAACAAGAATTTGCAATTTATAATGCTGTGAAACACTTTAGAACTTTTCTCTTAAAAGCTCATGTCAAAGTGATAGTTCCTTTCTCAACACCTAGACAAATAATCATTCAAAAGGAACTAGGTGAAAATGCAGCCAATTGGGTAACAAAAATGCAAGAGTATGACTTAAAAATAAGACCTGATAAAATTGTAAGAGTTCAATGTTTTTTTAGGTTGATTACAGGAACGAATGACACACCACGTGATGAGGTAACAACTAGTATTGGTTAGTTTATAGAGGTATTCATAATTGACCATGAATCTCAATAACCTGATTTAATCTGCTATCTAAAAAATAGTTATGCTCCATTAAGCTTGGATTCTAAAAGAAAACGAGCATTAAGATTGAAAGCTAGTCAATATCAATTAGTAAATAATGTGTTATTTATAAATAATTATGATTCTGCCTTGCTAAGATGCTTAGAGAAAAATGAAATACCCAATGTGCTCCAGGAACTCCATGATGGACCCGCAAGTGGACACTTTCATGGAGAAACTACAACCCATAAAATTTTACATGCTGGATATTATTGGAAAACTTTATTTAAAGATGCACATAATTATGTCAAACATTGTGAAAGATGTCAAACCGCAGCAGGAAGACAAAGAAAAGCATGAATTCCACTGCAACCAATCAATATGGAACCACCTTTCGAACAATGGGGACTTGACATAATAGGTTAGATCATTCCTCATTCTTATAAAGAACATAAATATATATTGACTGCTACAGATTATTTTATGAAGTGGGTAGAAGCAACACCTCTTAAGACTTCCAATTCCAAAAATATTATTGAGTTTATTGATGAATCTATTATCACAAGGTTTGGTGTCCCTAACACTCTCGTGTTTGACAATGCTTCTTATTTCTTTGGAAATGCTATGATTGAATTTTGTTTGAAAACAGGGTTTAAACTAAAATATTCTGAAAATAATTACCCTCAAGGAAGTGCCTTAGCACAATCAATGAAAAAAAACCTCATAAGAATAATTAAACGAACCATTGATCAAAATCAAAATAATGGGCACAAAGCCTTAACCTTTGCATTATGGGTAGATAGGATACCTGAAAAAGCTTCAATAGGAACTTCCCCTTTTCGATTAGTATATGGGAAAGAGGCAGTTTTACCTTTAAATATAGCTACCTCGTCAACAACCCTAGTCCAATTTATTAATGAACAACCTTTCTCTTCATTAAAAGTAAGAATGTCCCAAATAATTAAAATTGAAGAAGAAATATAAAAGGCTAAAATGGTGCATAGTCATGATCAACATTTGGTCAAAACTTTGTTTGATTCAAATACAGTCAAGGATAAAAAAGTTGAGATCAGAGATTTAGTATTGAAATGGGATAAAATGCATGAAGATAAAGGAGAATATACTAAATTTCAAAAGCTCTTTCTTGGCCCTTTTCAAATAATTGAAAAAATCGGTGCATCGACTTTCATTTTTCAAGAATTACAAGGGAAGAAGGAAACTCTTCCTGTTAATCAACTTATCCTTAAAGAATATGTTTCTTAAAGAACAATGGTTCTTTTGTATAAATATGTATATAGGTTAATTCAAATAAAAAAAGTCTTTTCACTATTACGAAAGAGGTGAAACACTTTGTATTTATTAAATAACATGAAAGTATTTATCCTTAGAGGTAAAAACAAGGAAATAAAATATAAATTGAATTCTCCATTTCTTTAGAAAATTTTGATTTAAATAGCCAATAGAAAGAAGAATTATTCCAACCTATGTGAGTTGAAATTTTATTTTGACACGAATCAAGTCCAAAAGGTTATTTTTACAAGGTGTGAAATATTATTGAAGCATTAGCATCTTTAACTAAAATTTTCATCCAAAATCTCATAAAGAACAAAATGATAAATTCCCCATTCAATTATGTGTTAGATATTATTCAAAGTGTAATTCAAAAATATAAAAACCTTTAAAGTTGAGAGATATCATCACGAGTAGACTCATCATGTTCATAGGAAACTAGTAAACTTGACATTATCAATTGGCTACCTAACCAAGATAGTGGTTCATGGTCTAAAAACCTTGAGACAAGGTATCTCATCACGAGTGAGCTTGTTCAAATTTTTTATAACTAGTGAATGGCATTATCATTTTTGGCTACCAAACCAGGATAATGGTTTTAAAGTAACAAAAAAGGAAAAAATTCTAAAAAAATTAAATAATAAAATAACTTATCATGTTACCCCTGAATATATTTATTATGTTATCAATGGGATATTGGTTAACTTTTGGTTAAATAGTAACCATGTCGAGGCTATGAATGCCTCCTTGCAGCAGTGGCTCTACTAGTGACTAATAATTTTATCAAATAGCCAAGCTTCAAATAAATTTCTACTTATCTTTTAAACTTATTAAGATTTGATTTATTTAAATATAAGTTTCATTTGTAGAAGTATGAGGAAGTTTTTCAAGTACAACAAGGTTATTTAAATTAAAATTTATCTATATAAAAAAACAGAATTCAGATACTTATAAATTTCCTAAAGCAATATCTCTAAGTATTAAGATTTGTCAAATACTCCAGATTCATCTAGTGTATCACCAATTGTTGTAGTATTACAACAACTACCCATTATCCTAGATAGAAACTTAGAAAGAATAATGTGTCCCTTTAAAAAAATTTAGAATTAATATTTAATTCTTAAAAATAGAACCCAAATTAGTAATTCCCTAGGTTAAGATTTTAATTTTCTCTTTATAAATAAGAAAGTCACTAATAAAATGCTTAACAAACAAAAAATTCAAAGCAAAAGTGAATTAGTGAAATACTGAATTACAAACCCATGAATAGCCAAAATGCCAAATCACCGAATTGTGAAGTAAGAGAATTCCTACAGTTCTGAAATACCGAAATCTATTATTTAACAGGTATCTATCGTGCAACCGTAGTTTCACATTTCAAAAATTTCTAAAAAACACTAAAGCATGTCGTCTATCAAATCGTCGATGTAACATACCGATATAATGACACATTTCAGAATCACGTGGATTCATACTTTTTAATTTAGGGTTCGTTCATGTGAGTTTGTAATCTCGAGGTTTCAATTGATTTTTAGTTTCAAAATTATATAATGAAGGATTCTCATTACACATGAATTCAATTGCTAAGATTGTTAACAGTGTTTCGAAGTGACTTGAGCTTATCATCTCTGGTTTGTTTGAACATGATAATTATAAAACACGAGGCATAAAATCATGTCACAGTTGATTAAATCACAAAGGAAATCCGCCACCCCGCCACAGTTAGTTATGCAACAAGAGGAGAATAAAAAAATGGCTCCCATAATCTCGGATACCACATGCAATCCAGACGTTGTTTTCTCAGGCTGGGAAGGGTTATACCAACTCTTCGATAATGAGAAAACTCAAGTAATTCTAGACAGGCAAGCCATAGCTAATGATTTTTCTTCTAATGATTCAAAATCCTTGTTAGAAACAGCTAATTCATTTCTTCACAGAAGTGATTCTCATCCCAAAATACTTCCATACACTGACTTAGTGAGATGGGTGCTATAAAATGTGGATATGAGGTATAGACAATTTGTTACAAGAACATAATTTTCATTGGTTCTCTCAGGACATCCAATTTAAAGAATATGCACAAATTACCAGAGCCATAGAAGATATATGATTCAAAATTCATTCAGAAGTTCATGCAAGAGAATGACAATCCTGCAACAATAAATAAAGAGTGGATAATTGACTCTAAATGGTATAAGCGTGATGATAAGGGTGTGTATTCAGTCACTTCTCTTAAAATTCCTTACTCTCAAATAGATACAATGATGTGTCATCTTTTTCGGTCTGTAAACACTAGTAATTTTAAAGCGAATTGGACACCCTTGATAGAGGCAGCCTCTGATGGGTATATCCTAAATTGGGAAACCATTATTTATGAAAATTTTATTAGACTCATCACAGCCTATATGGAAAATCAGAATGTTAAAACCAATACAACCCTGCCTTTTTACATGAGTTCTTATATCATGGATGTAGTTTATTTTTTGTGAATTCCCCTGCTTTGGATGGAAGTGGACCGTGGAAGTAGGAACCCCCATATTTTTCCAATTATATTTCTGGTGGAAATCAAAATACTACTCCCATATGTTCAAAATCTGTAATGAAATTACGCTCCCAATCTACCAAGTCATTTTTAACGTTAAAATCCCTAGAATTATGCCCGAAGCTTATAAAATTTTGAAGTATATAGGTGGGTGGTTTGGTGAAGAGTACTTCACATGCATCCATGTTTTTGGAAGCTATGCCCCTCTATATATACTATCTCTTTATGTAGTGAAAAAAATTATTGGATAAAGAAATTGCGTATCAAACTATTGGCAATGGTTTGACAAAAGTATTGAAAGATGCTAAAAGGATCATTTTCCAACCTTCCCTTTTTCATGTGGCTCGTACATGATGAAAATTTTCAGGCATGCATGTCTTGAAATTGATCGAATAAAAACATTCAAATTCCCATTTTTCCCCAATAAAAATTATGATGCCTATGGTGTTGCTAGAGAAATAACAAATAAGGTCAAGCTTCGAGCATTACCGAGTGAGCCTGATAGATTTGATGATATGTTCGAGTTAGTTTCTGAATTTTATAGAGTTCAACAAATAACAGAAGAAATTCTCAGTCCTAAAGACCTGTTGAGATTCAAAGAATATCGAGAACAAAGAAATGCACATTTTGTGAATTTTTTGTTCCAAATACCAACATCGGAAACAAAACAGATTACACTTTCAACCTCTTCATCTGAGGTACGAATTCAAGAGACAAAAATTTCAAATATTGAGCAGAAGGACAAACTCACCCAAGACTCGGACGAGCTTGAAAAAGTACTATCTACAACCGATATTACAACCACTCATGATCCTATTCAATTAGATGTTGCACTTATTATTGACATTATAAATTCAGTAGCCTCTATAGAAGAACCAAGTGCACATCACATGGCTACTGATAATGATAATTTGAAGAGTCAAGAAGAAAAGAAATAAATCTCATTCACTGCAGATATTTCTACAAAAATTGTTGAAGAAAGTGAAAGCCAAAGAAATAATCGTATGGAAGAAAGCATAGAAGTTATGTCTGCCCAAGACATGGAAATCATCCCAGATTTTCCTATCGATGAACTAATCCTCAAAATTGAAGAAGTACATCCATTGGATGTATTCTATAGTACAAAACATAAATTTGTCATGACCAAATCAAAGAAGAGGTGAATGATGGAGAAATATCAAGAATTATCTCCAAACGTAACACCAATACAAGTCCTTTGGAAAGATACTCAATCAGCTCCATAAGAAGAATTTCATAAACTATCAATTTTCAGGTGCTTATGTAGATGAAAATATACAAAGTAGCTGAAATTCAATCAATAATCAGAGAAAAAGGACCAGAAAATCGCTCACATGGAGCAAGTTTTCTTAAATGAAAAAAAAATATTGAACAGGAGCTACAATTAAATATCACTACTCTTCAGCAAGAGTTTGAGGGTCTTAAAATCAAACTCTAAAATGAGCTTAAAGAAAAGGATCAAATGATCCATCAATTAAAGAAGAAAATTGATAAGTTATAGGAGAATCCCGAACTCATTGTAGTCAAGAAGCAGTAGAGTTAGAGACATCACTATCAAAGTAACATGCAACTTTCTATCATAAGCTAAATCAAGTTCAAGAGCTAGTTAAAACTAGTTATCAATTAGTCACTTAGATATCTGATTTGAGGACTTATTATCACAAGATTGATGATAAATTGTCTAAATATATAGTTTGCCAGGACACTGCATAGGGTAGAACAGTCGATCTCCCTCATCTCAAAGAATCAATGAAAGACATAGTATTTGGAGTCTGGGACATTAAAATGAAAAGTGTTTAATTAAATATTATCAAAACTAACAATCTGTCTTCTAGCATTTCCGAGTACATAAAAGATTCTCATTTTCAATTCAACCCAATTTAGGATTCTCCAAAATACACTTCACCAGATATCAAATTCCTAAGGAAATATTGACAAAAAACATATAGGAGGAAAACTCTTGACATTCAAAGCCTAACCAAACCAAATATGAAAAGTTATTGGTATTTTTTTATTAAACCACATAGCCAAAGGGTAATGTTGAGATGTCTCTCCAATGCAGTAGATCGACTTCTTCCATAATTAAGGGATCTAGCATTCACGGGGCAGATGAGAATGCAACCAATTCATCCTCCCAAGCTCGAACATATGGTGAAAGCATGCCAACTCAAAGATGAGTTACAGAATGAATCTTGGAAACAATTGTGAAACTGTTATGACCAATGCAATTTATTTTCCTAGTTTTTAGTTATATAGTTTTAGAGTAATATTAATTAGTATTTATACCTGTTTCTTGCATTTAGAAAGGAGTCCAAAATTTTGGGAAGACTTCTTTTGGAACTTGCACTATTGTAGAATAGAAGTTATCTAATTGGAAATCTAAACCCAGAAGCTATCTTTTTGAGACCTAAAGCTATGATGAAACCGGTATTATTATCTGTGTGTTAATTGTTTTATGTTTCTGAGATTTATAGAAAACTCTTTTTGGTATGCTTGTTTACTTATGATAAGCATTGAAGTCATATGTATTCTTATCACTGTTGATATAATATATTGAATGATATGTTGTTAAATGTGAAACTAAGAAGTCTTTTATGTGATTGATGTTCTTAATCAACTAAATAAATTACATTGATTTAGTTTCTTATATGTGCTTATATTCATTGAGTTTGCAACGATATATGTTGTTTGATGCTTGTGAAATATTTCTTTATAATCATATAAAAGGGTGTCACCCTAGGAAGTAGTTAGATTTAATTTATGTTATCATTAGAAATAAATCACCCCATTTGTGTTGATTTTATTCCCTTTTTTATTCATATAAAATATTTTTATACGGGAAACTCGTCCTTATATCCCCAGTCAAACCCACCATTTCAATGGAAAAGGAGTTTCTTTATGCTCTTGGCTAGGCGAAATCACCAATGTTGAGGCAGTCACCTTCCAGCCTTCAACATGACCTTTGCAATACATGTGGATAATATAAAAACAAAGTTTTACGAAAACATAAAAGATGGTGGATGAGATGGAAATGAAGGTGAGAAAGTTGGAGAATGATAATAAACAACTTAGACATATAATGCATGGTGTGCTTAGTTGCAGGGCTCCTTCAAACAATTACAATGTGTACTAGACAGAAAAAGTGTTGATGTTTAAAAATAATTCTATAATAAAAATTAATCATTTCTAGGTTGAACACCGTGATGGTTTCATGGATATATATATGTCTTGCACAAATCTAGAAAAATAATTTCTCTGTGAACTGTACCAGTGTAATATTTTGGTACCTCTTAATAGAATATGGAATCCCAACCATGTTACAGGGGATGTCCAATTGAGACCCTTTATATTGTATTTTAGAAATCAAGCCAATTAGGTGGAATCTCTTAAAAGTTATATGCATAATTTGGAGAGCCTTCTGTGGGTTAGAGGAGAACATTCCAAAACTATGGAGGTGATAGAAGAACATCAAGATTTCACCAATTTTCCAGAGGTAGCAAAGGATATCACCAAGAATAGGAATAACACCATTGCATATTGCGCAACCAAGAATCAAATATTGGAAATTGCCACACAAGCAGGATGTAAAGTAATGTGGGATGCCTCGGGAAAAAAATCCTGAAATAAAGATCCATTTAACTACATACACCTAAATATATCCTTAAAAAGGATTTCTCGGTATATTATGGCCAGTGTCAGAATAAGTGGATAGGTCTTAGATTTCAATATCCAATGATCTAGCTTCAACCAAGGATATATTAAAATAACTATACCTTGAATAAAAAAGATGAGTCTGAATGTTGGAATGTAATTATGGAGACATGAGGGTATATTTTTCCTGGTGACGCAGGACAAAGTGATTATTATATCAGTAATATTCATGAAATTCCACCTTAGAAAAATTATCATATCAACAATAAACATCCCCATTCATCCACAAATTTATATTGACACACTCGCTCACTATTACCGACAAATTGGCTCACATTGCTGACACACTAGTTTCTTCCTACATTTGGGACAAAAGATTGCTAAGGCATTAGTTTCAGATTTTTTCTTGTTTTGTAACTTAAGGGTGTTTATTTGTTCACTAAGACTCCCTAGAATGTAAGTTTTGAATTCATCAAGCATATTACCTATTTCTGCCCTACTTATTGTTCTAGCTGCAGATTTACTTGCCCTTGAAAGAGCAGGGTCTCTTGGTCCTTTTAGAACCTTAGATTTTCCTTGATACATAACTCAGCTATATCAGGTAATGGAAGATGAGATATGTCCCCTTTTCCCATCATATTGAGGATATCAATCCATTCATCCCTAATTGTTTTCAACAAGAGAGCTTTGAAAGTTTCTTGATCTAGGGTTTCCATTTTTGCCCTCTTGATGTTATAATTGAATCTTTCAACAATTCTTCTAGATTTTCATCCTCTTTTTGCATCATCTTGAACACTTATTCTTTATGGTTGAATGGTATAAATTAATCCAAATATCTCTGTAGAAACGCTCTCTTCATATCATCCCATGTCCTAATAGACCTATTGATTAAACTCATAAACCATTTTAATGCTGCTCCTTTCAATGTTGAAGGGAACAGTTTGAGTTTCTGAGCATCTTGTAGATACTCATAGGTTCTACATAGAACTTCAAATTCAAATAAGAAGGTTTCAGGATCCTCACCTTTTATTCCATGAAAGTTTGGAAGAATAAAAGGTGAGATGTTTTTTATAGTTGCATTAGTCTCTTCATCTACTATAGGGAATCCAAAAGAACTTCTAGTATCCCTTCTACCTCTACCTCCTTCTGCATTTCCTCTTCCTCCTTCTACATTTCCTCTACTTCTTCCTCTACCTCCTCCAAATAGTGTATGTTCTCCATTAAAGACTTCTCCTTCCCCTTCTTCTGCCATGATAGAATCTTCTGAATTGATATAGGGTTTAGTTGGAAGAGCTAGTTGTTCTACTGGTTCTTCTACTAAGGGTATATTGAAGAAATAGTCCTATTCTTCCTCTTCACTAGGGATTTGTGATTCTTCTGCCAGAATATGTTACCCTATGGAAGTGAAAAAGGTTACCCCTTCTATAGGAGTCCTTGGATATTCTTCCTCTAGAATTTCTTCAGTGGATGAAGTGGGGGATCTTCCTGATGGGATATCTAATCTTGAGACTTTTGGAAGCCTATGACTAGTATAGTATGGAATATGAGTTTGGGTTGGAAGTGTGCTACTTCTTGGTCTTGGTGGAGTGAGTGGAGTTGTGGGAATTAAAATTTTTCCTCTTACAAATCTACCCCTTGGATCTCTTTCTCTACGCATATCATTATTTTTTGGAAATAGAAAATAAGGTTACCTAGTTATACCTCACCAGCAACAGTGCCAAAATGTTTAGTCAATTCAGTGACCTGAATTGATAGCATAAATTATTGACCAGGGCTTGTAAAATGATGAGGTATAGTTGCACTATATATGCCTAAATATCCTTATTCTTATTTCATTGTTTTCAATATTTTGTTGATGTTTTTGAGTTTTGTTATGTTTAGACTTTAGTATGCGAATCTATGTTCAAAAGAATGACATCAAATCTATGACAGAAAGGAAAGAAAAGAGAACCTTAGAATCAAAACAGAGTGTAATTGTAAATTCTATACCTAATGATGAAAAACATAGCATTCTAATCCATGGATGTCCTAGCTTACAAATGAACATGAAATGTAACTCAAGACATTATAATTCAACCTAATCATTTTAGTTAGAGGGTTGTTGGAATAGTTTGTAGAAGAGATTGAACTCCAATGTGATGAGGATCTTCCTAAAAACATACAGTAACTTAGAATATTGTAGTGCAATCCTATTCATATATTAGAGATATTTTGGAATAGCTTGAGAAGAAAATTTTTAGAATATGCTAAGGATCTCCTATGAATATTTAAACTTCTTATGTCATTACAGCTAGGTCTCATTCATCAGCTAGAGATTTATTGGATATTTCATTGAAGGAGACTAGATATAATGAAATAAGAATCTTCTAAATAACAAGTAACCCAGAGTATCACAATTAGGTCTTTTCTGTAATTTAGAGATTTATTGGAACAATTTTGAGAAAGGACTATTTGTAACAATATGAGGAACTTCTATCTAATTTCAAAGTATGAAATACAACCTAATTAACTTAACATCATACAACCAAATCTCATTCAGTCAATAGTGATATGTTGGAAAAGCTTTTAAGAAAAAGATTGGTTGTAGGATAATGAGAATCTTTTAATCTAAATGACAAAAACTAAAGTGTTGGTAACTCAATATGTCACCGCTAAATCCATTCAATGAATAGAGATATATTGGAAAAATTTAAGAAATGACTAAATATAACATCATGAGGATCTGTTAGTTGAACAAACAAAGCAAGACATGATAATAAAAGATATAAACTCAAAAAATTGTCTAAGTGAGAAATACAACAACACAGAATTAAAAGTTACTTATCTAGAAAGCATGTGGAAGCCTCGTTAGATAGCAGGGCCCCTCTGCTATCAAGTTGGCATGAAAATCTTTAAATCCTCAAGTTTTTCTTCAACACAGCATCAAAGCTATGCTTTTTCTTATTATCAAAAATACTTTGAAACAGAGTATCACAGTATTGGCAAATAAGAGTTAACTTGTTCTCTCGGTCTCACCGAGCTAAATTTATAGGTAATTACATAACTGTTATTGAATGAAAGTAGGCATAGGTGTATTCTAAAGTCAAAATCAAACTAAAAATCCTTTCTAGGACTCGTGATTTGCTGAAATAAAATGAAGAGTCCTTATCCTTACAGAAATCTACTTCTCGGACTTTTGGTTTGACCACGTGCACAAGCATCTCCATATTTTGATTCAACTTTCGTGGATGACAAGGAACAATGTAGGAAAGATTTAAAATCTAACCATATACTCCTTTTCTTCAGATGACACCTGTAATATGTTCAAACACCAAAATGGCTATGGAATGTGTAACTTTCTATAGAATGACTGCATTCTGTAGCTAAAACTGCTCAGAAATAATTAAGACAACAAAACCACAAAAGTACAACAAGTTAGTCATTGCCTGTATTCCTTAAGTGATTTTAATCATTCTTATTGATATTTTAGGTATATAAATGACAAAAGGAATGATAAGATAAAGTGGAATTTGGAAAAGGAGAAGACACTTTTAGGGCTCAACATACCCCCACTGCAAAACTTTTGCATGTCCTCATGCAACTTCATTCCATTTGTACTGATACCTCTGCAAGGACATCTAACCTTCTTTTTCTGCTTCTTCTGGTAGTTAATTTCATCCTGGGTTTCCTTATGAGTGTCTTGAACTTCAGGTTAATGAGTGCCCTATTAAACTTCTTGTTCCTTTTCTTCAACTTCTTGTTTTCTTTATATAATCCTTCCATTTTTTGAGAGAGAGTACTATTAATGTTGCCTTTCAATTTAACTTTCTCCCTTAGAATTTCATTTTCATTCTTAATATGGTTATTCAGTATCTCAAATTCATAATTTTCTCTTTCTAATTTTTCAATTGGAGGTTCTTGTGGACCGGGGGACCTTTCTCCGTTCTCTAAGGCTTTTCTCTCTAATGATTCCACATGGTCATAAAACTGCTGCTGAGCTAGATCCACATCTGGGGTTCCTCTACCAGATTTTTCTTCATATTGGTATACAGGAGATCTGTCAACTGGGGTGTGAATTGGAATTTCTTCTTCTTCAATGTTTATGATTTCAGTTCCCTTAATGCATGTCTTTTTCACCATGCCCTTAAGCTTGGAACTTCTCCTCAATTTAGGTGGATTTTCATCTTTTACATCATCTTCTTCAACACATACATTTGTTAATTCCTTCTTCCTTTTATTCTTGAGATATTTCTTGATTTTTACCAACTTCTCAGATATTATTTCATCACTGTCTTCCTGTGTTAACACATTAGTCTTGACTTCAACAGTTTTAACATCTTTTCCTCTCCTACTTCTTCTCACAGGTTTTTCTTTAGACAATGTTTCCCTAGGTTCTTCAAAATGGTTTTTTAAGAGTAATTCATCCCAATTATCTCCTGTCTTCTTCAAATGAAACTCAATTAACATTTTAATTAAGCCATGATGATGTAAGGTAGTCTCTAAGAACTGAAGCCTTTTCTGGACATTTGAATACATCCTTTTCAAACTATTAAGTAGGGAAAGTGACAGATTTATTTCTTCATCTAGAAAATTCATCATGAGCCTAATGTGATAAACATACAAAGTACCAAATTTGCCTTCATGGGTTATGAAATTTTGTAAGATTAATAGCATATTCCTCCATTTATTCTTCAAATCTGAACTAGGAATGCCTTTATTAAACACTGTAGTTTCCATACCTGTGTTTTTCAACATTTGTCTCCAAGCCTCATTGTGAAATTCTTTGTTTTTAAACCAAAGTTCTCCATGCCTTGGAAGCTCTGTTGCTTCTGCTATGAAAGACTATGTGATGGAGAATTTGATATCCCCAATCTCCACTTCTTCTCCATTGAATGATCTGGAAAATGAATTTGTGATTTCTTTATGAAATCCATTAAATTTCTCTATAAAGCTCAGCCATCTAACCTATTGCAATAACCCTTTGATTTGAGGGTATCCTTCCAAATACTTAGTTCCAATTGGCTCTAACCTGACAATAAGCCCCATTACTTCTTGATGAAAATTGCTTCCTTTCTCTGGCTTCAATTCACTACTCTGTTCTTTTTATTAAAGAAAAAGAAACTGTGAAGGGTTGTCTTGCCCTAAAGTGACTTCTCTACAGATGACGGTTTGGCTACGAAAGAAATAACAGTGAGTGGGTGTGAACATAACATGGTAGTGGTAAATCATAAATATAATCGGGTATAAGAGTTTGATATGAGATGAATGACCATGAAGAAATATTATGAAGATTTCAAAAATCATCATTTAATGCCATGGTCTGATGACGTGACCTAATAGGTCACTTCTAGGTTATGACCGTTAACTTCTAATTAATGGTGATTTGTTGTGGAGCTGGTTGAAAGGGATTTGGTTGAGGAATGTTTATGGTAGGGTTTTGATCAATTCAAATAATAAAATAACTTAGGAAAACATAAGACCTAACCACATTATACCTTTAACGATTTGCTATCAAAAATAATTTCATACAATTTTACCTTAGCCCTTTTTGAATTTTTTCTGCTTTGATGTACTTTGTCTTTCATCTAAAAAATATTGATCATTTAGGCTCCATAATCTTCTTTGAATCATCCTCTTTTTACTGAAGTGGATTTTTTAGAATCAATTGGCTGCAAAACAGGTAACTACAAAATGTACTTGTAAAAACTCTGAAATATGAAATGGAATGAAGTGAAATGTGGATGGAATGAAGTATGGAATGGAATGAGATGGATTATGAATATGAAATGGAATGAAATATGGATAAAGTGAGATATGGATGGAATGAATGAAATGGATCATGAATGTGTAAAGTGAATCTGCAACTTATGGTTTTATGATACTTAATTGGAGAAAGGAACAATCTTTGAAAATCTAAAGTGTCAGAAGAACTTTGATTTTCACCTTAGATTTTCTGTATAGACATGCCAATCAATGATTGATTTTCATGTTTATACCTCTTTATATATATATATATATATATATATATATATATATGATGGAAGAAGAATACAATTAAGTTAGTGAAGAATAAATATTCTTCTTCACTAACTTTATATCAATGTTATCTTGAAATTTCTTGACAAATTCCTCTATTGAAAGTGGCTTATGATACAATTTCAGTCTGTGTCCATTTACAAGAAAGGCTACCTTTCCTTCATCTATTGTCCTGATCTTTATTGCTCCATTTTCAAATATTTTCACAATCTCATATGGCCCAAGCCAATGAGTCTGAAATTTACCTAAAATATCCTTGAACTTTGAATCAACTAAGAGGGTCCAATCACCTTATTTAAATTTCTTTTCCTTGATGTACTTATCATGCCATCTAGTCACTTTTTGTTGGACTATGATTGTTCTCTGGACTGCATATTATCTGATCTCATCCAATTCATTAATCTGCTCCAATATGTGCTTATGTGCTTTTGTTAGATCAAGTCCTAACTGGAATTCCATTTTGAAAGTTTGGATCTGAAACTCTATGGGAAACAAGACTTGCTTTCCATAAACAAGTTCATAAAGAGTTTGACATGTTGTGTTTCTCCATGTAGTTCTGTAAGCCCACAAGGCTTCAGGAAGCCTTTCTGCCCAATCTCTCCTATGTAAATGGATAGTCTTTGTTAGGATCCCTTCAATGACTTTATTGGTAGATTCCACTTGACCATTTTCTTGTGGATGGTAGGGAGTATATTTTTTGTGTCTGATCTTGTACTTTTCTACCATTTTCTCCACTAGCTCTGATGTAAATTGAGCTCCTTGATCTATAACAATTTCTCTTAGGACACCAAAACAAGTAAAAATATCCTCAAAAATAAAATTGACTACAGATGATTCAGTAGTAGAAAGTAATGGTTTGGCTTCTACCCATTTGGTAACATAATTAGTGCAAACTAATATATATTTCTTTTTTCTTGATGGAGGATTAATAGGTCCTACAAAATCCAAAGCCCATTTCTCGAAGGGTTCAATGTGTACCTGAGGTTACAGTGGCATCTCACCTGAAGGAGAAGGTTTCCCTACCCTTTGGCAACTGTCACACCTTTTAACATACTCTTTAGCATACTTAAAGAGGGATGGCCAGTAATATCCTAAATGAAGGATCTTATAAGCTGTCCTCTTATCAACAAAGTGTCCACCACATGGTTCATCATGACATGCCTTGAGGATCTCAGGCATCTCATCTTCTCAAACACATCTTGTGATGATGAAATCTGTACCTATTTTGTATAACTCATTAGAAATCCATGAATTTTTTTCACTATCATAAATGATATTTCTTTTATCTCTTGTATTCATAGTTGAAGGATATTTTCCTGAAACTAGATAGTTAGCAATATCAAAAAACCAAGGAATTTGAGTGGTAATTGCAAAGAGATATTCATCAGGGAAGTTATCTTCAACTGGAGTATTGTCTTTAATGTTTTGGAGTCTAGATAGGAAATCAGCTACTGTATTTTGTTTCCCAAGCCTATCTAGAATGGTGATGTTAAACTCTTGTAAAAGTAATAACCATCTTGTGACTCTGCCATTAGTAATTGATTTGTTCATTAAGTACCTAATTGGAGAATGGTATGTGTGAACAAAAGTTTCATAGCATGTTATATAGTGTCTAAATTTATTTATGGCATGAACAAAAGCTAAGAACTCTTTTTCAGTTATAGTATAATTCAACTATGAAGGAGTCAAATTTTTACTTGTATAGTAGATGGTATAAGGAATCAGGTCTTTTTGTCCCAATACAGCTCCTAAAGCTGTATCTGAGGCATCTGTTGAAATATGAAAAGGTAATTTCTAGTTAGGTCCCCTTAAAATAGGTTCTTTAGAGATTTTTGTTTTCAGGGTTTCAAAGGCTAACTGGCAGTCAGGATTCCAATTGAATTCATAGTCCTTAGTAAGTAATTTGAAAAGTGGAGATGCTATCTTGGTGAAGTTTTCTATGAATCTCCTATAATATCCTGTAAATCCTAGAAAACTCCTAACATATTTTTGACAACTTGGAACTAGTAGTCAGGAGATGACTTCACCTTTTGACTTATCGACTTTGATCCCCTCTCCTGAAATGTGATGTCCTAGAATAATCCCTTCAGTAAACATCATAAAACACTTTTCATGACTTAATGAAATATTTTATTCTTTACATCTCTTTAGAAATTTTTCCAAGTTTTCCAAGGCTTCTTCAAATGTGTTTCCATAGACTGTGAAGTCATTCATGTATACCTCTACACAGTCATGTATTAGATCTGAAAATATTCCTAATACTGCCCTTTGGAATGTTGCAGGTGCATTGCATAATCCAAATGGAAATACTCGGTAGGCATGGGTACCTCAAGGACATGTAAATGTGGTCTTGTATTGATCCCCAAGTGCTACTTGAATTTGATTATAGCCACTGAACCCATCCAAAAATTAGAAGTACTTCTTGCCTTCTAATGTGTATAACACCTGATCTATGAAAGGTAAGGGAAAATGGTATTTAAGAGTAGCTTTGTTTAGTTCTTAGTAGTCAATACATACCCTCCATTTTCCATTCTTCTTGGGTATAATCACCAAAGGAGAGACCCACTGACTATTTCAAATGGGATAAATAATATTGACATTTAACAATTTCTGCAATTCTTTCTTAACAATCTCCCTAAGGTTTCGATTCATCCTTCTCTGAGGTTGTCTGATTAGTTTACAATTTTCCTCTATATAGATATGATGAGTGAAAGTCTTAGTATTGATCCCTTTCATGTCAGTGTACTCCCAAGCATATGCAGCAGAGTGTCTCTGTAATATTTTGACTAGCTTTTCTTGTTGAAACTCCTCTAGGCTTTTGTTTATGTTTAAGGTCTTTCCTAAGAATATTTCAATTGCAGAGCTGCCAAATTATTCCATGGAGTAAAGAGACATCTGTCTTGATGATAATAACTCAATGTTAGATTCTTCTTGAAATTTTTTATATTTAAATTCTGAAGAAGATTCATAATTTTCCAAAGTATTTAGAATCTGACTATCTTCACTAATTTATGAAATAGTGAAGAGAGGTTGTATATCTTCTTCATCATCAATCCATTGAGTATCATATAATTATGTGATTTTTCTTGCTGGAGGATACAAGGTGAATTTCTTGGTTGAACTTCCATCAGAGATGTACATATCACCAGATCTATGGCTAATGAAAGCATCAGCTATAGCTAACCAAGGTCTTCCTAATATAATAAGATGTCCTCCTAGGTCATTTCTAGGAGATAGGATCATGAAATCCACAGGATACTCCCAAGAATCTAAGGACACTGGAATTTATTCTATTATCGCAACTGGTTTGATCACAAATCTATTTGCTAATTGTAGTAGTGTGGGTGTAAAAAGAAGATTAGGAAGTTTTAGTTTTTCCATGATTTGTCTACTCATGATATTGATTGCTACTCCTAAATCAATAAGTGTGTTCTGGATTTCAATTCCACTGATGTGTATTCTGACAACTGGATTGCCTGGGTCTAGATACTTAGGAATGGCAATCTTACCCATCATTATATCTGCTATTTTTCCTACCAGCTGTATTTGCTTTATCTCCTTTATTATTTTTCCTATTTTTTTCATATTTAACTCCTTTATTGTTTTTGCTAAGATTGGGATTTCCTTGATAGCTTGTAATAATGGAATCTTAATACAAACATTTCTTAACTGATCTAGGAAATCATAGTTAGGCATCATAATTTGTTTCTCTACACCCCTATCAATTTGTAATCTTTTTGGAAAAGGAGGTGTAGAAGTAGATGTTGATGGCTGCTCTTATATAAGAGTTGAAATTATTGGCTCTTTCTACTTTGATTTTTCAATGTTTTGGTCTTGAAAAGATGTGTTTCCCTCAAGACTTTTATTTACCCGTAGAGAATATTCCTCAGAATTGTTTTGCTCTTGTATAATTACAGAAGGTTTCTTCTTTTCAAGTATTCTTCCAGACCTAAGTTGAACATAATTAAGGTCTAAAGGAGTAATCAAATAGGTTGGGAATTTTTGACCTTCTATCATATATGTATTCTGAGGGTTTTTGTTGTTGGGGTTTGGTATTGGCTGGGCAGGAAATTGATTTTCTTTTTGAGGAAATGGTAATGGAAGTGGTTCATTTTGATTTTGGTTTTGATGTTGTGGATTCTTTTGAGGACTTTTTTGAGGATTTTTTTGTGGGGGAAAGTTTTAATATGTTGGATATGAGGGACAAGAATTTGGATATTGATAATACTGGAAGAACCTTCCATAATGATTTTGTGCTCCTTGTGCCCAAGGTTGAGATTGATTTTGAAATTGGGGCCAACGTTGCTGCCAAGAATTCCAATTTGGTGGGGGTTGATTTTATATTTAATTATTAAACCCTTGTGTCTGAGCTCCCTGCCAAGGTATTCTAGAGACAAAGTTAAGATATTCTGTGGAATTTGTGGGTGTTTCTTCTTGAAAGATTGCCTTAAGACTAGAGAGTGAAGGACAACTCTTGGTCTCATGTTTTTCTGAACAAATTTCACAAGTCTTTATTACTTTTTCATCTAAAGGACACTCTCTCAAGGCATGATTCTTCCTACATTTGGGACAAAAGATTGCTAAGGCATCAGTTTCAACTTTTTGCTTGTTTTGTAACTTAATGGTGTCTATTTGTTCACTAAGACTCCCTAGAATGTCATTTTTGAATTCATTAAGAATATTACCTATTTCTGCCCTACTTATTGTTCCAACTCCAGATTTACTTGCCCTTGCAAGATCAGGGTCTCTTGGTCCTTTTAGAATCTTAGATTTTCCTTTTGAAAAATTGATACATAACTTAGCTATATTAGGTAATGGAAGATGATATATGTCACCTTTCCCCATCATATTGAGGATATCAATCCATTCATCCCTAATTTTTTTCAACAAGATATATTGCAAAGTTTCTTGATCTAGGGTTTCCATTTTTCCCCTCTTGATGTTATAATTGAATCTTTCCAACAATTCTTCTAGATTTTAATCCTCTTTTTGCATCATCTTGAACACTTGCTCTTTATGGTTGACTGGTATACATTAATCCAAATATATCTGTAGAAATTCTCTCTTCATATCATCCCATGTCCTAATAGACCTATTGATTAAACTCATAAACCATTTTAATGCTGCTCCTTTCAATGTTGAAGGGAACAGTTTGAGTTTTTGAGCATCTTGTAGATAATCATAGGTTCTACATAGAACTTCAAATTCAAATAAGAAGGTTTCAGGATCCTCACCTTTTAGTCCATGAAAGTTTGGAAGAATAGAAGGTGAGATGTTTTTCATAGTTGCATTAGTCTCTTCATCTACTATATGGAATCCAAAAGAACTTCCAGTTTCCCTTCTACCTCTACCTCCTTTTGCATTTCCTCTTCCTCCTTCTACATTTCCTCTACCTCTTCCTCTGTCTCCTCCTCTTCCTCTACCTCCTCCAAATAGTGTATGTTCTCCATTAAAGGCTTCTCCTTCCCCTTATTTTGCCATGATAAACTATTCTGAACTAATATAGGGTTCAGTTGGAAGAGCTAGTTGTTCTACTGGTTCTTCTACTAAGGGTATATTGAAGAAATAGTCCTCTTCTTCCTCTTCACTAGGGATTTGTAATTATTATGCTGGAATATATTCCCCTGTGGAAGTGAAAAAATTTACCCCTTCTATAGGAGTCCTCAGATCTTCTTCCTTTAGAATTGTTTCAGTGGATGAAGTGGGGGATCTTCCTAATGGGATATCTAATCTTGAGAATTTTGGAAGCCTATGACCAGTATAGTATGGAATATGAGTTTGGGTTGGAGGTGTGCTACTTCTTGGTCTTGGTGGAGTGAGTGGAGTTGTGGGAATTAAACTTCTGCCTCTTACAAATCTACCCCTTGAATCTCTTTCTCTATGCATATCATTGTTTTTGGGAAATAGGAAATAAGGTTACCTAGTTATACCTCCCCGACAACGGCGCCAAAATGTTTAGTCAATTCAGTGTCCTCAATTGATAGCATAAATTATCAACCAGGGCTTGTAAACTGATGAGGTATAGTTGCACTATATATGCCTAAATATCCTTATTCTTATTTCATTGTTTTCAGTATTTTTTTGAGTTTTTTGAGTTTTGTTATGTTTAGATTTTAGTATGCTAATATATGTTCAAAAGAATGACATTAAATCTATGATAGAAAGGAAAGAAAAGAGAACCTTAGACTCAAAATGGAGTGTATATTTAAATTCTATTCCTAATGATGAAAAACAGAGCATTCTAATCCATGGATGTCCTAGCTTGCAAATGAACATGAAATGTAACTCAAGACATTATAATTCAACCTATTCCTTTTAGTTAGAGGTTTGTTGGAATAGTTTTTAGAAGAGATTGAACTCCAATGTGATGAGGATCTTCCTAAGAACATACATTAACTTAGAATATTGTAGTGCAATTCTATTCATATATTAGAGATATTTTGGAACAACTTGAGAAGAAAATTGCTACAATATGCTAAGGATCTCCTATGAATATTTAAACTTCGTATGCCATTACAGAAAGGTATCATTCATCAGCTAGAGATTTATTGGATAGTTCATTGACAAAGACTAGATATAACGAAATAAGAATCTTCTAAACAACAAGTAACCCATAGTATTACAATTAAGTCTTTTTTGTTATTTAGAGATTTATTGGAATAGTTTTGAGAAAGGAATATTTGTAATAA
Source organism: Pinus albicaulis (assembly GCA_034641835.2). Lineage (NCBI taxonomy): Eukaryota > Viridiplantae > Streptophyta > Pinopsida > Pinales > Pinaceae > Pinus > Pinus albicaulis. Next base: position 268,710,883 of record CM076576.1, read on the forward strand.
TATGAGGATCTTCTATCCAATTGCAGAGTAGGAAATAAAACCTAATTAACTTAACATCATACAACCAAATCTCATTCAGTCAATAGTGATATGTTGGAAAAGATTTTAAGAAAAAGAGTGGTTGTAGGATAATGAGAATATTTTAATCTAAATGAGAAAAACTAAAGTGCTGGTAACTCATGATGTCACAGCTAAATCCATTCAATGAATAGAGATATATTGGAATACTTTAAGAATTGAATAACTATAACATCATGAGAATCTGTTAGTTGAAAAAAAAAAGCAAGAAATGATACTAAAAGATATAAACTCGGAAAACTGTCTAAGTGAGAAATACAACAACACATAATTAAAAGTTACTTATCTAGAAAGCACGTGGAAGCCTCCTTAGATAGCAGGGGCCCTCTGCTATCAAGTTGGCATGAAAATATTTAACTCCTCAAGTTTGTCTTCAACACAGCATCAAAGTTATGCTTCTTCTTATTATCAAAAATACTTTGAAACAGAGTATCACAGTATTGGAAAATAAGAGTTAACTTGTTCTCTTAGTCTCACGGAGCTAAATTTATAGGTAGTTACATAACTCTTATTGAATGAAAGTAGGCACAGGTGTATTCTAAAGTCAAAATCAAACTAAAACACCTTTCAAGGACTCGTGATTTGCTAAAAGTAAATGAAGAGTCCTTATCCTTATATAAATATGCTTCTTGGACTTTTGGTTTGACCATGTGCACAAGCATCTCGATATTTTGATTCAACCTTCGTGGATGACAAGGAAAAATGTAGGAAAGATTTAGAATCTAGCCATATACTCCTTTTCTTCAGATGACACCTGTAATATGTTCAAAAACCAAAATGGCTACGGAATGTGTAACTAGCTACAAAATGACTACATTCTGTAGCTAAAACTGCTCAGAAATCATTCAGACAACAAAACCAAAAAGGTAAAACAAGTTAGTCATTGCATGTATTCCTTAAGTGATTTTAATAATTCTTATTAAAGGAATAAGATAAAGTGGAATTTGGCAAAGGAGAAGTCACTTTTAGGGCTCAACAATAATATTCTCCAATAATGCATCGCCATTAGCATTTAGGAGTTATAAAAAATTGGTAAAATTGTGTTTTACATGTTTAGTTACAATTTCATTGCATTTCCTCTACAAAGTTTGTTAAGATTCCACTCTTGTTATTTGAATTTATATATCAAATTCATGTTTAGACACCAATATATTCAAGCATAATGCAAGTATGAAAAACCACTTGAAATCTATCTTCCATGACTTACAAAATAATAAATGTATTGAAAGACTAAGTTTAAATGCATGGAGTTATTACTCACGTTAAATGAAAATTCCATCAAATTAGAAAAACCAGCAAACATATCTTGACCACCTATCAAACATACATGGACATACTCAAAAAAATAGCAATACATCAAATACATCTAATACACGAATAAATATTAAATTCAAATTGAAAAAAAAATCATGCATAAGAAACATGGAAAAGAATTCATTGTTGGAGCAAGGGCGACCTTGCTTTTTGAGTTTTTTTAACTCAAATGATTGATCTTTATCTACCGGTATATTCAACTCAATTTCCCATATTTAATTTTTTTAATTTTTTTTCTTCTATTTTTAAGGCTTAGGAAACTCTTCTTCCTCTTCAAATATGACTCAAAAGAACCCAACCCACACGTGAATTCATAATCCATAATATGAGGACTATTGCCATCATCCAACAATTTAAAAAAAAAACAATCAACTGTTCTATCTTCGTCAAAGTAGCATGAGGACTTTTTCGAACCAGGTCTATGTAGCCAAATAACTCCTCCTTATCCATCTCAATTTGTTCAACATTTACATCAACATTGTGACTATCAATGGCAGATGTCTTTTCATATTCACCTAGATCGAATATTGCCTCTATATTTATCTCAGAAGGGTCATTGTATGAATTAGTTGTGCTTTTATGATTTTGGAATTGGTTTGAAGCCACTGAATGGGAACACAACCAACCCACCTTTATGTCATGCATCCATATGTTTCCACAAATATGAAATCATAAGTTATTAAATTTGTGTGATGGAAAGTGACAAGATATTTCTTATAAATTTTAGATTGACTCCTCACCCAAAAAGCATGAGACATTTGCTCATGAGGGCTACAATCACTATGTGGAAATATTTTTTCTTTTTCCATTGATGATTCCAATTGTTTCTCTTTCTTGTAATAATTCAAAAATCCTTCCTTTTTTAGAATTTCCTTAAACTGATAATAGGGTTCAACATTTTTTAGACGAACATATATCAAATAATCCATTCTACGAGAACATTTCGCTCTTCTATCAAATATAAAGTTTTTCTTTAGGTAACAATGTTATGACTCCATAGCATTGTTTGTCTCCTGATTTGCATGGGGGAAATCTCGACAACATTTGACACAAACCCATAATTGCATAATAGTTTGGTTAATGAAGATATTTCATCCATATGAAAACCAAAAAGATAACAAAGAGTTTTTCAACTTACAAATCTTGTCACCGGTGACCCAATCCTTGTCGAAATAGTCTAAGAACTTCTCCTCATTAGTAAATTTGTTGAAGAAAGAATTAATTGCATTGCTCACTTTAAAATTGGAACAATAATTAATGATTAGACCCAAATCAATAAACAATTATTTTGATATTTCTGGACTACAGGCCAATCAATTCACATTTTTTAGCCATGCGCGACGTATGTGAAAAACACACAAGATAACATTGCACCTTGTGATTCTCCTGCCACATTCAATTCATTTCAAGCATGTTATTTTTGTAATAAATACAAGTTTTGTTGTAAAATAAGAATATTGAAGTTACCTTAAAGCACTAATTTGATGCAATGCATCATCAACCATCAAAGCCTTAACTTACCAACTATGATCAACTTGGTGACACATATGCATGAGTTGATCCAACCATTGTGAAATGTCCTATGATTTATTACGTGATGCCACCACCCATGAAAATGGAACCCCACTTTGTTTGTTGTCAAGCGCCATGAGTGTGTACAAATGATACTATCAGATTCAAAAAACATATGAAGTCAACTTCAGCTCATCAATCATTATTAATCAAATTATTGTACTAGATCAATCATTCTTAATACACTCACCCCATACTTATTTGTGTTGAATTTTGAATCCATGTCTATTAGGATATTATTTGATAGCTTCACCATGGTCTCCAACATCCACTTCATATAAATTCCAGCTATAAAAGGGATATCTACACCATTGGGATTTTGATAAAAGAAAAAATCATCTGGGTGTTTCCTATACCAAAGGTTCACACTCATTTCGTCCTTCTTATGAAACTAATAATTTCATTTCATTATATTATTATATATGTTAAACACATATTTTCTACACAAAAATAAATCCCTATCTCAAGTTGCAGCATCCATGTCAATATATTTTTTAACATGTATTTTGAAAACCGAGTCAACTGACACTTCCAAGAAGAATCAACTCTCTACATAGGAAACCATGTCCCTTAATAAATTTGGTTGATGAAACACCCTATCATGACCTGAGGGGTTTCGTTGGCCATGACAAGGCCATCCTTGGCTATGTACATGCTCATACATGTTATATGTTATTATCACAATCTCAGGGATTTGAACCATAATCGTTACAATGAAATGGCATTGGCATCCCCTCTTTTTAAAAAATGAATATCTTCTCTTCATTTCATTTTTTCCCCTTCTATCATTGGGGCCATATGAACAAGCATAGATGCATAAAATAAATTGAAAATTCAATGCATTTGAATCCATGGAAACTGATGGAGCACTATTAATACCAACATCTAAACAATGCATCTCTAAAAAAGCATACACTTCATATAACAAGGAAGAAGTAGGACTTGAGCGTGGGTCTTTATTTGGTACCTAGGTGAAAGAACATGGAGCATCACAGTTCATTTCCTCTCCTCTAATAAAGACTCCAATTATAGTTGAAGGGATTTTTGTGATCTAATCAAAGGAGTACATGTGTTTTCCTTGTACAAGAGGCCAATCTAAATCCATTCTAGAGAAGATGAGCTTTTATATAGGGTTTTGCATTGTAACGGAAATTATTAACTCCCATTTTCCTTTCTTTACCATTTTTTTTGACCCAATGAGTTGTTACAACAACTAGCTAGCGAGTTGGTGCAATGGTTGACCAGCGAGTTGGCACAATGGTTTTCCAGCAAGTTCACCTGTTCTCACTTATTTTTTGTGCTCTACTCATTATGATGAAACCCAGAAAAAAATTCCCTTTATAAAATGGTCTGAATATGTTGGGTTAATAGTCTGAATAAATTGGGTTATAGTCCTTGTTAACAAATAAAATTGTCTCAGAATGTAATGTTAATTGGGAATATATTTTCTCTAATAAAAATAATTTTACTATTCTCAATTAAAAAAGGTTTGAAATAATGTCTTTAGTTAGAATAAAAAAAATATGCATTCGTTCTTACCATCATTATCAACGGCATAAACAGTCCCCAAATTCATCGAGTTACCAAACAGGTCTGTCGAATGAAGTATTGTTTTGTAAAATCTCTTTCGGTAATAATCACATATAATGGAACGTTGTTGATGCGTTTCGAACCAACCAGTGTGGTTCATCATCAGTACTAGGTGAGAGATCAGATCAAATCAATAAGCTTAAATAGATGTAGAGATGGTTAAACTAGTCGTTTAGAAAACGACTAGTTTGACTTTTTAATAATTTAAAATGTTTTTAATTAGTAATGGCTAGTTCCCTCCTACTATTAAACCATTTAATAAATTTATTCACTTAGTTAATAGATTAATTTATTTTTTATCAATTGAAGCAAGAGGCTAAAAAAAAAAAAAACACTAAAGAATAAATAAAAAAAAATAGATAAATAAATAAATATAAATAAATATAAATATAAATAAATAAAATAAAATAAAAATAAAAATAGCAAAATAAAAAATAAAAAATAAAATATTAAAAATAAATAAATAAATAAATAAATAAATAAATAAAAAATAAAATATCAAACTTTCAAAAAAAATAAAAATAAAAAAAAATAAAATAAAACATAAAAAGATAAAAGTGTTCCTTCATGGAACCTCACCGAGCAGTTTCATTCCGAAGGGTTTTCAAGTCCAGGGTGTGTTAAACCAACGATAAAATCCGTTTAAATCAATCTCAGGGTTTTGTAACCAGATGATTCTGCAAAATCCAAGGAACGTGGGAACTTGAGTTGTGTTCATTGTTGGAGCTGTGTGTAGGTGATCGGTCTTCTTCAGAAGGAAATGGGAGATGGTAAACGACAAAGTTTGAGACCTTTTACGGCAATGACAAAATTTTAGCTAGTGAAAATGGAGGGTTGGGGGAGGTGGGGCCGTGGGACCTGTGTCTGTCGGAAGGGCCTCGCCGGCAGGTTAAAAAACCCAAGGCCATTCCATCGAATGGTTAGCTTACTCCATCAAAAACGTCTCAATGAGACTAGTATACAAGAAAACATTCACATAAAAACAGCGATAGGTACAATAAACTATTCACACATGAGAGAATATCACTAAAGTGATAGCAGAGCTAGATAGGTTAAGATCACTAGACATTATTTACCTCGAAAGCATGCACTGAAATACCAGAGGAGAAAAAATCCAATAAACCAGGTAATCCTGCCAACATTATTTTCTACAACATCTTCCCTTCCTCACTCCAAATTTCAATGTTGTTGGTGATTGGTACCAAGGATAAAACAAATCCACCCTTGCTAATAAAAATGTGCATATAAAACTCCAGACTTCTGAAATCATGCTCTCTGACCAATGTGTCTATTGCACACCATTTCTCTCCTTTTACTTCATATGTAGTAAGTGTCTATAAAAATATATGCCTCCCACAAACTAAAATTATATGGTCATCACAGCATGAAGTAGCATGTGCAGTAGAACATCTTGTGACAATAGGTTGTCTGCTAAGTCTCGTGTCTTGTAGATCGTGTTCCATTGTCTCTTCTCCACATCGAAATAAACTATGTTTTAAATCTTCCCTTCCATGAGAACTTCATTTACCCAATAAAAATATCCATTTGAATAAATCCCATTTCCTTGAGGCTGAACTGAATCATGAGAAGTTGTCTCGATTTGAATCGATTTATTAGTCTTAGAATCATATATGTCCACCACAATATAATTCTTTACTATAGAGTTCCTTCCTAAGCCCATCATTTCCATCATCACATTATTGTTCGCAATCACTATATCCTTAATCACATTATTTTCTTACTATCAAAATGGCACATAAATCAATTAGTTTACTATCAATTTATAATTAGGGTTAACTATAAAAATGGCCCATAAATCAATCAATTTACAACACATTAGTTCATGACAATTTGAACTCCTTAAGCAGGTAATATTTAAATGATAAATTTGACTTTTAACACCATTGTGAGTAATATATTAAATCATAATTTTTCCATTAGAAAAGCCATTACATCCTCAATAGTCCTCACAAGTTCAACGTGCTATTGTACGTGGTACACAAGAAGGGAGAAAGGTTTTTTTTGCCAAAAATAAAAACAAACAAGTATTATGAATAAGGTTTTATAAATTAATTCAGTATTTTCATAGTAAACCCTTTATTTCCAAATAATTTCCATTGCTTATATGTTTTGGAAGTTCCCAGGGTCATTGGGGTTGTTAGTGTATGTGAGAACTTTGGTGTCATATTTTCTATAATGTTTGATTGTGCATGACAGAGTACTTTTTTTGCACTTTCTCTTTTTCAATTTTTGGAAGGTAAGCCGAGTGATGCATCATTCAAGTGCAAGAAAGGAAAAAGGTGTTTGTGTGCCTGATGCTCACATAAATCTCCCAGAGAGATGTATATCTACCATTCTTTCGTTCACTACATGACGCGATGTTTCCAAATTGGCAACCATTTCTAAACTCTTTAGATCTGTGACCGATTCTGATTATGACTAGAATAAATTAATTCCTCCACAATGATACGAGATAATACCTATGGTTGTCATTCCCATCCAATTTAATTTGAAGAGAGAACTCTATTTTCGCCTCTGGCACACAATTATCGTAGACAATGGTAGAATGGTATACATAAATCCTTTTCTTTCTTTCCATTATCATATCATCCATTCACATTCGTATTCATACTCATATTATGTTGCAACAACAACATATCTTTTGGCTAGAGCGATCCACAGGGAAAATAGGTTTCATGCTATTTGCAAGAACATTGGGGACTGATTGTGGTAACGATCACGAAGGATTTTGGCTTTGGATTTGGAGTTAAACATGACGACTCTAGGTTGGTAAGGATTTTGTTTAGGTTATATATCTTGTTATTATTTCTTTCTCATTAATTTTTTTAGCTCTGTAAAAAATTTGGAAGTACTCTTCTGTAAACCCTTAAATAGACGACATGTTATCATTATGGATTTTGGTTCACATTCAACTATGGATTATGGATTGTGGATTATGGGTTCCCTTATTTGATGTTGGGGGAGGATTCTATTACAGGATTTTGTATGAAGATACAAAGTATAGAGTGGTTTTTGTGCTTAAATTAATAGCTGAGTTCCTTGGGTTTGATGGGTGGCCAGTTAAGTTTTTGGTAAAATCGCCAGTGATGGATGAGATAGGATTGGAGTTGTTGTTCATATGGGGGAAATTAGCTGGATGGAAGTGGTTGAAGGGAAATTCACAGTGAGAGCAGCAGAAGATGGAAGCAGTGGAACCATTGTATCCAAAGGGGGACTCTTTATAGATGGAGTGAAGATTTACCTACTTAATGGTGTTTGTTTTTTCGCAGTTGTGGTGTTTCATGAATGTCGTTAGTTTTGCCCCGAACTTGTCTGCAATATTTCTGTATCTTGTTCTGTTACCATCTTTGTTTGGTTATGTTACTATGTTTTTTTGGTTATGTGAGGTTTTGATCACAAATTAAATATTGTTCTGTAACCAATTAGGTAGAAATGTGAAGTTATATAATTTGTTGGTTATGAGCTAGTTGTATATTGTTAATTATTTAATGGATGCTTTAATTAAGTATTGAGAGATTTTCACAATGGATTATATTATATATTGTTTTCTATATTCAACTGAGTTAAGAGGTTTTAATTGTAAATTCTCCACAAATAAAGAAAAAAATTTGTCAATAGTAAATTCTCCACAGGCATAAAAAGAATTTATTTATATTTCAATTAAAAGAGTGTATTTACAAGAAAAAATTAAATACTAGTACTATGATTGAGAGGGATAAATTGAATACCATGAGGAAAAATTAATTCCCACTAAATCGTTGTTTAGGGGAGTTTACTCGTTGCAGACCATGGTTGACCATCACTATAAAGCCAAGGGATTTATATTAAACCCTAAGATTAATTTTTTAAACCCTATGAATAATATTATACCAAGGTATTATGAACCCTTAAATTAATAAACCCAAGAATTGATATTATAAACCCAATGGATTAATTCTAAAACCCCAAGGTATTATAAACCCAAGTTTAATAAAACATTAAATAAACATGGTTGACCATGGTTTATTTTCATACTGAGACTGGGTCTTTATCACAATGCAACAAGGAACATGGTTCACCGTGGTTGATCATCATTGATTTATATATCGAGACAATATTTTTCACAATGCAACATTGGGCCTAGTTGATTTTCATATTGAGAAAATATTTGTCACAATGATGTGTTGGAACATGGTTGACAATGATTATAAACCCAAAGGATTTATATTAAACCCTAAGATTAGTATTATAAACCCTATGAATAATATTATACCATAGGAATATGAACCCTTAAGAGATTTATATTATATTTTTATTTAGGGTGAAAATGTGATGTTGGGTTGCACTTTTTGCCCTTTTTTGAGAAAAAAATTCATTTTTTTCTGTTCTTCAAATTTTTGCAAGCTAAAAAAAAATTTCTGTTTATAATTTCATTTTTCGATAAAAATAAAAGTTGTCAGAAATTTTATTAGCTTTCTATTACTTATTTTTTGAAATTTGTTTATACACATTTGATATGTCAACTTAGTGTTTCTTTGAGTGTGCATTTTTTAACAATCAAAGGATTCATGAGAAGTCATGTTAATACGCACTACTGTATTCTTTGAAACTTTTTGTTTTTGAGAAACAAAATGTGTTACAACAATGCAGATAGAGTCCACTTCGGTTTCGTTATATTTACAAAGCCAACTGATGCATATCATAATTACTAGAATTTTTTAAACTGGTCCAATATGAAAAAATTTCATATTTTGATTATGTTTCACGATGCACGAAATTTCTTGACATATAAGCTATAAAATAAAAATCTAAAAAACACCCATTACGGATGACAGAACAATGTAATGCACCATAATTTTTTCAATTTTTTTACAATGTATTTTGGAAGATACAGAATTATGATTTCACTGAATCATAATGACCTTCAAAAAAATTTTGCACCCGTTTTATTACAAAAATTATTAAAATTAATAAATATTTATGAAATTCCATAAAAGTTATATTTTCTGAAAGTAGATTGAATTCTGAAAATGCGTGTCTTGGTTTCGAAAATTAATTTAGAATGTTTCATGGAGTTTAATTAGTCCAAAGTTGAAGATATGTATTCAGAGCTTGGTTCTACGTAATTGCATACGTTTTAGTTCGGATGAACTCTTAAAAAAAGTTTGGTCGAATTGTTTTTTGCGCCAACAACCCATAAAGTCTAACGACATAAAATTCCTGCCGAAATTTTTATAAAAGTTCGGCCAAACTTTTACCTGACTTTCCGTTGGCTGAAAAATACAACGAAACCCCTCCAAAATAACATTTCCCGGCAATATAAATTGACGTAAAATCATTCATTATTTTCGCATAATTTCACACATTTGGTCTAATTTTGCAAAGGTCTTGGTCTGATTTTGCAGATAATTGTTTTAGGTTTAAGTAATTTTCTTGGAGGTACATTCAAAGGACATTTTTTCAAAGGATTGTTTTGAGTTTAAGGAATTTTCTTGGAGGTACATTCAAAGGACATTTTTGCAAAGGATTGTTTTGAGTTTAAGGACTTTTCTTGGAGGTACATTCAAAGGACATTTCTTGGAGGTATGTGATACAGTTTTTGGATCTTTTTTGGGCTTCATTTTTTTTTTAAGGTATTTTTTTTAGAGGATTTGGGCTTAATTTTCATTGTTTTTAGAGGTTTTGCGCTTAATTTTCAAAGGACTCATTTTAGGCTTACTTTCGAAAGGACTCTTTTTAAGCTTAATATTCAAAGGACATTTTTTGGAGGTATTTTTTAATGCGATATTTTTTTAGGGGATTTTTTGAAGTATTTTTTAAAGTCGCATTTTTTAAGAAGTTGGAATTATTTTTCAATGGACATTTTTTGGAGGTATTTTTTGAAGTGACATTTTTTTAGAGTATGTGCTTTGGGTTGAAGTAAATATTTTATAATGATTTTTTAAAATGAGTTTTTGTCTAACTTTTTAAATGAAATGTTTTTGCAAGACTTGGAAGGAAATAATTTGAGCTTCGTTTCATTTTTATAGGACATTCGGATTTTTTAAAGTAAGTGTTTTGGATTGAAGTAAGTATTTTTTGTAAAAAATTTAAAATGAGTTTTTTTTTTATTAAATATTTTGTGATGTTTTTTTTAATTGAGTTTTTATCTAAATTTTTGAAGAATTTTTTTTGAATTTCATACTCTATTATCATGGGAAATCTAAGGAATTACGCGAGAAAATATGATCGAAAAAGAGACCCTGAGGAACATAGAGAAGATATGAGAGAATCTCACAAAAGAAAGAGAGAAGCACTATCAAATATTGAAAGGGAAAATCAACCTCAACAAGAATTTGAAGCAGGTATGTAAATGTAAATATTATGAATTTGATATTTAAAATTTTCCTAGTGTAAAATGTGAAGCTTAATTTTTATTTGATGAACTAATTCGAAAAATATTTTTCAATGTAAATAAAGAGAGATATTCCTCAAAAAATTGATGATGAGATACAAAATTTTGAAAGAGAAAGTGAAAGAGATATTGAACCAATGATTCAATATGGTGAAAATGTTGAAATAAATTCAAGTGAAGAAATTGAGTACAAGGTATGTATATATATATATATATATATATATATATATATATATGTTGAACACATGCATGTATTATTGAAATTATACATATTTATTAATTTAGTTATTTATTGAATATGTAAACTTATTATGTACTATTCATTCAAATATGTACAGATGAAATCAATGTCGATGATGAGATGTTAGAAAATTTTGACACTCACATATATGGAGATAAAAGAGCTGACCATGTTATACGATATCGTGTTAAACGCATTTTGGATACGTACTTCAAAAAGGAAAATGTGACAGTTCAAGCCCAAATGTTGAAAGGTCTGCTATCATTAAAGAAATTAAAATAAGCTACGACTTTATTGGGTATTCGAAAATCAACAAAAGATAAAAAAATGAAGGAAAATGTGATAGAAAATATAAATAGTGCTATAAATTCAATTAGAAGATCTAGATGGAAAAATGTTTCAATTGTACGTAGAGAAATACATATGGCAATGGTTTCATCAAGTACTAAAGAGAATTAGTTGGTAAAATATATGGCACAAGCATTAGGAACCTCATGAAAAACTTTTCACAAACATCGAAAATTTCGGTTGCAAATAGATGTAAATGATGAAATTTCTTGTTGGAGAGTTATTTGTAGGAAAACATACAAATATAGACTTGGAGAAAATGTTAAAAAAACAATATATGAATATCGGAAGAAAAATTTTCATGTTTCACCAAATGCAAGGAATGTGATGCGAAAACGAATAACATGAAATTAGTACGAACAACATGAAAACATTTCTTGGAAACCACTCAGATATATTCTTTTTCAACAATTTCAAAGAAGAGAATCGTGAAATTCATGTCTCAATCAGTGCTTTTGTTCAACAAAAACCATGGTGTGCAAAACCTATCACCATACGCGACACTTTTTGTTGTCGTTATCATGTGGAATTTGAGTTATATTATGATACATTCCTTAATTTTGGTAGAAAATTTTAGAAATATTCACCTCCTCCTTAAACAATCCCTGATTTCATATCTGAAAAAGAAATCGATGAATTATTTTACAAAAGGATATGTGTTGGTGGTAAACAATGTGATGATTTTGGAAATTTGACTAAATTTCAAAACAAATATCGTATTGATATAAATGATAAATCATTTTCCAACATGAAAGTGAAGTGGAAGAGATATGAATATATCCATACATCGATTCAAGGTTCAAATAGTGCTAAAAGAATTGAATTACAAGAAGCAAAAATTGTTGTGATAGATTTTTTAAGAAAGTTTGAGGCATAAATTTATAAATACACCAAGCATTCCCATAGAGCTCGATGGCAAGACTTGCAATTCAAAAAATCTCGTGAAATTTTTCCAGCAGGGACCATTTTGTCAGTAATTGATTTTGCAAAAAACTACACATTTGTTCCACAAAAATAAATTATTCAGAGTGAATACTATCATTCTGATCGAGTTTCCATGCTCATCCATATTCTATATAGACATGATGAACAAAATGTTGACCATATAGAAAGCACCAGGGAAAATCGACATGTTATTAAAGAATATCACTTTTATATTAGTGATGATCGTACACATGATACATATTTTGTATAACACTGTTTTGGAAATATTTATGACTCCTTGAAAAGTCATGGAATAAAATTCAATGAACATTGGATATGGTTATATGGATGTGTAGGTCAATTCAAATGTTCACGCTCATTCTTTTGGTTGTTTTGTCTTCATAAAAAAACCTGCATTAAACATTGTTGGAATTTCTTTGAGACTGGCCATAGAAAAGGAGAATATGATAGTGCAGGGTCATGCATAAAAATAGCACTTCGAATATATCAAATGAACCCCTCGTAAAACCAACATATGGATGCTAAATAAGTTGTTCAATGGTGCATCGCTGCTCTAAGCCATGAGACTAACCGATCAAGGGAAGTGCAAAGGTACATTCAACTTAATTTTTATTGGATATCTAATTTTAAACAGTGTGCATTTATCACAATGATTACCTTCGATGGTATTTTTATATCATATTTACATTCTTATTTGAATTTTCCATATATAGGTTTTTTTTGGCATATTAGGATCAAAGATGTAGATAGATCAATTGGAAATGAAGTTGAAGCAATAAATGGGACTCGAAAATTGCATTCAATTAAAACAAAGTTGTCCATAAATGTGTTTGCAATATTGGATAAAATAAAATATTCTTGTTTTGTCATGTTTGCATTGACAACATAGAATCTAATGACGTTCGTGAAAATAAAATGTACGTAAAATATTGGAAACATACAGAGCTAAATACAAAGTGGAAAATTTCCGTTGCAATGTTTGAAGAAATTCAATCAAAGGAGACTACAATATCATCTGATGGTGATTGAGTTTTTGATCTTGTTAGAGAAGGTAACATTTGTATTGCTTTCAAATGATAGAGATCTATAAATACATTTAAATACATAAGTTTGTTAAGTTTCTTTTATTGTGCATGAGATGTTTTTGCTGTAATTGCACCTACTGACAACAATGAAAATGTGAAGTATTATTCAATGTGTTGCACTGAACGAAAAATGAAATTATTAGAAAACTATAATGATCACGGGTTTACATATGAAGAAGATATATTATACTGAAAGGGTATTTTTCAGAAAAACTAATCAAAGTGGGGATTTTGTTTACTTTGAAGACTATGACCCTGATGTCATAAGTTGTCAATATATTCACCTGGCATGTGCAACACGCATAAATTTGATAGAGGTTCAATCAAATAAAAAAATGAAAATTAAGAAATGGAAAATGTCAAAATCCGATCATGAATGGATCATTGAGGATGACATTCCATTGGATTTTATTTTATTGAACCTCCCAACAATTTCTTCTCTTTGGATTCATGTTTTAGAACTTCCAGAACTCAACTAAAAATTGAGTTTCCGTGTTATGTTATCTGTGCAAGTGTTTGCACATGTACATTGTTTTGGTACATGCGCACTAGTATCAATTGAAAGTAGCATTTCTATGCATGCATTGATGAAAAATGATGCATATATATATATATATATATATATATATATATATGTGTGTGTTCTAGAATGAAATTCACTGAAAGTATATTTTCTATGTGCATTGATGAAAAATGTTTCACGTGCAGTGATATATATGTTCTAGATGCAATTAACTGAAAGTAGCTAAATTCTATTGCCATTGATGAAAAATGTTGAAGTACTGGATATATATGTTCTAGAATGCAATTAACTATTCAAGTAGATTTTCTATGTGCATTGATGAAAAATGATGCATGTAATGGATATATATGTTCTAGAATGGAATTAACTGAAAGTAGCTTGTCTATACATGCATTGATGAAAAATGTTGCACGTACTAGATATATATACATTATAGAATGCATTTTTAAAATTTATGATTGTTTAACACATCTAATAGGACCTATAATCTTATGATTGTATATATATGTGTGTGTGTGTGTGTGTGTGTGTGTGTGTGTGTGTTGTACTTCAATCGTTTTAACATATATATTCAAACATGTGTAAAAACATTTCTACTACATATATTCATGTGATTGTTTTTGTTTGTTTGGAAAACGACAAATTGAATTTAAAAAAAAAAACATAATATCATAATCACATGAAAAATGTAGTTCAACAATCCAAAAGTTGAGTTTTAATTTATTTTTTTATTATATCACAACATTACTTCAGATGCCATGCCAATTGTAGTTCAACTATCCAATAATTTTTTTTAACATTATATCACATGCCAAATGTAGATCAACCATCCAAAACTGAAGTTTTAATTTAACAAAAAATTATAGATCATAACATTACTTCACATGCCAAATGTAGTTCAACCATAACTCTTTAAAAACAAAACAAATTATTTAACACAACATTACTTCACATCACATGCCAAATGTAGTTCAACCATCCAAAACTTGAGTTTAAAAAAAAAAAAACAGATTATATATAACATTGTAACATTACTTCACATGCCAAATGTAGTTCAACCATCCAAAACTTAAGTTTTAAAAACATTATATATCACATTCACATGTACCAAATGTAGTTCACATAAAATATGTCCAAAATTTGTAGATCTCACAAATATCAGGTATCAAGTTATATATGACTACATCTAGATAAGACTATATATAAAAAAAGTAAATTTAAGACTAAATCTATTGAAAATATAATGTCACACGTGTGCATGTGCATCGTCCATAAAATACAGATGGATGTAGTGTCTTTCCCAGCAAAGTCACAATCCTCGAGCTATCTTGCAAAGCATGGGGAACCTATACACAATGTGTACAAGCATTAAGATTTGATTTTTTAAAATTGAGTGAAAATATAAATAACTTCATAAAAAACAAAATGTAAAAAAAAATCATGAGGTTCCCTCTCCATTTGTTGCTCGTCCACTACACTGCATATATATATAATTATTTTCAATAATATAAAAAAAAAAAGTTAGACAACTTGTTCAAATGGTTGAAATGGTGTGAATGTTCCTATCTCCATCGCTAGACTCCGTGGAGAAAAGAAATCCTCTATAGAAACCTAAAATTTAAAAAAATTAAAAGTATAAAATAACTCAAGATCAAGATCTCAATTTATAATAAAAGGGGTAAATATCACTAAGTTGTATATAAGGGAAAATATCACAATTATATGTTAATGCTTGTGTTTTACATTGAATATTTTTCATTTTATTAAGAATCTATTTGAAACAATTAACTCTATAAGGTTAAAACCTATGTTTTGTATCAAATTACTTTTGGTTTCAATGGGAAACTTTTATGGCTAATGTGTTTTTCTTGAAATGCGATAGACCCCATTAAAATGGGAGATATATCGAATTGATTCCCATGGTGAAATAAAATAGTTGAGTAGTTTAAAGATATAGATGCATAAATTCAATGAGCATATTTTTGAGATATATAAGTCCAAAACAGAATATTTTTTTGTGAACAATCAGTGGATCACTATGGATATATCTACTTCATAAAAGGTATTTTTCTAGAAGGATGTCCACTAAGTTGGAAAGAAGGGAAAATATCACAATTATATGTTAATGCATGTGTTTTACATTGAATATTTTTCATTTTATTATGATTCTATTTGAAACAATTAACTATATAAGGTTAAAACCTATGTTTTGTATCAAATCACTTTTGGTTTCAATGGGAAACTTTTATGGCTAATGTGTTTTTCTCGAAATGTGATAGACCCCATTAAAATGGGAGATATATCGAAATGATTCCTATGGTGTAATAAAATATTTGAGTATTTTAAAGATATAGATGCACAAATTCAATGAGCATAGTTTTGAGATATATAAGTCCAAAATCTAATAAGTGTTGGTGAACAAATATCAGTGGATCACTATGGATATATCTGTTGTTGGCAATATGATGCAGAGTGTTGTCCTTGATGGCAACCCACTTGATGAAGATAATGGCAATCTGCTTAACGATGTTTTCCTTGATGGAAACCTACTTGATGAGTTGCCTATGATAAGCAACCTATGTGCTAAAGATGTAAGAATGATGTATCTACAGATCAGTTCAGATGTGACAGAGAAAAAATTTTTAGTAAGTGCCAGAAAAATGATAAATATAATATGTCACAATGTATGCGCTACTTTTGTGAAGGCAACCCGCGTATATACTCTACTTTTGTGAAGGGAACCCGCATATACATTCAGGGTTAGCATATACACAGTTTTTATGAGGCAAAGTTGCGTATACACGCGAATATGCACGCTCAAAGTCGTGTATGCCTTTTGTGCTTTAAAAACTATGATACCTAGGGGCATTACCATGGTATTGACCCATTGTATTGAGTGTTGGATTATCTATTTGATCCCGTCCAGGAATACCATCGGAAATTGTGTGGTTTTGGCTCATGGTATTGATAAAGACAAAATCTATTTAAGGAGAAGAAAACCATAGTGCAAGGGTGTGCATGAGTAAGGGTTGTGAATGAATAAATCTCTCTAAGGAATATCTGCATGGATGAACTCTGTTCTTGATTGATATATCTGAATCTATGATGCACCTATGAAGAAAATGATGAAGAGGGATCTCTAGATCTGAAATGTATATGTATTTTCTAGATCTGATTATGGATTGTTTAGATCTGAGATGAGGTGAAATACTCTCTGAAGTAAGGGATGAAATCTGAGTTGTTTATCTGATCTGAAGAGCTGCACAGTCCTGAAAAGTTACAGATGTATACGCAGGTTAGCTTAAGCAAAAGCGCGTGTATACGCAGGTCTGCTTAAGGAAAAGCATGTATGGGAAGAAAGGGTTTTCTGAAGAATGCACTGAAGTATATGCGGGTTGGTCTATATGAAAGCGTGTACATACGCAGGTTTAGTGAAGTAAAAGCGCGTATGGAATCTAGGGTTTTACTGAAGTATGTAGTGTGAAATATCTGATCTGTTCTGTTGTTTTACTGCTATCTGTCAATGATGTATTCATACAGAACTGGGTTGTTTGAATGATGAATATGCTGTTGATTATGTTAATTGAATATCAAGTTGTTGGTTGATTGGTCGATGATTCAATGAATGAATTAATGGGGTTATAAGTTTCAGTTTGATGAATGGTGAGCTTAAATGTGTGGAGTGGGTCCAGTCTGAAAATATGATGAAAAGTGGCCTGCAAGTTGTGTTCTAAAGGAAGTTGTTGGATCCAGTGTGAAAATTGATGAAACGTGGTCCATGGTGGTGCTAAGGGTTGTAGGCTTCAGTCAGGGGGTTGTAGCTCCCTTCAAGGTGAGGCTGGTAAACGAGAGCAGGGGGTCGTAGCTCCCTTCCAGGAGAAGTTTGGTAAAGGAAAGCGAGGGGTTGTAGCTCCCCTTCCGGGAGAGGCAGGCAAGCGAGCCGAGTTGTAGCTCTTCCGGGGAGGGGCCGTGGCGAGAGAAGGTTGTAGCCTTCTGCAGGTGGGTGCCTGCGTGCGGGTATGAGTCTGCGCCAGTACATGGTTGTAAGATGTTTTCTCTATAATAAAATATTGAAGGCTGAGACAACGGCAGCGGTGGTTTTTTCCCGACTTAGGTTTCCACCTAAAATCCTGGTGTTCATGTGTGTTGCTTATGTGTGATGGTTTATTTTTTTATTACTACTCATGCTTACTATTTATTGAACATTTAATGAATGACTGATGGAATGATATAAGTGAAAAATTATCTGCATAATAATATTGCTGGACATATGCATGTTTTATTAAGTATATCTGTGTGTATACGCGAGTTGGCTACATGAAAGTCGCGTGTGTGTTTTCAAGTAAGAAAAAGTAAAAAGTCTTGAGTATGCCCTAAATACTGATTCACCCCCCCCCTCTCAGTATTTTTCCCAACAATTGGTATCAGAGCAGGTCCTTTTGCAGAAGCTTGATTGCTTGAAGGAGATCTGTCACAATCGGAAGTCAGAAAGGAGTATTTTCTCTAAGGCCACCTTTATTCAATGGAAGTAATCTGTTATTCTGGAAGATACGAACAAAATCATATTTGCAAAGTCTTGGTGCGGAAGTATGGGCAATCGTGGAAGGAGGTTATCAGTATCCGGCAAGTATTCCTACTGATGCAGCAGAAAGGAAGAAATATGAAATCAATGCCAAAGCCGTCAATGTCTTATTAGGAAGCATGTCTGAACCAAAATTTGCTAAAGTGATGCAGCTAAATTCAGCAAAAGAAATATGGGACAAAATCATTCTGAGCTATGAAAGAGACACAAAGGTAAAAGTGCAAAACTTGACTCTTAGAATTCCCTATAGAAATTTCGGGATGCATAGTGATGAGAGTATTGCCGGTTCTTTACGTCTAGATGATATTATGCATCATTATGAAAGTTTGGGTGAAACCATATACTTGAATGCTACTGCGGTGGAAAGAATCACCCAAGTCTTTAACTTCAAAATTTGAGTCAAAAGTATACGACGTATTGAAGAAAGGAATGATAGCCAAACTCTTACTATCTGATAACTCATCCTACATGAACGTACATTTCTTATGAAATGAGACAAGGAGGTCCCTCTCAAATCAAAGAAGCTACCTTTAAGGCGTGTGCAAAAGGAAAAGAAAAGGAAGTTGTCAAGGAATCAAGTTATATATCAGAAGAAGAAGAAGCAAATTTTGTGAGAAGACTCCAACCAGGTACTGGAAGATTCAGAGGTAAGCTTCCCTTCAAATTTTTTGATTGTGGAAGAGTGGGTCATTATGCTGCTAAATGTCCTTATAAACAATTTGAAAAGGGAAAGAGTTATTATGAAAATGAAGATAATAATGAAATTTCAAGTGAAGATGAAGAAGATTCTGACCAAGATCTGCTAGTGCTCATGGAAAAGAAGCAAAAGAAGAAGGCTACTCAATAAAAGAAGATATCTCAGAAAACATGTGCAGCAGAAAATGAAGAAGAAGAAACAGGTATTGATTGTTGTTCTTGTAATCCACTCACTTGTGCATGCAATGATGAAGATAGTGAAAGTAACAGTATAAGTCTAGAAGAAAATCTCAAGATCAATGATGAAAGTAATTTTTGGGATCAATTTAAAAGGAGGGAATCTATTCTCAAGGATGTGATCTCTAGATTGAATGAACAGATAGAAACAATGAAGGGACAGATAGAAATGTATCAAAGATTGCAGGACAAAGTAACCAATCATAGTGAAGGACTTGAAGCAGAAATCATCTCTCTGAAAGCAGACCTTGAAGCATCAAATAAGAAGAATGAAGAACTTATACAATCATTTGAAAAGGAAGGACGTGAAGCAGAAATCATCTCGCTCAAAACAGATCTGGAAAAATCAAATAAGAATAATGAAGAACTTTTACAAATATTTGAAGAGCAAGAAAATGGGTTGAAAGAAGAGATCTTAAATTTGAATGATCAAGTAGAAGAAGGAAAAAGGGTTGAAGAAAGCATGATGAAGCAATGCCAAAAATTGGAGGTTGAGGTGAACATTCTCAAAGGTAAATTAGAAGAAAAGGATAAACTCTTGAGGTTTCAAGATAGTACTAAGATTCTAGACAATATTCTTAGTAGTCAAAGGTCTCCTTCTGTTAAACTTGGTCTTGGTTTTCATGAAACTGTTAAAGGAGAATCTAGTTCACAAGGAAGTGCTAAAGATTCAAAGGATATCAATGCAAAGCCTGAAGTGTTGAAAGAAGAAAAAGGTCAATCGACAATCATGAACTCTCAAAAGAAATCATTCCCTCCTTTGATCAATAATGTTGAACGCTTTAAATGTCATAATTATGGGCATGTTACAGCAAATTGCATAAGCAGATTGTTTCAGTCACAAACAAATAGATTCTATACAGAAAGGTACTCTGGGTTCTTTAAGGGATATTGTTTTTCATGAAACAAGTATGGTCATAAAGCAGCTGATTGCAATAGAAGAAAGTATAGAAAAACACATTATGATCCATATGCTTACTTTTCTGGTCATGCAATATGTTATGCCTGTAACAAGTATGGAAATGTATAAAAATAATGTAGGATTAACAGATATGAGAAATTGAACAATTTCCAGCACACAATAAGAAACTTCAAGCAAAGCTAGAAAAGGAAGGAAGACCGGTCAGAAACGTAGGGAATATTGACCCTACTGCATTAATCCACTTCTAAAGCTTATTTCTCATAATGACAGCATGAATTATGTGAGATACATTATAGAGATTAGTAATGTATCATCACAGGGGGAGAAATGTATGATGATTCTCATTATTCTGGTTATATTTATTTTTGACAGAGCATCTGATGTGAAGAAGACAGGTATAGGTGGTACAACTTTAGGGGGAGATGAAGGAATGTGAAGCTTTCAATGTTTCACTTACCATACGCGGGTTAAGTGAACTAAATCCGCGTATACAAGCGAGTTATAGTGGAGACAATCGCGTATGCACTTGTGACAAGAAAATTTGTATGACAGCTGAAGATCAGGAGCACGGGTTTAGGGGGAGCATCAGTCTGACTATTAATGATTGTATTATTGGCACTGTATCTACTTATTATTCAGTTCTAAATGATGATGAAATGATACATGGTTTCTTATGATGAGAATATGAATGAGCCCTGTTTGCTTTTTGCTAAAGAGTATTCCTTGCTTTCACACATGGATGAGATAGAAGTCTTATGATTTAGAGATAAGGACAGATCATGCAGAGATTGTTTTTGATGACTTACTGTTGAAATTGTTCAGGATGCACAAGCTAAGGAGGAGCCTTGGTCATATGGAAAAGATTCTTGGATTTACATCTTTCAGGGGGAGCATTAGACTTGCTGAGTATAATGCATTGTTGGCATTATGATGGTTCTGAAACATGATCTCTTTTGAGGTCTTCTTGGTAGTGGTCATAAAAGGTCATATTTGTAATTTGATTAAAAGGTCATGATGAGATCTATGATGTAAAAATAATATTCAGTCATGTAAGGACTTTTTCATTTTGTAAACCCACTTGGTTGGGTAGTTGAGTCAAAATGTGTAAACCCACTTGGTTGGGAAGTTGAGTCAAAATGTGTAAACCCACTTGGTTGGGTACTTGAGTCTCTTATGTAAATCAACTTGGTTGGATCATTGATGTAAGTATGAGTCCTTGGTGATAGGAAAGGTCATAGAGTCATGTAATTCATTGAAAAATATGTTTGAACATTCAACATGAACTCAGGGGGGAGCATGGTAACTTCAGTGCTCATCAGATCTACAACGCTCTTCTTTCTACATGAGCAGAAAAACCTTGTGTTGGTTTTTGATCCGCCCTTTGCCCTTGATGTCAAAGGGGGAGAGTGACATGGTGTTTGAATATGGGGAGAATATCATTATGCTTAATGTATCTATCTGTTGTGATCAAACACCATCGTGGTTGCCATCAAGTCCAAAGGGGGAGATTGTTGGCAATATGATGCAGAGTGTTGTCCTTGATGGCAACCCACTTGATGAAGATAATGGAAATATGCTTAATGAAGTTGTCCTTGATGGAAACCTACTTGATGAGTTGCCTATGATAAGCAACCTATGTGCTAAAGATGTAAGAATGATGTATCTACAGATCAGTTCAGATGTGATAGAGAAAACATTTCCAGTAAGTGCCAGAAAAATGATAAATATAATATGTCACAATGTATATGCTACTTTTGTGAAGGTAGCCTGCATATATACCCTACTTTTGTGAAGGGAACCCGCGTATACATTCAGGGTTAGCATATACGCAGTTTTTATGAGGCAAAGTTGCGTATACATGCGAATACACACGCTCAAAGTCGCGTATGCCTTTTGCGCTCTAAAAACTATGATACCTAGGGGCATTACCATCGTATTGTCCCATTGTATTGAGTGTTGGATTATCTATTTGATCCCGTCCAGGAATACCATCGGAATTTGTGTGGTTTTGGCTCATGGTATTGATAAAGACCAAATCTATTTAAGGAGAAGAAAACCATAGTGCAAGGGTGTGCATGAGTAAGGGTTGTGAATGAATAAATCTCTCTAAGATATATCTGCATGGATGAACTCTATTCTTGATTGATAGATCTGAATCTATGATGCACCTATGAAGAAAATGATGAAGAGGTATCTCTAGATCTGAAATGTATATGTATTTTCTAGATCTGATTATGGATTGTTTAGATCTCAGATGAGGCGAAATACTCTCTGAATTAAGGGATGAAATCTGAGTTGTTTATCTGATCTGAAGAGCTACATAGTCCTGAAAAGTTACAGATGTATATGCAGGTTCGCTTAAGCAAAAGCGCGTTTATACGCGGGTCTGCCTAAGGAAAAGCGCGTATGGGCAGAAAGAATTTTCTGAAGAATGCACTGAAGTATACACGGGTTGGTCTATATGAAAGCGCGTACATACGCAGGTTCAGTGAGGTAAAATCGCGTATGGAATCTAGGGTTTTACTAAAGTATGTGTTATGAAATATCTAATTTGTTCTGTTGTTTTACTACTATCTGTCAATGATGTATTCATATAGAACTGGGTTGTTTGAATGATGAATATGCTGCTGATTATGTTAATTGAAGATCAAGTTGTTGGTTGATTGGTCGATGATTCAATGAATGAATTAATGGGGTTATAAGTTTCAGTTTGATGAATGGTGAGCTTAAATGTGTGGAGTGGGTCCAGTCTGAAAATATGATGAAAAGTGGCCTACAAGTTGTGTTATAAAGGAAGCTGTTGGATCCAGTGTGAAAATTGATGAAACATGGTCCATGGTGGTGCTGAGGGTTGTAGCCTTCAGTCAGGGGGTTGTAGCTCCCTTCCAGGTGAGGTCGGTAAACGAGAGCAGGGGGTCGTAGCTCCCTTCCAGGAGAGGCTGGTAAACGAGAGCAGGGGGTTGTAGCTCCCTTCCAGGAGAGGTTATTAAACGAGATAAGGTTGTAGCCTTCTGCTGGTGGGTGCCTGCGTGCTGGTATGAGTCTGCGCCAATACATGGTTGTAAGATTTTTTCTCTATAATAAAATATTGAAGGCTGAGACAACGGCAGTGGTGGTTTTCTCCCGACTTGGGTTTCCACCTAAAATCCTGGTGTTCATGTGTGTTGCTTATGTGTGATGGTTTATTCTGTTATTACTGCTCATGCTTACTGTTTATTGAAGATCTAATGAATGAATGATGGAATGATATAAGTGAATAATTATCTGCATAATAAGATTGCTGGACATACGCATGTTTTATTAAGTATATCCGCGTGTATACGCGAGTTGGCTACATGAAAGTCGCGTGTGTGTTTTCAAGTAAGAAAAAGTAAAAATTCTTGAGTATGCCCTAAATACTGATTCACCCCCCTCTCTCAGTATTTTTCCCAACATTTGCTTCATTAAAATGGATTTTTCTAGGATGGACTAAGTTAGAAAGAAGGGAAAATATCACAATTATATGTTAATGTGCATGAATTTTACATTGAATATTTTTAATTTTAATAAGAATATTTTTCAAAAAATTAACTATATAAGGTTAAAACCTATGTTTTATATCAAATTAATTTTGGTTTCAATGGGAAACTTTTATGGCTAATGTGTTTTTCTCAAAATGTGATAGACCCCATGAAAATGGGAGATATTTTGAAATGATTCCTATGGTGTAATAAAATATTTGAGTAGTTTAAAGATATAGATGCATAAATTCAATGAGAATAGTTTTGAGATAAATAAGTCCAAAATGGAATAGTTTTTGGTGAAAAAACATCAGTGGATCACTATGGATATATCTGCTTCATTAAAAGGTATTTTTCTATAAGGTTGGACTAAGTTGGAAAGAAGGGAAAATATCACAATTATTGTTAATGTGCATGTGTTTTACATTGAATAATTTTCATTTTATTAAGAATCTATTTTAAAAAATTAACTATATAAGGTTAAAACCTATGTTTTGTATCAAATTAATTTTGGTTTCAATGGGAAAATTTTATGGCTAATGTGTTTTTCTTGAAATGTGATAGACCCCATTAAAATGGGAGATATATTGAAATGATTCCTATGGTGTAATAAAATAGTTGAGTAGTTTAAAGATATAGATGCATAAATTCAATGAGCATATTTTTGAGATATATCAGTCCAAAATGAAATAGTTGTTGGTGAAAAAATATCAGTGGATCACTATGGATATATCTGCTTCATTAAAAGATATTTTTCTAGAAGGATGGACTATACTGGAAAGAAGGGAAAATATCACAATTATACGTTAATGCATGTGTTTTACATTGAATATTTTTCATTTTATTAAGAATATATTTGAAACAATTAACTATATAAGGTTAAAACCTATGTTTTGTATCAAATTACTTTTGGTTTCAATGGGAAAATTTTATGGCTAATGTGTTTTTCTCGAAATGTGATAGACCCCATTAAAATGGGAGATATATCAAATTGATTCCTATGGTAAAATAAAATAGTTGAGTAGTTTAAAGATATAGATGCATAAATTCAATAAGCATAGTTTTGAGATTTATAAGTCCAAAATAGAATAGTTGTTGGTGAACAAATATCAGTGGATCACTATGGATATATTTTCTTCATTAAAATGGATTTTTCTAGAAGGATGGACTAAGTTGGAAAGAAGCAAAAATATCACAATAAAATCGTGTCTCTTAGATGTTGAAGAATGTAGCTAGGTTCAACCTTCATTATTAATATATTTTTCAAAAAGAATTTATAATTATTGGTTTCTAACAAAACTCTATAACTATTATCAAAACAAAAAAAATTGTTAGGAAACAATAAAAGGCTAGACAAGCGACAAATGGTTATACTAATGATGAAAGAGTGAGACCTTCAATTTAGGAAGGTTGTATAGTATGTCTCTTCCATTGCAATACAAATTTTAAGTGGACTAATATTAAATTAAAAAAAATAATAATAAAAAAAATTCTAAATTAAAAAAATAATAATAAAAAAGGGCCAAAGAACAGGTTGTTGGTATTTTGTAATTGAAATAAGTTAACTCAATAAAAATCTACTCGGATGGAGGCAGACCGATGGTATGTGGAGGAGATAATAGGTACAGATTATAAGGAAAAGTATTCAACATGTAATGAAAAGGAACCATATGAAGGTGCAACTGGCCATGGAAAATTTCTATGGAAGAAATGAAAATAGATATCTAAATAGTCATTTCTCAATTTGTATTTGACAAGAAGATATTTTCTCTCTGCTTGCAAAAGTCCGTTTTTCAGTGGAATAAATGACAACACTAGTTAGCCATTTCTGAGGGAAATGGATGTATCTCACCTAATTCTAATGTATGAAAAAAATTATAATGGAAAACAAATTCAAATGCACAGATTCAATTCTAGCATGTCACAGACTCTCAGACATGCACATGATAGTTAAATCTGCACATTGCATGAGACCCTCGCTAATATCTATTTTAGTCACTAGGTTCTATGTATATTATAAGGATCAGAGTAGGCCATAGATCCTATAATCACCTAGGGAAGGTTTGAAACCAAATTGGAATATTAACATAGTGACAGTGACAGAGTGACAACGTTAACATAGTGACAGTGACAACCTAGAATCATTCATTTGGAGAGAATTAAGATAATGATAGTGACAACCTAATATCAGGTGTTTGGAGAGAATTAACATAGTGACAGTGACAACTGTATATCAGGAATTTGGAGAGTGGATTTGGCATAACAACATTATTATTTGTAAATTTTGGAGTGAAACATTTTTAGAAATCTTCCTTTTAAACCAGAAAATACTACTCTCTATGATTATGAATATAGCTCACAAATTTATGATGTAAAATTTTAGTGATCATTCTCATATATTTGAAATGAAAATTTGAAATTAGAGTTTACTATGTACTTTAAATCTGATTTCTTGTTAAATGTTTAATGATTTAATGTTTAACCTTCATAAAACTATAAATTCAATGACAAAAGATTTCAGACCTGGAAATTCGCAGATGAAGTTACAATGAGGAAAAAGCCAGGATATCACTGAAGATGTCATGGAGGACACAGAAAAAATTCCCTGCAAACAAAAAAAATTAAATTAAAATCAAACCAAAAAAATCAACAAAAGAAATTACAAAAGAAACAGAGCAACACCTCACCTCATCGTCGCGGCGCAAACGCAACACCCGACCTCGTCACAGAGCAACTGAGCAACACTGCAACAAAGCAACACCTCACAGATGCGAGAGAGACAGAAGTGAGATGGATAGACATGAGACAAAAAAATAGAGCAACACCTCACCTTGTCATCGCGACGCAATAGAGCAACAACTCACCTCGTCACAGAGCAATAGAGCAACACCTCACAACAGAGAAACACCAAAACAAAGCGACACCTCATAGATGCGAGACAAATGTGTATAAGAAACATGTTAAGGTGTGCGGGCTCATATATTTATAAGAACAAGTTCGGCCAAACTCAGCCAAACTTTTGTTGTCGGTTTTCCCATATCTGGCCAAAAATCTATTTGCCCACGTCGTGAGTATGCCGTCAATATAAATGGCAGAATGAGTTCAGTCAAACAAATTTCGAAAGTTTGGTCGAACTCTCGAATATTTTGGCCGAAATTTTATAAAATCTCGGCCGAATTATTGAGAAAAAAAGTTCTCCACCCCCGATTCTCACAAAAGTGTAACCCAACTTCACATTTTTACCCTAAACCGAAGAGATTTATTTTATAAACCCAAGGGATTCAATTCGAAAACCCCAAGGTATTATAAAGTGAAGGGAATAATATTAAACCAAAGGGTTTAATATTATAAACCCAAGGTATATAAACCCTAAAATAAACATGGTTGGGAATGGTTGATTTTCATATTGAGATAATCTCTGTCACAATGCGACGTTGGACCATGGCTTATTTTCTTATTGAGAAAATAGTTGTCACAATGTGACAACCATGGTTTACCATGATTATAAAACTAAGGGATTTATATTAAACCCAAGGATTAATATTATAAAACCTATGAATAATATTATACCCTATTAATATGAACGGTTACATTAATAAACCCAAGGGAGTGATATTATAAACCCACAGGAATAATAAACCCAAGGGAGTAATATTATAAATCCACAGGAATAATAAACCTAAGGGATTATAAACCCAAGGGGAAAATATTAAATGCAAGGTATTAATATTATAAAACCAATGTATATAAACCCTATGATAAACATTATAAACCCTAAAATAAATATGGTTGACCATGGTTTATTTTCTTGTTGAGAAAATATTTGTCACAATGGGATGTTAGACCATGGCTGAGCATGTATGATTTCCATATTGACAAATTCTTTGTCACAATGTGACATTAAACCATGGTTGACAATGATTATAACCCCAAAGGATTTATATTAAGCCATAGCATTAATATTATAAATTATATTAATAATACTATACACTAAGAATATGAACCCTTATATTAATAAACACAAGATATTGATTTTTAACCTCCCATGTAACCATAGCCATTCACGTTAGAACCTTCTAAATGTTTTGCTTGGTTGTTGGCCGAGGTGACATGTGGTTATCCGTCCACCATTAATCTAATCCTTGATCCAATGACCCCTAAAATTTGGCAAGGGATAGGGTACTACCCCCCTAAACCCTAACCAATTCATCATTTTTCCTCTCGTACTCAGCCTCTGACGTCACTCTGCAATAATCTGTATTTTTTCTCCCCTGCTCAGCCTCTATTGCCGCTCTGCAATAATTACTCATTCTCTTCCCTTTCTCAAACTCCAGTGCCACTCTGCAATAAAAATCCATTCTTTGTCCGCTGATCACTCTGCTCTACAACAATTCTTCATTATATCTCCCCTTCTTGGCCTTCGGCGCTGCTCTACAAAAATTCATCATTTTTTCTCCCCTCCTCGGCCTCTAGCACTGCTCTGTAACAATTCATCATTCTCTCTCCCCTGCTTGGCCTCTGACGCCACTATGTAACTAGTTTTGGTTCATACCCCCAAACCCTAACTAATTCATCATTTTGTCTAGCCTGCTCGGCGTCCACCGTCGCCCTATAATAATTTGTCATTTTTTCTCCCCTACTCGGCCATCAACATGAATCTATAATAATTCGTCATTTTTCCTTCCTTGCTTGGCCTCTGGTGCCACTCTGTAACAATTTGTCATTCTCTCTCTCATGCTCGTCCTCCCGCAATGCTCTGCAACAATTCGTCATTTCTTCTCCTCTGATTGGTCTCCTATGCCACTCTGTAAAAAAATTTCATTTTTCATCCCCTTCTTACCCTTAGTTGCCACTCTACAACTAGTTCCAATTCACACTCATGTACAATGGAAGTGTCCTTCAAGCATGTTTCTTCATAATTCCACCACTACTCAGGTATATTTCAGTACTGTACTTTTTTTAACTCTAATTTGCATTCCAATTTAGACAGATAAGCTCTAACTTTGATTTTTTGGAAATTATAGGTAGCCCAGCTCATTGACAGGTTGGGGCTTGTAGTCGTAGGAAAAAAAGTGACATTGTTAGTTTGCAGTAATTCTTTTTTGTTGAAAAGCCTTATAACATTCGAGTTTATTATTTTTCACTAGCATTTTGGTTTTGACCGGTTGCAAGTATAAACCTATTCTATTCCCTCAATTCCATATAGGAATGTCTCCTTTGCGTCAATCTTACTTCCAATTGTCTTGCGAGGTATTTTTTTGTAATCCCAAGAATTAACTTGGAAGTTCTCTATCCTCGTAACTAAGCCGAGGACTCTAGTGAAATATTAACTAAGTTATGTTCTTGCATATTCTGAAGGTCAAAATCCTCTTTGGTTTTAAGTTTCCTGCTATGTCGAAGATGTAGGGTTTAGCAAGAATGGTTTATGAAAATTATATATATATTATGGGTTACGACCCATTTCTATTAATTCTTGCTCAGCATCCAAAAAACACAACCAATCCTCCTTTGAATATAAACTTTACTCAGGAAGACAAGCATAGTTTTTATGTTTCTGGGATAATACATACTATGTTTCGATAATAGTAGTTGGTTGGCTTTAAAATCATGTTTCTTCTTGTTTCAGTTAATATAATTTTTTCAGTATTCAAATATATGTAATTTTTTTATATAGTCAATAGTATAAATGATTAGCCTTTGTGCTCCCAGTTTTTTTATTTTATTCTCCTATTCACTTGGGTTTCTAATGTAAAAAATAAACATACCTATTGAAATAATTATTTAAATTATTACACCACTTAAAAAAATTGAGTAGAATTTCTAAATATAAATGTGACCCATGCTAGTGACTCATTTCCCAATTAATCTCATAACATTCATGATTAAAGAGGACTTGCCTAAGGAAATTATAAATTCTCTTATGATACTTGAGGATAATTTTAATCCTTGGTGTATTTTAAAAAATGTAACCTCATTATTAATAATTTATCTAATTATTCATTAAAAATCGGTACTTAAGCATACAATTCAAGTCAGTGATTAACTAATTTATGTTCTTACTAATTCTGAAGGTCGAAACCCTCTTAGGTTTTAAGCTTCCTACTATGTTGAAGATGTATATTTTAGCCTGGATGGTTTATGAAAATTCGATGTATATATATATATATATTTTTAATTTAATTACAGCTACATGTTGAAAGGAAAAATATTACCCGTGCTAGTGAGTCATTTCCCAATTGATCTCTTAGAATTGACCATTAAAGAGGACTCGCCTATGGCCATTACAAATTCTCTTATGATCATAGAGATAAATTTTATCCTTGGTGTATTGTCAAAATTGTAACCTCATTATTAGTAATTTATCTAATTACTCATTCAAAACGGGTACCTAATCATGTGGTTTGAGTCCATGATTGACTAAGTTATGTTCTTACTGATTTGGAAGGTCAAAACCATCTTGGGTTTTCAGTTTCCTGCTATGTCGAAGATGTAGAGTTTAACTTGGATGGTTTACAAAAATTATATATATATATATATATATATATATATATATATACATGTTGCAAAGAAAAATGTGACCCATGGTAGTGAGTCATTTCCCAATTGATCTAGTAGCATTCATGATTAAACATGACTCACCGAGCAAGGGAGATAGAATGATGAATTGTTGCTTTGTTTCTTGGATAACACATACTGTGTTTTGATAATAGGAGTTGTTTGGTTGCAAAATAATTCTTATTGTTGTCTCAATTCATATAAATTTCTCCATATTTATATCTATGCATTTTTGTTATACAATTGGTTGTATAAATGATTAGCCTTTGTGCTACTGGTTTTTGTTTTTTATTATCCTTTGCACTTGGGTTTACAATGCCGAAAATAAACATATCCGTTGAGATAATTATTTACATCATTAACATAGTGAAATTACCTATTAACATAATTTTTTACATTATTAGCATTGTTAAATTACACCACTTAAAAAATTTTAGTACATTTTCGAAATAGAAATGTGGCCCATGTTAGTAAGTCATCTCCCAATTGATATTGTAGCATTCATGATTAAAGAGGACTCACCTATGGCCATTAGAAATTATCTTATCATCCTGGAGGATAATTTTAATCCTTGGTTTATTGTGAGTAATGTAAACTCGTTATTAGTAATTTATCTAATTCTTCATTCAAAACTAGTACCTAAGCCTATGATTCGAGTTAGCCGTTAACTAAGTTATATTCTTACTGATTTTGAAGGTCAAAACACTCTTGGGTTTTACATTTCCTGCTATGTAAAATATGTAGAGTTTATCCCGGATGGTTTATGAAAATTATATGTATATTTT
The DNA here is from genome assembly GCA_034641835.2 of Pinus albicaulis. Classification (NCBI taxonomy): domain Eukaryota; kingdom Viridiplantae; phylum Streptophyta; class Pinopsida; order Pinales; family Pinaceae; genus Pinus; species Pinus albicaulis. The sequence goes on from CM076576.1 coordinate 268,742,250, forward strand.
TTTTAGATTTACATGCTACAAAGAAAAATATTTATTAACATGTTTATAACCAACTTAAAATTGGTTTTCTTTAAGTTCCCGATAACCTCCTTGGTAGCTTAGTAACTAATATTCTCTCATGCACGGTAACTTTGTAACAATAAAGTTGGAAATAATTAATATTATTTGTATATCAATGGAGAAATGGTTACATTGTTGTAACGTAGCTCCATAAGTTAGGATTAGTTCCTAGGATATAGGAGTTTGTTTACAACTTCCTACTTCTTTGTGATGTACTTATATTTGTATCATTTGATTAATGAATGTAGAGTTTACTCTCCATTTGTGTGTAGTCTCCAGGTGCAGTACTCATCTATGAGCTGTAGTGGCTATCCAATCCAGTGTTTATCTTGGTATCAAAGCTCAGACTGGGTGAGCCTGATTTTTTTTGAGAGCCTTAGTGGCTACAGTGCACATAGGAGCTTCATTGCTCACATGAGCAGGTGGTCTACAGAAAACACCCGACTCACAGGTCTCAGATGATCTTTTGGAATCTCTAAGCACAGGAGGGTTGGCACGGTTTTTCTACTGACAGTCGCATCGAAAAGTGCAATTGGTGCAACTTCCAGGGCCATACCTGCACCAATTTGGGAACTTACATGAACTTTAATTTGGCACAGATATTTTCCTCAGAAAAGTACCAATCTCTCTCTTTGGCAGTTCTGCACATGGGATTTTCCCAGTGGTGGTGGATCTGAGTCACAGACATTATTGCCAGTTCTGCGCATGGGATTTGCGCAGTGGTGGTAGATCTAAGTCGCAGACACATTGGTTGGCAGTTTTGTACAGGGGATTTTCTCGTTGCTGGTAAATTCAAGTGGCAGACACAGTAATCATCAGATCAATGGAGCATCTGAGTTACAGTCACAAGATCAGGCCTAATTGGTGGCAGATCGGTGATTAGGATTTGGTATGTATTTAATTTTTTTTAGTGTAGCTTGTCAGGATTCAACTGGTTAGAATCATCAGAGGGTTTGGAATCAGATCAGTCAGTATGAATAATACCATAGAAACATATCTCAAGGAGTCTATAAAACTCGATGAGTCCAATTTCACCAATTGGAAATTCAATCTACAGACATTGCTTGAGGGAGAAAATGTGTGGTCCATTGTCACAGGTGATGAGTAGAAACCAAATACTGTAACAGGGACAACCACTCTTATACAAGACTGGGATAAAAGGGAGAACAAAGAAAAATTCATATTGAAGATGCCCGTCAAGGATAATATTATCCCACACATTAGAGATGGAAAATCGTCCACTGAGATTTAGACGACGCTCAAGAATATATACCAGACAAAAATACAAATCACATCTTGTCACTTAAAGGCAAGTTGTTCGTGATGAGGATGGTGGAAAATGAATCTGCTATTGGATTCATTGCAAGGGTTAGAGACCTGAAGGACAGATTAAGAGAAATCGAAGAAAAGGTGTCTGATTCCAATCTACTCACAATTAAATTGAATGGAATGAAGGATGAATATCATATGTTCATCACAGGATTGGCAGCGAGGGATAAAGCCCCTGAATTTGAAGAATTGACAAGAATGTTTCTACAAGAAGAAGAGCAGCAGCAAAATTTAAGACCGCAGAGTGATGATCTTGATCTGATGGCAAAGAGGTGAAATTTTAGAGGGAAGCAGCCACAGCAGCAACATTAGCAACAAAGAGGAGGTAGGACATTTCAAAAGAGACCATTTAGAGGTATGCCTACAAAAAAAATTTCAAGTAAGAAATGTTTTTACTATGGGAAAGTTGGCCACGAAATTAGGTCCTATTTTAAGAGGCAAACAGATGAAGCAAGGAATAATCAGAGTAGGCACAAAGGATATTTTCTTAATGAATATGAAGACTATAGTCATGAAACTCGACTATTTGTAGTTGATTGTGCGCTTTCAGCTTCTAAGGAAGATGAGGACGACATATGGTATGTCGATTCTGGTGCATCCTCACATAAAGTAGGTAAGAAAGAATGGTTTGAATTTCTTGAAGAAACTTCATGTGGATCTAATTTTTTTCTAGGAGATGACAGAGGTTATGAGATAAAAAGGTATAGTTATATTCCAGTAATATTTCCTAATGGTGACATTAGACATCTTAAGAATGTGTTGTATGTGCACAAGGATTAGGAAAAAGTAGATCTACGTATATATGACAATAGATCGGTAATACGCTAGTTGAATTATTAACGAGACATGTTGTGTCATAAAGGATAAAAATATGGAAAAGTTGCATCGGGAGTGCGTGTGGGGAGCTTGTACGGAGACTAAATGTAAAAAGCATGCCACAACGAAGCCATGGTAAACGCGAGTTAGCGTGAAAATCTACGGCACCAAATATTCGGTCACCTTAATTTACAAGACCTCATGTTACTTCGAGAGAAAAGGTATGGTCAATGGATTCCATTTTGTTTTTCATAGTTTTTCGAGTTGGATTGTGATGGATGTGCATTAGGGAAAATGCATAGAGAGGAATTTCCTTTTCATATTGATAGAAAGAGAAGAGATATTCTAGAATTTTGGTGCATACGGACATATCTCGACCTATGCGGACCTATGCGGACAGGTTGCTAGGTGGTGCATATTATTTTCTTACGTTTGCGATAGTACTTAGATTCTCCTAGATATATTTTTTTTAAGTAAACCAAGTCAAACCTTTCGATATTTTAAATAATTTAAAACTTTGGTAGAAAATCGGACGGAAAATGCATAAAGAATTCTCCTCTCGGATCAAGGGGGAGAATATAGGTTGGGTGAGTTCATGAATTTTTGCGAAATCATGGGATTGTTCGATAGTTTACAATGCCTCAGTGCCTCATACACCATAGAAAAATGGAGTGGCAGAATGAAAGAACAAAACTCTTGTGGAGTGCGCAAGGATTATGGTTCAAGATAAGGGTCTAGCAAATGGTTTCTAGGCTGAAGCCATAATCACTGTTGTTTATTTAAAGAATTGGAGTCCTACTAAACCTCTTGGCTTCAAAACTCCCTTTGAAGCATTATATGGATTCAAATCAGCAGTTATTCATTTGAGAGTATTTGGGTCAAAAGCCTTTTCCCATATACCCAAGGTGGATAGAAAGAAGTTAGATCCTAAAGCCATGAAATGTATCTTTGTAGGATATGGCACTGAGTTTAAAGCATACAAATTATTTAATCTCGTGACTCATAAAATATTTGCAAGTCAAGACATGAAATTTCATGAACAGGTTGAGGAAGGAAAGGATGATAGTAATAATGAATGGCACATTCCATTATTTTTGGAAGAAAATAACGGGAATAATCAGCAGCAAGAGCAGGAAGAAGAAGAAAAAAATGATGTAGTCAATAAGGCAAGCCAGTGTAAGTCTGAAGCAGGTAGATTTGAGGTAAGTCCCCTAATAAGGAGATCAGGTAGGTAGACACAATTACCAACCACATTGAAAGACTATGCTTTAATGACAAGTATTTTAAACATTGTAGAATCCACAAAATATAAAGAAGCAATTGAATCTGGTGAATCACTAGTAAATTTGGCCCAATTTTCGATGGCCACTAAATCGCTATTCCGACACATAGTATTCACAAGAGCGATAGTTTGAGGCTATAAAAAATGTGGTTAGCCATTACGTCGCAATTCCGACACTTCAATAAAGTATTGGAAGAGCGACACTTTTTTCGACGTTTCGCAAAGTGTCACAATACCGACGCTTGCAAAGTGTCACAATACCGACGCTTGTGAAGTGTCACCATAACAACGCTTGCAAAGTGTCGCAATACTGATGCTTTCTCAACTATTTCAATTCTTATGATATGTCGTCCGACGTTTAGAACGTCGCTCTTCATAAAGCATCGCAATACCGACAAATTGAAAAAAAAATTGTAGGTTGAAAGCCTCGGAAGACCGACACTTAGGAAGTGTCGCAAGAGCGATGAAAGGAAAAAATTTTGGTAGGTTGAAAGCATCGGAATACCGATGCTTAGGAAGCATCACAAGAGCGATGAAAGGCAAAAATTTCATAGGTTGAAAGCGTCAGAAGACCAATGATTAGGAAGCGTCGCAATACCGACGATAAGTTAAAAATTAAAAAAAAATGAATTAATATATAGTCATTATTATTAGTATTATTTTTTATTCTATACTTACTCCTTTGGATATTCCTTGTGCTAGAAACATATTCAGTTTTGGCAATCGTACCAAAGTGCCACTCCCGTGGCCTATCAACATGACCCACCAGTTTGGTCTTCACTTACGTGGTTTCTTCGACCAATGGAAATGAATCAAAAATAGGGTAAAACCAAGCTTCAACGATAGCAAAAACTAAAACCATGCCATTTACACCAATTATAGTTGTATCTATGATAACAATGCTTGGCTTGTGTCGATTATAAACTCAACCAGATTAATATAGGTCTCACCAACATATAAAACTTTAAATTCTGTGATGAGTTGTTACCAGGTTTCACCAAAATACGGTTATGATTTCCAACAAAAATAAAAACACCTCGCCCATGATTCAAATTAGGGATACATTAAACAAACATTCAAACCATATCCAATAAACATTCTCACACTTAAGTCTCTGATCCAAAACACATAAAAGAAAAAATTCCTCAGTGTATACAAAACTTGAACTATACTTCCTCAATTCATTAATGATATATAGTCATTAATATTAATTATGTATATTAACATTACAGAATGCTTCCCCAATTCCCCAGATACTTTGGAGTCTGGAGCCTTCAATCATAGATTCCTACATAAAACAATTTCTTGGTTGTGGGCTTCCACAAGCCTCTTGAGGCCTAATTTTTTCGAAGTGTTGCCCATCACCTGGATATTAAAATACATGACAATCATGTCTTGCACCTAACAGGGTGTTAAACAATTTTGTTTTGGATTTTTCTTCTGATATGGCTAAGTAAGACTTTTGGCTTCTACAACTTGGGCCATCATGCCAAATACCCATACCCAACTCCTTCCACCTCAGGAACAACTGACCCTAAACCCTTATTTATAAACCATATATAATATCTCATCAGACCTCCATCACTAGAGATACCCACTCTTCCAAAATATTTTGGTTATAGGGGAAATTTAAGGGGTCCTTGGCCTATTGAAGGAAAGTAGAGGGAAGCCCAACAATAGGACAAAAACCCCTACTGATAGCTGCAGCAGTCTTCCCTGGCATCTCCTGTGAGGTTCTTGAAACCTCTCAAACCTATAAAACAGAATTGATAAGCAACCCCCTGGCTCTTCTATTTCCACAGAACGCATTCAATATGTGTAAACTAAAATAGAAGCAATGCATGGCACATACAAAAAAGGATGATGGTGCATCCAAAATTTGAAACTCCAGTCCTCTCACATAAATTTTCCCATGCAAGTTGGGAAAATTTTCATGCTTTGAAAAATCATGCTCTTAAAGTATAACATGAAAAACTACAACCAATAGGCAATATATCTCACCTGCATATAATGTTTGGATGGGATAAATCTTAATTCTATGTAGCCCATATATTCATAATGAATGGTACCATTCTGTGGGAATTAACCAGATGAATACTGGATAATAGCTGCAAATGCAAGACTATAATCAGTATACCAATGCCTTTTATGATGAAGTAACAAGGAATATTGGGATGCATTGCTTAAATAAAGAGTGGGCAACTTGGTCAATTACAAGTGGGTAAGTGGTTGATAATTAAAGTCTGGAATTTTCCTTGCCAAAACCTATCCAATTCTTGTATTTAGGCTTATGTACAGGCATAATGGCAAGAAATCTGCAATGCCACCAGCTTTTTATTTCCTTGGCTATTTCCACCTAAAGATCTTGCAAGAGCTAGTCATTCCATGATTGTGGCTTCAAACCTTATGGTAAATCATTCTTCATGATGTTGATATTTAATTTTTCTAAGTACGGGACAATATAAACCCCACTAGAACATGATGATGGGCACAATTTCATTGTTTTTCATACCAAAGGAACCCATTTAACAAAAAATACATAAAAGGGTAAAACTTGACCATCGTGAAAAATAAGTTGTTTTCACCATACAACGGCTACCAATAATAAGACTTGTAACCTCTCAGACAAATGCCTCATTTCGCTTCAAGTATTATGCACATAAGACTCGTCATCAAATTTGGCATCACAGAGAATCATATCAATAGTTTACTTCATGCATTAAAAAAAAACATAAATCATGAACGAGATCGTACCTCTGCAGCTTGAGATTGGGACTTTCAGAGACACAGATGAAAACACTCTGCGGCTTCATATTGGGACATTTTATGACTTAATGTTGCACTAATCTTTGAGGAAAATTCATCAGTAGTTCTTCATCTTGCAAAATTCTCCCTTTATTTTCCTTTTGTTAGTTTATCTGTGAATGATCCTTAGTCTTTAGATCGCATTCAGTTAACCGAAAAGCAACATACATACTGCTCGTTTGCAAGGTAAATCAGATCAACCCTTAAATAGAGGTATCCTATTCTCTTTCTAATTACAAAACTAGCATCAAAATCAAAACAAGTATGGAAGGGTGTTATTCGATTCTCTTTCCTAATTGAGAAATCAACATCAAAATCAAAACTATTACGCAAGTGAATTATCCATTTCTCCTTTTCATTTGCAATATCAATGAATCATCAAAGCACACCTAGAATTCAGGGTCTGCAAATTAAATCATTCACAATAAAATGGTATACATATACACATGATTTACATTGTAAAACCCTGACAACTTGTGAAAGAAATATGCACAAGAAAAGCGATTAGATTTATCTTTTTCAAGAAAATTATTACATTATGGTTTACTATAGAGCCTCCTCATCGCTGGGAACAATCCATATGAAGGAGGCTCCATTACACATATGAAGGAGGCTCCTTTACAATAGTTTTGGTAACTATATTTTTGTTTGTAAAATTTAATAACCTCGTAAACATTTCCTTGAACAAACATAAAATTACATTTTGTTCTCATATTTTTAACATTTCCAATTTTTTCAAAATAACTCAACTTCTAATGTAGCATAATAATTATGTCCTGAGATGGTGGAGTCCGATATTAAAAATTCTAGGAAAACAGCTTGAAAAATAGTTACAGGCTAAGAAAACCTAACATCGAGAATAATGAAATTTTTTTAGTGAGGGGAATATGTGCACCTGGCTTTAGTACTATTTTTAAAATTGGATAACTTGGTCAATTACAAGTGGGTAAGTGGTTGATAATTAAAGTCTAGAAGTTTCCTTGCCAATACCTATCCAATTATTGTATTTAGGCTTATGTAAGAGCATAATGGCAAGAAGTCTGCAATGCCACCAAATTTTTATTTCCTTGGCTATTTCTACCTAAATATCTTGCAAGAGTTGGCCAATCCATGATTGTGGCTTCAATCCTTTTGGTGAATCCTTCTTTACGATGTTGATATTTAATTTTTCTGAGAATTACGAGACAATCTATACCCCATCAGAACATGATGATGGGAACAATTGCATTGTTGGTCATACCAAAGGCACCCATTTAACGAAAAATACATAAAAGGGTAAAACTTGACCATCATGAAAAACAAGTTGTTTTCACCATACGGCGGCTAGAAATAATAAGACTTGTAACCTCTCAGACAAATGCCTCATTCCACTTCAAGTATTATGCGCATCAGACTCGTCATCAAAGTTGGCATCACAGAGAATCACATCAACAGTTTACTTCATGAAAAAAAAAGAAAACATAAAGCATGAACGAGATCATACCTCTACGGCTTGAGATTGGGACTTGCAGAGACACGGATAAAAACACTCTGCGACTTTAGATTGGGACTTTTTATGACTTAATCTTTCACTGATCTTTGAGGAAACTTCATCAGTAGTTCTTCATCTTGAAAAATTCTCCCTTTTTTTGCTTATGTTAGTTTAGCTGTCAATGATCCTTAGTCTTTAGATCACATTCAGTTAATCGACAAGCAACATACATATTGCTTGTTTTCAGGGTAAAGCACATCAACCCAAATATCTTCATCTAAAAACTTCTCATGATGAGAATTTTTCGTAGACGAAGAAATATCACAAGGTAGAAAATTTTATAACATGCATTTGACATATTAACTGAAACTCTAATTGGTGATAAAAATACGAAATCTAGGTAATAAAAAACCCACACAACAAAAACCCTGTACATAACAAAAACCCACACAACAAAAACCCTGTACATAACAAAAACCCACATCATTTTAGCAAATGAAATCCTACATTTCAAAAACACAAGGTCAAGGAGTCAAATCTGAAAACGACACATACCTTGCAGGAAATCACAGTTCTCAATCTCCTTCCTAACGACATCAAGCATAGAATAAATGAGCTCGGCTCCTTCCGTGTAATGCCCCTTGGCCTAGTTGTTTCCAACCCGAGATTGGCCAAAAAAAAAGTTATTAGGTCTGAAGAACTGTCCATAACCCTTTCAAGTTGTATATTTGAAGTGCCCTGATATCTCTCAGTAGGATCCATCCCATGTTCTTCATAGACCACTTCCCAAAACTTGGAGTCGATCTACTTTCCACATTGGCCCCCCTGAATGTGAAGGATCTCTGGCATTTTTGCTATCGACCCAACTCAGCTTTGGATTAGATCGTCCCTTCTTCCCTGGACAAACCATACAACAGAGGGAAATTAAAACTTTTGATATTTGAAAATTTTTGACATTTTGAAATGAAACACGTGTGTTTTTTTTAAGGCCACTCAAATTAATTTAAAAATAATTATTTTTTTAATAATTATAATCATTTTAAATAATTAAAATAATTTATAAATAATTAAATGTTTGTTTATTTTGATTGTTTAAAAATATGTAGAATCAAAAAAATAAAACATATCTTTTTGAGAAGCAATTAAAGTTATATGAGTAAATAATGGACTAATTTTTGCATATAGTAATCCTTCTACCCAACTAAATCATCATGGTTTATTAAAAGGAGTTTTAAACTTTACACTATTAAATTATGTTGTATTTTAAATATTTGGAGTTTTATTCTCTTTTTTTATATATATTTTCTCTTTATAATTCATGTATTATGTATATAGGGGGTTAAATGGGTTAGGCCAGTTGGGAAATAGGGTTTAAGGGGTTACGGGTTAAGGGTTTAGAGGTTTATGGTTTAGGGGGTTAAAAGGGTTAGGGATTTAGGGGTTTAGGGGGTTAAATGGGCTAGGGGTTAAGGGTTTAAGGGTTAGTGGTTAAGGGTTTAGAGGTTTAGGGTTTAGGGGTTAAATGGATTAGGGGTTTAGAGGTTTATGGTTTAGGGGGTTAAATGGGTTAGGGGTTGGGAATTAGGGTTTAATGGGTTAGGGGTTAAGGGGTTATAGGTTTAGGGTTTAGGGGGTTAGGGGACTTATCAGTTAAGGATTTTAGGTGTTAGAAGTTAGCGGCTAATGGGGTTAGTTTTTAGGGGGTTAGATGGGTTAGGGTTCGGGAATTAGGGTTTAAGGGGTTAGGGTTAAGGGTTTAATGGTTTAAGGTTTAAGGGGTTACGGTTAAGGGTTTATAGATTTAGGGTTTAGGGGGTTAAATGGGTTAGGGGTTTACTAGGGGTTTAGGGGGTTAAATGGGTTAGGGGTTAAGGGACGTTTAGAGGTTTATGGTTTAGGGGTTAAATTAGTTGCTTATTATTTGCGTCTCAATGTAACAGTTTTGTAAGTATTGTTGTTTGTTGCCATGTATTCTTTATTTATTAATTTATATTATTTGTAAGACATTGCTTTACATTTATTGATGAAAATGTCTATTGCAATCAAACCAAATGTATGTTCAATCTCCAGTTTCAAACTTAGCCATAGTGTTGTCACACAATTTAAGTCCGGAGAATGGCCATTTGATGAAGTCTTAATAACCAGACTGCACCTCATGACTACTCCAGAAAATCTTGAGTTTGAGTGTCCCACAATCATGAGAAATTTGGCTCTTATACTCTTGCTCCACCTGATTGTGTCTTGGAAATACCCTTGTTTATTCCAATAACATCCTAATGTTGTTGGCCTTGTCCCTTAATAGACCAAGGAAACATATGTGACTGAGAGGAATGGAAAGCACTACAAAGTTGAAGAGAGTACAAAAGACTAAGGTGGTTTAGAGGATAAGCTTGAATTAGAATGTAGCAGTGTTGAAGCAACTAAAATTTGTCCCAAACAAATAGTTGATAATACGAAACCTTCTTCTGTACCAGTCAAGAAAGACTACATTCATGTGAGAGCAAGAAGAGGCCAAGTGACTGATAGGCATAACTTGGAAGAATATAGGGTATGGTTCCCTCTTTTTGATGAAATATTTGATCTACATTTTTTCTATCGAAGATTAACCATTTTAACCTTGCCAAAAACGTGGAATTAACCCAATCATGGGTCCTAATATGTCATGATATATATTAACTGTCTATATATATGAGCAAGGAAACTTTTAGGGGCTAATATTGGTAGGTGGGCTAATTTTCCACGTTTTTCCAAAAAAAATATTCGCCAATTTCCAGTTTTTCCAAAAAATATTCGCCCAAAATTTATAGTATAAAATTATTTTACCTTAAAAATCGCCAAAAAATTATACATAGCAATATAAAATCATTATATACCTAAATATTTTTATAGAAATATTGCCAAACTTTTTATAATTTTTATATTAGAATCTAGTAAGATTTGCCAAGGTTTCTAAACTCTAAAATAAATTTTTATCCTTAAAATTTTCCCTGTATATGAGAAGGAATAATTATAAAGACATAGATTGATAGAGGTGGCGAGACAAGGGAGTCATAAGGGAGATATGGAGATAAAATAAAGGAGAGGGGAGAGAAGGAATGGATCAACTGAGAGAGAGAGGGAGAGGAGTGAGAGAGGTAGAGAAGGGTAAGAGAGGGAGATAGTGACACAAAGATGGAAGGGGGGCAGAAAGAAGGATAGAGGGAGTGATATAGTTGTGAGAGGATTGGAGTGTAGAGAGAGAGAGAGAGAGAGAGAGAGAGAGAGAGAGAGAGAGAGAGAGGGAGATTGGGGAAGAGAGAGGTCATCCTAGATGCTCTAAAAGTGTTGAGGCTTCAGCCAAGTCACAAGTATTGTCTGCTAGGAAGGCTTTCCAAAGAAGTTGGCTAACATCACTATGACACTATTACGGAATTAGAAGGGAAGAGAAAGGAAAAGGCTCGGGTATCATATGAGAGAAGGAGGAAATTGGAAAAATTGAGATCAAAAGAAGTGGAGTTAGCCGAAAAGTAGCTTACCCCAGAGATGGATAAGATAAAACTTGACAACATATTGGTCAATTTCCTTGACCCTTTATTGGTTATTCAGAAGGAGTATTAATACACCACCCTTAATATCAAGTTAATCGACCCCTAGAAGATCAAGGGGTTAAGGGGTTAGATGTTTTGGGTTTATAGGGTTAAATGGGTTAGGGTTTTAGAGGTATAGGGGGTTAGTGGATTTAGTAGTTAAGAATTTTAGGGGTTAGGGGTCATTACGGGTTAGTGGGGCTAGGGTTTACAGGGATAAATGGGTTAGGTTTTTAGGGGTTTAGGGGGTTAAATGGGTTAGGTTTTTAGGGATTTAGGGGGTAAAATGGGTTGGGGGTTGGGAATTAGTGTTTAAGGGGTTAGGGGTTAAGGGTTATAGGCTTAGGGTTTAGGGGGTTAAATGGATTAGGCACACATTTAGAGGTTTAGGGGCTTGGGGGATTTAGCAGTAAAGAATTTTAGTTAGGGGTTAGGGGTTAAGGGTTTAAGGGGTTAGAGATTTAGGGTTTAGGGGTTTAAATGGGTTATAGGGGTTTAGAGGTTTAGGGGGTTAGGGGATTTAGTAGTTAAGGATTTTTTGGGTTAAGGGTTAGGGTAGGGGGTTAAATGGGTTAGGGTTTTAGGGGGTTAAATGGGTTAGGCTGGTTGAGATATAGGGTTTAAGGGGTTAAGGGTTAAGGGTTTAGAGTTTTAGGGTTAAGGGGGTTAAATGGGTTAGGGGTTAAGGGTTCAAGGGTTAGTGGTTAAGGGTTTACAGGTCTAGGGTTTACAGGTTAAAAGGGTTAGCGGTATATAGGTTTATGGTTTAGGGGGTTAAATGGGTTAGGGGTTGGGAATTAGGGTTTAATGGGTTAATAGGGGTTATAGGTTTAGGGTTTATGGGGTTAAATGGGTTAGGGGTTTTGAGGGTTAGGGGATTTAACAGTTAAGGATTTTAGGGGTTAGAAGTTAGAGGCTAATAGGGTTAGGTTTTAGGGGGTTAGATGGGTTAGGGGTCAGGAATTAGGGTTAAGGGTTTAATGGTTTAGGGTTTAAGGGGTTAGGGGTTAATGATTTATAGGTTTAGGGTTTAGGGGTTTAAATGGGTTAGGGGTTTACTATGGGTTTAGGGGGTTAAATGGGTTAGGGGTTAATGGTTTAGGGGTTAGGGGTTAAGGTTTTAGAGGTTTATGGTTTAGGGGTTAAATTAGTTGCTTATTCTTTGCGTCTCAATGTAGAAATTTTGTAAGTATTGTTGCAGCTTGTTGCCATGTCTTATTTATTTATTTATTTATAGTATTTGTTAGCCATTGCTTTACATTTATTGATGAAAATGTCTATTGCAATCAAACCAAATGTATGTTCAATCTTCAGTTTCAAACTCAGCCACAGTGTTGTCACACAATTTATGTCCGAAGAATGGCAAACGGGCCACCCAAACGTGCACAAGGCACCCAGGCGGTCACAACTTAGCAAAAATGATATGGGCGCCCTCGAATGAAATAACTCGAACCGACCCGAACGCGCCCAATCGGGAAACCTCACACGGCTCGACATGGCACGCCCAACTGAACGATGCCACAAGGGAGAAAACAGAAAACGGGCCGCCCGAACGTGCACAATGCACCTGGGTGGTCACAACTTAGAAAAGTTGATACGGACGCCCTCGAACGAATCAACCTGACCCAAACGCGCCTGATTGAGCGCCCTCATACTGCGCAACATGGCGTGCCTGACCGAACGATGCTACAGGGGAGAAAATGGAAAACGGGGCACCCAAACGTGCATAAGGCACCTAGACAGTCTCAACTTAGCAAAATTGATATGGGCACCCTCGAATGAAACGGCTCGACCTGACCCGAATGTGCCTGGTCGGGCGACCTCACACGGCACATCATGGCACACCCGACTGAATGATTCCACAAGGGAGAAAATGACAAACAGGTCGCCTGAACGTGTACAAGCTGGCACTTGGGCAGTCAAAATATAGCAAAACTAATACGGGCACCCTCGAACGAAATGGCCAGACCCAACCCGAACGCACTCAGTTGGGCGACCTCACACGACATGACACGACGCACCTAAATGAACGATGCCACAAGGGAGAAAATGAAAAATGGGCCACCCGAACATGCACAAGGGACTCAGGTGGTCAGAACTTAGCAAAAATGATATGGGCGCCCTCAAACGAAACGACCCGACCCAAACGCGCCCGGTTGGGCGACCTCATATGGCGTGATACGATGCACCCGAAAAAACGATGCCACAAGGGAGAAAATGACAAACGGGTCACCCGAAAATGCACAAGGCACCCGAGTGGTCACAACTTAGCAAAACTGATATAGACGCCCTCGAATGAAACAACCCAACCCGACCCGAACACGCCCGGTCGAGCAACCTCACACGGCGCGACACAGCGCATCCGACAGAACGATGCCACAAGGGAGAAAACAGAAAAAAAGCCACCCAAACATGCACAAGGCACCTGGCTGGTCACAACTTAGCAAAACTGATATGGGCACCCTCGAACGAAATGTCCTGTCCCGACCCGAATGCGCCCGGTTGAGCGACCTCACACGACACGACACAGCGCGCCTGACCGAGTGATGTCACAAGTGAGAAAATGGAAAACGGGCCACCTAAATGTGCACAAGGCACCCGGGTGGTCACAACTTAGCAAAACTGATACGAGCGCCCTCGAACGAAATGGCCTGACCTGACCCGAACGTGTTGGGTCGGGTGCCCTTACACGACGTAACACGGCGCGCCTAACCGAATGATGCCACAAGGGAGAAAATGGCAAACGCGCCACCCAAATGTGCACAAGGCACCTGGGTGGTCACAACTTAGAAAAAATAATACGAGCGCCCTAGAATGAAATGGCCCGACTAGACCCGAATAAGCACGGTTGGGTGACCTCACATGGCGCGACACAGTGCCCTTGACCGAATGATGCCACAAGGGAAAAAATTGAAAACGGGCTGCCCGAACGTGCACAAGGGACCTTGGTGGTCACAACTTAGCAAAAATGATACGGGCTCCCTCGAATGAAACGACCCGACCTTGCCCGAACGCGCCTGGTCGGGCGACCTCACATGGCATGACACGGCGTGACCGACTGAACAATGCCACAAGGGAGCAAACAGAAAACAAGCCACCCAAATGTGCACAAGGCACCCGAGCGGTCACAACGTAGAAAAAATGATACGAGCTCCCTCGAACAAAATGGCCCGACCCGAACTCGCCTGGTCGGGCGCCCTCACACGACGTGACACGGTGCGCCTGATCGAACAATGCCACAAGGGAGAAAACGACAAATGGGCCATCCGAATGTGCACAAGGCAACTGGGCAGTCACAACTTAGAAAAACTGATACGGGCACCCTCGAACGAAACGGCCCGACCTGACTCAAACACGCCCGGTTGGGTGACCTCACATGATGCGACAGACCGAACGATGCCACAAGGGAGAAAATGGCAAACCGGCCACCCGAACGTGCACAAGGCACTTGGGTGGTTACACCTTAGAAAAACTGATATAGGCGCCCTCGAACAAAATGGCCCAACCCAACCCGAATGCGCCCGGTCGGGCGACCTCACACGGCACGACACGACACGCCCGACCAAACAATGCCACAAGGGAGAAAATGGAAAACGGGTTGCCTGAACATGCACAGGGCACCCTCGCAGTCACAACTTAGCAAAAATGATACGAGCACCCTCGAACGAATCGACCCGACCTGAACGCGCCTGGTCAGGCGCCCTCACACGGCGCGCCCAACCAAACAATGCCACCCGAACATGCACAAGGAACCCGAGCAGTCACAACTTAGCAAAACTGATACGGATGCCCTGGAATGAAATGGTCTGACCCAACCTGAACGCGCCCAGTCGGGCGACCTCTCATAGCACAACATGGTGCGCCTCACCGAATGATGCCACAAGGGAGAAAACGACAAACGGGTCGCCCGAACGTGCACAAGGTACCTAGGTGGTGACAACTTAGCAAAACTGATACGAGCGCCCTCGAATGAAACGGCCCGACTCGACCCCAACGCGCTCGGTCGGGTGACCTCACACAACGCGACATGGTGCACCCAACCAAATGATGCCACAAGGGAGAAAACGGCAAACAGGCCGCCCAAACATGCACAAGGCACCTAGGTGGTCACAACTTAGTAAAACTGATACGGGTGCCCTCGAATGAAACACTACAACTTGAACGTGCTTGTTCGGGTTCCCTCACACGACGCGACATGGCGCGCTCGCTCGAACAATGCCACAATGAAGAAAACGAAAAACGGGATGCCTGAATGTGCACAAGGCAATTGGGCAGTCACAACTTAACAAAACTGATACGGGCACCCTAGAAGGAAACAAGCCGACCCGAATGTGCCCGGTTGGACGACCTCACATAGTGCAGCACGACGTGCCCGACCGAACAATGCCACAAGGGATAAAACTCCAAACGAGCTACTTGAATGTGCATAAGGCACCCAGGCGGTCACAACTTAGAAAAAATTATACGAGAACCCTCGAATGAAATGACCCGACCTGAACATTCCTGGTCGGGTGACCTGATCACAAGGCGCAACACGACGCACCCAACCAAACGATGCCACTTGGGAGAAAATAGAAAACGGGCTGCCCAAATGTAGACAATGCACCCGGGCAGTCACAACCTAGCAAAATTGATACGGGCGCCCTCAAACAAAATGGGCCAAACCGAACACGCCCGGTCGGGCGACCTCACACGGCGCACCCGACTGAATGATGCCACATGGGAGAAAATGGAAAACAGGCCGCCTGAATGTGTATAAGGCACTCGGGCGGTCACAACTTAGCAAAACTGATACAGGTGCCCTCGAACGAAATGGTCTGACCCGAACGCGCCCGATCGCGCGACCTCACATAGCGCAACACAGAGCACCCGACCGAACGATGCCACAAGGGATCAAATGACAAACGGGCCGCTCGAACGTGCACAAGGCACCCGGGCAGTCACAACTTAGTAAAACTAATACGGGTGCCCTCGAACGAACAAGCTCGACCCGAACGTGCTCGGTCGGGCGACCTCACACGGCGCAACGCGGTGCGCTCGACTGAATGATGCCACATGGGAGAAAATGAAAAACGGGCCACCCGAACGTCCACAAGGCACCCGAGTAGTACAAATTAACAAAACTGATATGGGCACCCTTGAACGAAACGGCTCGACTTGAACGCTCCCAGTCGGGGGACCTGATCACAAGGCACGACTTGAAATTTTTGTGTCTTTCCTAGAAAAATATGCAGGTTGATATTTCAAGTTGATTCCCATCGTGTTAATATTTGAAATAATTATCTTTCATATAAATATATGGTTAATAAATCATTCAATTTATCAATGTTACAAAACAACGTCAATAATAATATATTTGGATCAATTTTATAAACATACGAAATATCTACAAAACTAAGATTCTTCTTCATATGCTTTTCATATTTCATTCGTTATAATATCAATTTGAAAGCTTCCCAATGGGTTCATCAACCCTTGAGAAAGACACTGACAATGGGTTCATAAGCCTCAATCCAAGCAACTACTCTCTAAATTCATTTTCATTAGTTGGGCTCCTACAGAGTGAAGTATCTCTTTCAAAATAAAATATTCCTCCCCCCTAGAACCGCCTTGAAAAATAAATACCCCTTAAATAATTCTCTTCTCGTGCCTTCTAATTCCAATGCTTGCCTCTTTAATATGTGTAGAGTCATGAATTTTCTCCCATTAAACGTTTTAGCCACTTCCTTTGGTTATGTGGGAATACCCTCTTCGTCACCCCTATTAGGCTGTCAACACACCTAGAGTTCATTTCGTTTTGATTCTCTCTATACATATATTAATATGGTTCCCAACCATTCCTTTTCTAGTCAAATTTATTATGCATCCAGTTCATTAAAGTGCACAATCTGACATTAATATCAACCAAGCCCCCTTAATCAAATCTCATTCCCAAAAATATGGAATATGTTTCCTAATTTATCGGTGATTTTAATTTTACAAAATAGAGATAATATTTACAATAAGATGAAATTCATCTGGGCTATCGCAATGACCCTATTTTATACTTTGGACTATGGATCTCTTATAAAACAATGATTCGTGACCTTTAATTTAATTGTAACAAAAATTACCTCATACATAACAACAATACTTCATTCCTTATATTCCCATAGCACTAGGGATATTAGGAACAACAATTGAAGTAGATTTAGTGAGGAATAGATATTTCATGACCATTGACATCACATCCTTCCATCATATGTCCACTAATACTTACCCTTGCATGAATACCTTTTGAATTATTCATTTTCTATTTAAAATAAATATCCATTGATCTTTGAACAACATAACAACCCTAATTCACTTTTGCATTCACTTTCTATTTTGAGGGTATGCTAGTATATTTTTTCTCATATACTTGTGAGGTCCCTTGGACAATGTATTCATATAGATGTAATAATTTTGAAAGGATGGTGAATTTGGTTGTGTATTAGTCCCTAACCATGTATTATTTTAGTAACTTATGTTTGACTTGTAT
Source organism: Pinus albicaulis (assembly GCA_034641835.2). Classification (NCBI taxonomy): domain Eukaryota; kingdom Viridiplantae; phylum Streptophyta; class Pinopsida; order Pinales; family Pinaceae; genus Pinus; species Pinus albicaulis. The sequence goes on from CM076576.1 coordinate 268,760,099, forward strand.
AGTTGGTTCTCATGCTCATCTTACACACCAAATGTCAAAAGGTCAAACTTACTCTGAGATATGCTTATCATGTTTTTTGTTTCCACAAAATATTTCACCCAGGCTTAGCTCTTTTGGAAATACACTTTTTCTTTTTGTTTCTATTTCAATGCATCCTCTACTTCTTATTCCAATGAGTGGCTTATTTATTCTAGAGCATATTATTATATGGTTAAGCATAAATGCAATTTTATTGCTTGTAATGATTGTAACACCAATTTTTTTTTCTATTGTTGGTGATGTAGGGTCTATAAAAACTAAGGAATATAACATACATTTCAATAATGTATTATGTGTTACGAGTATTTTTTGCAACCTTCAATTAAAATATCAAATCACTCATTCAAGTAAAGGTAGAATAGTAGAGTTTTCATCTCACCAAGTTGTAATCAAGGATTTAAAAGATCCCAAACATGTCCTAGCCTTTGGAATAATATACCAAAATGTGAAAGTTTTCATGTATAAGTGTAATGTAAATTTTTTGATGTATAAGCATGTTTTCCAACAAATAAAAAAACATTATCCAATAATGTAATACTCATTATATCCAAATAAATCATATTTATATATAAAAAAAAATGTAAAATAATATAATGTTTTCATATTCAAATGTTGAACAATTGTTAATAAAGTAATACTTTACATGTCCACACATGTAATTGTTTTTCATGTCCAAGTTTTTTGTCCAACCAAAAAATGTTATCCAATGATGCAATATTTATTATATCCAAATAAATCATATTTATATTAATAAAATGTTAAATAATACAATGCTTTTCATATTAAAATGTTGTGTTGTTTAAATGTCGGTCTTGCGACACTTGGGAGAAACTGTCAGAAAAGCGACATTTCTCATATAGACATCAGTCTTGCGATGTTTGGCTTCACAACTTCGCAAGACCGACGTCTATATGAGAAACATCACTTTTCTGACGGTTTCTCCCAAGCGTCGCAAGACCGATGAATGTGTAGGCGATGTCACAATTTCGAAGTTTCATCCCATAAACGTCATAAGACCGACGAAGTGTTTAAAACGTCGCAATTCTGACAACAAACATAAACATCGCAAAAGTGGCGATATCCCTAAATGCCGGTATAGTGACGTTTTGTGGCGGGATTTGAAAAATTGATAGAAATTGGGGAAATTTCCGACATTACGACAAAAGTGTCGGAACTAAAGTGTCGGAATTTCCGCCAAATGTACTAGTGAATGGAGGGCTGCGATGAATGAAGAAATTGAATTAATTACTAAAAACCATAATTGGGATCCAGTTGAACTGCCTGAAGGAAAAACACCCATAGGTTGTAAGTGGCTATAAAAACCTAAAGTGAATGCAGATGGGAGTATAGAAAAGTTTAAAGCTAGACTGGTAGCAAAGGGCTATTCACAACAAGAGGCAATGTATTTTGATGAAACCTTTTCCCCTGTAGCGAAATTAAATACCATTAGAATGCTAATTTCTTTAGCAACAAAATATAAGTGGGAGCTATGCCAGTTAGATGTTAAGTCTGTATTTCTGAATGATGAATTGAAAGAAGAGATTTATTTAGTTCAGCCTGAACGGTTTGTTAAAAAGGGGTAGGAACATCTAGTTTGTAGATTGAACAAGGCATTATATGGTTTAAAACAAGCACCCAGGTCGCGGTATGAGAAAATTGATTCATTCTTCTTATAGCATGGTTTTCATAGAAGCATGAATGATCCAAATCTGTATACCAAGTATAATAAACAGAGGCAAATTATTTTGATTTCTTTGTATGTGGATGATATGATTATAATAGGTAATTCAGATACTCTGATCAAAGAAATCAAAAAAAAAATGTCGCAAGTATTTGAAATGAAAGATCTCGGGAATCTCCATTATTGCTTGGGTCCGGAAGTGTGGAGAGACTCTGGACAGACTTTTCTTACTCAAGGGAAGTATGCCAGAAGTCTGCTAGAAAGATTGTGTATGGAACAGTGTAAGTCAATAGTAACACCATTGCAACAGAATCTAAAGTTGTGTAGTGACGATGGCACTAAGGAGGTGGATGCCACTATGTATAGATAACTAGTTGGGAGTCTAATATATCTTACTAAAACTAGACCAGACTTGGCATACTCTGTTAGTGTGTTGAGCCAGTTCATGTCTAAACCTCTCGAAAGTCATTGGGTTGCAACAAAGAGTGTGTTGAGGTACCTTTGTGGTACCAGTGATTATGGTATTTTATACACTGACGCATCTGATGTTACTCTAGCAGGTTTTTCAGATTCTGATTGGGCAGGCAACCTGGATGATAGAAGATCTATCATAGGCTATGCATTCAATATCGGATCTGGGGTCAAAGCATGGAGCAGCAAAAAGAAAAGTATTGTATCTTTATCTTCAATTGAAGCTGAGTATCAAGCATTGTGTGGAGCCACATGCAAAGCTATCTGGTTGACAAGACTTCTCAATGATGCAGGGGAAGAACAGAAAGAAGAAACTACCATTAAAAGTGACAACTAGAGTACCATCAAGCTAGCATACAATCCAGTATTTCACAAAAACACCAAACACATCGATACTCAATTCCATTTTGTTCGAGAGAAACTTCAGTCAAAGGAAATATTTGTTGAATACTGTAAATCTTGTGACAACATTGCAAACATTTTTACCAAGCCTCTTGGGAGAATAAAGTTTGAATTGTTTAGAGGGATGTTAGGAATTCAGGGTAATCATTTCTCCATTAAGGGGGAGAGTTGGAAATAATTAATATTATTTGTATATTAATGGAGAAATGGTTACATTGTTGTAACGTAGCTCCTTAAGTTAGGATTAGTTCTAAGGATATGGGACTTTGTTTACAACTTCTTACTTCTTTGTCGTGTACTTATAGTTGTATCATTTGATTAATGAATATAGAGTGTACTCTCCATTTGTGTGCAATCTCCAGGTGCAGTACTCACCTGTGAGCCGCAGTTTCTATCCAATCGAGTTTTTATTTTGAAGGTCGAAACACTCTTGGGTTTTAAGTTTCTTACTATGTCAAATATGTAGAGTTTATCTCGGATGGTTTATGAAAATTCTATGTATATATTTTTTAGATTTACATGCTGCAAAGAAAAATATGTATTAACATGTCTATAACCAACTTAAAATTGGTTTTCTTTAAGTTCCCGATAACCTCCTTGGTAACTTAGGAACTAATATTCTCTCATGCACGGTAACTTCGTAACAATAATTCTTTCTTTGATTTTTTTTTTTTATTCTAAAACATATATTTTCTAATGGAGTTGTCTTTAGTGCGATTTTTTGGAGTTTCAGGAATCCGGTGAAAAAATTTGAGGTGAAATTTTAGTTTTCATTATTTAAACTGGTTTTTGACTCTATATATGGATTTAAAAAAGTCAAAAACCCCTAGAGCACTTCGATTGTGCAAGGTTAACAATCAAACTTCTCTTTTCAATAAATTTCTGCCAGATTTAGAAAAATTACACCAAAAAAAACCACCTTAAAAGCTTTCAAAAAATCACACTAAAGACTACTCGCTCTCTAATTAGTGTGATACAAATACTTTCTACATATCAATAAATTTATTAAAAAACATAGTTTGCATATCTTTTTAATTTAGGAATGCTCTTTGACCTTTTTATTCGAGGACACAACAAATCTCAAAGCAGGTCAATGTCCAAATTTGATCCGAGCAACAAGCACAAACAAACCCCAAACGTTGAGCACCAACAAACCCCAACGGAGCGCAGAAAACACACAATAAAACCAACTAGAAAGATTTTCTTGCAGGAAGCAACCCTTCCAATGTAGGTTTCCACGACCTGTCACGCTCTCGTTTCGACTTTCCTGCACTCCTCCTCCGCAAATGAAATGTTGCCATCTTCCAGCAAGGGGGGAAGCAATGCTTTCTTTCCAGCACCACTTCTTTTCTCCCAATTTTCAAAATATTTTTTTATTCTTGGAATTGCACAGGGTAGCAAACACTCTGCTCGCGTGTTTAAATTTCTGAATGTTTCAATTTCGATCTCTTATTTTTATTTCCATGTTTTATATTTAAATGTTTAATAGAATTTTTATATTTTAATGTTTAAATTTTATTGTCTTAAATTTATACTTTATTGTTTTAATTTCAATGTTTAAATGTTAATGTCTAAATTTTGATGTTTAAATTTTATTGTTTAATTTTTAAATTTCTAATTTTAATGTTTAAGTTTTAAACTGTTTCAACGTTTAAATTTTAAATTTATATTTTAATGTTTTAAATGTTTAAATTTTATTGTGTTAAATTTATACTTTATTGTTTTAATTTCAATGTTTAAATGTTAATGTTTTTTAATTTTATTGTTTAAATTTTAATGTTATAATTTTACTTTTTCCAATTTAAAATTTGTATTAATAAAATTTTCAATGTTCTTTTTTAATGTTTTAAATGTTTTTTTTTTCAATGTTTTAATTTTTTTTTTTTTAATTTTTCGATGTTTTAATTACGAACTCTATGTATTAATAAACTTTACAGATTAATAAATTCAAGGGATTAATATTATAAATTTTGTGTGTATTTTTAGTTTTGGTGTTATGTGTATTTATTGATAAGTTGCAGGATGATGGCCTATGGCGTCACGTAACATTGTGACAATGAGTCTCAGATTGATTGTTATTTTGCGATAATGTTTTTCACAATGGCTCACCATGGTAGTTATGTTTATTATTGTTGCCTATGATATCCATGTTGACTATGGTTGACCATGTCAAAGCTTTAGAGATATCCAACATTAATTGTACAAAAAAATCTCTTTGACATTTAATACATTTACCTTTTAATTTTACTCTAAGAGATAAGTACTTAAAACATTTATGTTCCAATTCATACTTCCCTATCGTTATAAATTGTGACTTAAAATTATAAATTTAATTAATTTTGAATTTTCTCTTCATCTACACTTATTATTATTATGTTAAATTAATTAAAAAAATATTTTCCATAATTAATTAATTAATTACTAAAACAATTATATGTAAAAATCAATAAAATAAATTAGTTATTATTCCTTTTATAGTTAAATTAAGGAAAATAGATTTTATTGTTTTTTTCTTTATTAGACATTACAAAGATATTCAAGCAATAATAATATGTAAATAAAATTTATTTTTACATACTTTATTTATATTCTATTTAAATAATATTTTTTTTTAATAAATAATATTTTTTGTTAAATATTTTCTTCCTTAACTTTCAATAAAAATAAATAATTTCATATATATATATATATATATATATATATATATATATAATAAATATTTTTTAAATTATAAGTGCTTTAATTTTGTAAGATTTTAATTTATTTTAATCTAATTTTAAATATATAAATAGATTATATATTCTAAAATTTATCTATTTAGATTTAAATTATGTTAATTACACAATTCAAGTTTATATTTCTAACCAATCTCTAAAAAAAAATTAAACAAAACCAACATTAAAATATGTTTTTTCTTTCATTAAGCTCCTTTCAAATAAGTCTTGGAGGTATGGATTTATGTAAATTTTAATTACAATTTTTTACCTCTTTTAGGGAAAGAGTTAAGTCTTAAGACCATAACTTTGTGGGGAAAAGCTCGTTCTAAACTCATTCATTTGGGGCATCTAAATTCAAACTTAAATATCTTTCTAACCAGGAAGACCCATAAGGTGTGTCAGTGTGAAAAATGATATTATCTACGTAACATTTGTACCAAATAAATCCACCTAAAGGGATCACTTGTTTTGGCTCAACCATGGACCCTAACCACGAAAGTGTAGAGAGAATTGAACCCATAAGATTTGAATAACAAATTTACTTTAACAACGAGGCTCTACCAACTAAACTAACCCTCAAAGTTATATTACTTAGTTTTACATTATATTATTTATAAATTATGTGATAACATATAATCTTAATATTTATTGAAATGCATATAGATATTCATCAATCTATTTCACTAATTCAATTTCTAATTTTTATATTTCGAAATTAATAGATGTAAAAAAAGTATTTCTCATAATTGTGAACAAAACTAGTGCTATTATTATTATTATTATTTCTCATAATTGTTAACAAAAATAGTGTTATTATTATTATTATTATTATTATTATTATTATTATTATTATTATTAAGTCAATTTTTCATATTTATTCATCCCTCATTTACATCGCGAGGATCTTCATAACAAAATACTATTAGCTGCAATACTACTAGATATGTTGGCCTGAAAGTAAAAATAGAACCGCATTATAAAAGGACACATCGAACTAGATAATTGTAGACAAACAACCTAAAAATACCAAAAGGTTCCTAGTACCTAAGAGAAGCCTATTATCATCCTTGGTCTTGAAGGAAATTTAGAGCCCGGATGACCTGCCTATTACCTAGAGGTGGAAGTCGAAAAGCATCGATGACATGGCCTTCCATATGCTCAATTCTACCTTCCCAACCCACTAGTCTATCATTTATCCTTCTTTGCAAATGATAGGGGTAAGCCATCCGATATAGAAATCTCCACTTATATTTCTGTAGATCATTCAAAAATTTCATCACCTTGCTTTTGTCATCATGTTGGGTCTGAACAAGCTTGTACAAGACCACAAAGATCTGATGAAGCCTTTCTTCCAATATGCCAAAGGGAGGAAGCATCTCCACCTTGACTAGAGATGATGATTGTGGAGGGTTGAACTCTTCTCCTAAATCTTGAAATTCTCCCCGATGGCTTGCCCCTTGGCAAAAAATCCACACTCCCCTTCTTGTGTGACCATGCTTACGAGGCATGGGGTCGAGATACATCAAGGGGCCCTAATTTTCAATATGACAAATTCTCGCCCCAGTGTTCTATGTTATGCCGCTAATACACCTCCCTTCATCGTCAACACAAGGCACAAGAAGACAAGAGAAACTACTTTGAAAATTACTATCAACACCCAAAATTAAGTATGTTCTCGAAAGGAGCCCATTCTACTCTCCTCCATATAAAATACCAATAGACCAGTCTCCTTCCCCATATGCAAGGGCTTACCCGAGTCACAAACTCTTTTCTATTTAACTAAGTAAATGCCATAAAATTCCTACACTGGCCACCCAACCATGGGTAGTAAAACACACCAATAGAAAATACCTACAAAAACTAACAATTCAATTGAATTGACAAGGCTTACCCTAGAATAGAAGCTCATAAGTCTGCTAACTCAACGCATATACGCTCCTCCATTTCCCAGTGATCCGGATTTATGTAGGAATGCAAAAGAATACATATGTAGCCATAAATACAAATATGTAGTGGAAATAACACTCCATTTCATTAATATCAAAGAACTCAAATTTGTTTACAGATAGAATGGAATAAACTAGCCATGGTGTTGGTAGCTTACCTCTGAGATGGGATGTGGTAGCTACAGGCCTCTGAATTGGGTTAAAATGAGGCTCGAGGGCCTATTTATTATTTAGAAACAATGGAAAACCATAAAAATCTAAAACCCTAACCCTGGGTGATGAAGCGCCAAAACTATAGGCCTCATTTGGGTAAATTGGTGTTTCAACGTCCCAGGGACGTAACTTTGGCATACGATCTTCATTTGATGCGCACCATACCTCGTTAGAAATATATATGCGAGGACTACAACTTTTGATGTGAGAAAAATTAGCCCATGGACCCATGATGCTCCTGGATTTCCCAAAAAACGTCGTTTAAGGCCTCAAAATAGCTCTAGAAGTTCAGGACCCGAAAAACTGCTAAAAATAGCAAGTTGTGCCGAAACTGAAAGACTGAAAGAGACAATGGTGGGGACCCAAGTGGAATAGTCGAATGGCCGCCAATATCCAACTAGATTATTCCTCCACCCTTAGGAAGAAATGGTCCCCATTGCGTTGAGTTCCTCCATGAGATGAGGAAACTTCTGCTGAACTTGGTCCCTCGTGAACCACTTTCCTTGGTGCAGGAGTTGGCCAACTGTGACAACCCAATATAGTTCGATCTTCTGCTGGCAAGTGTCCTTGATTTTCATTTCCATGATACAATCTGTGGTGGCATGTTCCATGCAGTCTGGGTTGAACTTTGTTGGTGTGAGTTGTTCTACAATGTCAGAGGTGTCCAGTAGAGGTGGGAAGTAGGGATGAAGGCGGTCCACATTGAATAATGGTTGTAGACCAAGGAATGGTGGAATACTAAGATCGAAGTCATTTTTCCATACAACCTTGGTGATGGTGTACAGACCATATCGCAGTGGGCGAAGCGTGCAGTGGGGTCTAGTGAAGCACTCCTTCTGCAAATGTAGCCACACTTTGTCGTCCACTTGGAAGTTGTGTGGCACTCGATGTTGATCATGTTGTTTCTTTTACTTAGCATTAGCTCTCTCAAATATGTCATGAACCTATTTGCGGATGTGTTTAATGCACTTGATGAGGTTGTTCCCATTGTCAGCCTCAGACTGGACATGAGTCGAATTGGCCTGAGTAGTTGTAAATGGCATGGCTACGTAAATGGGACATAGTTGCCAGAATCCCAAGCCCACCTGAAAGGGGATGTGTCAGGTTGAGCTGTGGAGATCTCGGTTATAACTGTGTTGTACATAGGGGAGGCTCTCATCCCATGTGCATGGATGCTTTGAATTGTACATGCGCAAAATGTGTACAATCATCCTGTTGACAACCTCTCTCTGGCCATCAATTTGGGGATGGAAAGTTGTGGACTTGGTGAGCTTGGTGTCCAACATTGACCAGAGGCTGGACCAAAACCTACTAAGGAACCTGTTATCACGGTCTGATATGATAGACTATGGGTTCCCAAAGTGCACCTGTTAGCCATCTATAAATTTCGTTATAGCTAATGATGGCTAAATAGTCTTTCATATTTCAAAAAAATAACTTTTATGAAAACTTGTGAGTTTTTGAACTCTCACTACCTTCATTATCTCAAAACTTACCTATTCACTGAAACATTTTCACTCAAAGCCACCAAGGTTATCCTATTAATACAAAAGGAATTGTTTTAAAGTTATTTTTCATCATCTCAAAACTCTCTCCTTCATTTCACCCATTACTCACTCATCCTAACAGTCACTCATTTCTCTCAAAAATCCCCTTTCCTTCCCTTTGTTTATCCTTATTTTCCCCAAAAACCCTCTTTTAACCATTATAAACTCTTTTATATGGTTTGAAACCCTCTTTTCACCCTATCGGAACTTCTAAAAAGGTTTAAAAACACACATTTTAAACATTTTTTCGCTCATTTGACACATAAGGCCTTAAGCTCCTTTGGCCTTAATCTCTCAGCCCCATTCATCATGTGACCCAATGCCCATAACCAGGTGCTAAGCCCCTAGCCCTTTTTAGCCTTAGCTCATGATCCTCCCTTTACCCACAGGACCATTTTCTCCGCTTCATTTAGCCCCTCCATTTCTTATTTTCATCTCTTGCATTATGTTCCCCCTTGATGAATCTCAAACGTGGATCCCAATGATCCAACGGTGATCGCGCCCTAACCATCATCTTTCCCCCGGCCACCCCCTCGCCCATACCTCTTTGTTAACACATCACAACTGTTGATCTTCAAAATCCAGAATATCCCATATATCCTTGCCATTTGACCCCGCCCACTGAACTTATCTGCCTCCTGAAAAATTTGCTGATGTCACCTGCTAGGCCTACCAACTCATTTGACTGATCAACTCTGTCAATCGCGCTCATTTCCCACCATAGATTTGGATCTCCCAGATCTGACGGCCTAGAATTGATTTCACGTCCATTTCACCAAAACATTTTAATGCACATTTTAAATGCGAAAAAAGTGGTTTTGGGTTGGACACATGTCATCATCTATGTGGTACCGCATCCAAAATGGACAATACCACTTACCACCTAATCCTTGCACAAATACCATGTCAGTATTCCCCAAAACCACCCTTCGCCATTCACACCATTATTTGAATCCAAAACCTGTTCTTCATGGTTCCACCATGAAACCTCCTCCCTGCAATAACCCCTTCCTCTGCATCACTCCATAACCCCTCCCCGAGCCTCTATTAGCAGTCAAATCCAAAAATGCAGGTTTTTTATAATTTTTTTATGTTTCAAGTTGCAGGTTCAATGGTGGCCAATTATGTCGGCCATCCCACAGCCAAAGACAAAATGGTTCTCTGCCCAGGATGACGACCCTCAGGGCAGGATAAGGAAAAAGGGGATAAGGTTTGATTCCAAAAGATTTGGTTGATGATTCATGGTCGTCAATTTGATTACAGAAACCCTCCAACGAAGAGAAAAGCCACCTATACATAAAAAAAAAAAAAGATCAACGAAGAAATGAAGAAACAAAGAGAATAAAGGCTTAATCTAAGAAATCAAATAAAAGCAAGGATTAGCATAAAGATAAAGGATAAAGACAAAGATTTTAAGGACAAAGATTGAAGATTAAAATAGTTAGTAAAGTGATTAAGACAAAATATGATTAAAGAAGGCCAAAAAGAAATAATTAGAGGCTTGATCAGAGTTTAAAGGTATAATCATGACAGATCAGTATAATAAAAGCTTCGAATGCCACATCCATAGAAGCAATTACTTCTCCAAAGGTTTAAAATTCAACCTGCCAACCTATTTTCCCCTAAGATACACAAAGTTATTGCAAAACAGAGACATTTTGTAAAGACAACTTAGAAGTTATTGCCAGCCTACCTGAAAAATCCTAAAAGTCAACAAAAGAAACTAAGTAGTTCAAAGAGTTAATGTAATGCAGAGTTAGACTTAATACATTTTTCCTTGGGCCTCGCATGGTCTCTAAGGTCAAAAACATTAAACTATGTCATTTATGAACAATTAGAGACCCTTTCTTTCACTCCACCTCCTCACTTATCTATAAATATTGTGTGAGGAGCTCATTGTTATCACTGGTTGGATTATTATTGAAGTGTAAGATAGTTGTTGAAGCTGTTGAAGTGTTGTTGAATAGTTGAAGAATACTAGGTTGAGAAGAGAAGTTTTGAGTTGTAAAGACCTGTTGGACTTCAAGTATGTAACTAGTTTGAACATCAATAATACAAGCTGATTCATGGGATCTTGGTCTATGTTAATGGTGATGTTATTCCTCATTTTTTTTGTCTTTCCTTATGTTTTACATGCTTTCCATTTTCTCTAATGAAGAACAGAAAATTTAGAGTACGATTTACTGAAAAGTACCCTATTTCTGCCTGAAAGCTTTATCTTTATGTTTTCTTCTGCTAAGGTCTGATTGGAGTATTATTAACTGCCCTCCAGTTTTATCCAGCTTGTTGTTTTAATAACGATTCAATAGAGTATAACCAGTGAAGAAATCTTGGTGAGCCCGTGTCTTTCTATGTACAGCTTAAGATATTATTTTTGAATGTTCTCTTTAAGTTTTGCTAAGTAGAGTTAACCCAGGAAAGTCTATGGTTTGCCCTATCCTTTGACTAGTATTTAATAGTTGCCTTGAAAGATCCCTTGAGAGTATGCCAAAAGGAGGCCAGATTCATAGTGTTTGTCTGATCTTAGGCTATTTTCCTTATTTTCTTATATTTTTTCTCCTTTCTGAAAGTAGTCTTAGGATTATTGGATTGTTGTTTGAAAAGTGTGCTTTAATAAAAGTTTGTCCAGAGAATTATATGGCTTACCTTGTCTTTTGGCTTGCTTCAAAAAGTTACTTTAAAAGGCTTTTCTTGTCTTAGTGAAGTTAGATTCTTAATTGGTTTTAGCTTTGCTTCCTTCACAATAGTTTAATGTTTCATACCACAATTCAATCTAAAATATCCTTTTATATAGATGACTTGTCCTATGAAAACCCTTGAAGAATTGTTGTACAATTAAATCCTTTTGTGACTCCATAGCTCAATGGATTAATACTGTCTCATGACCTATCTATCCAGTTGAAACATTCTTTCAATTTACTCTCACCTTCACCCTTCAACTGACCTCTTCAGTTAATGATATCCATCCCAAACAAACAAAAAATTTCTCTGAGCTTCATAACTAGCCTAATATCATAAACAAATCATAAATAAATATCCTTTGAAAACAATTAATAGAGAGATCGCTCTCTGAATCCAGGAAGGCTAGGTCCTATGATTCCAAAGTGGTTCTAATGTGGCTCCCTACAGTTTTTATTCTTTCCATTCTTGTAAATCACAGGGAGCCAACATACTGGCAACCATACTGGGGAGACTGAGTAGTAGATAACTTCACAACTCAGAAAACCTCATGCTTGAAAATGAATCAAGTTTCTGCCAAGAGTGGTTTCTGATTGTTGATGGTGGACTACAACCATACCTAGAAACAAGTAAAAATATTCCACCTAGTGACTCCACTGGTTTTCAGTAGGCCTATTTATTCCCCTTTGTTTTCCATAGACTCCACTGTGAATATTGTTTCATCATAACATCAAAAACCCAGTTAAAAGAACTTTGAGGATAAGTTTTCTTACAAAGATTATTTTTCCTTTTTAAGATTGTCATACTTGGCTAAACTCTTCTCATCATTGGGTCTAAATCCTAGCTCCTAAAATAATTCACACTAGAGCCTATCCTAACCCAAATCCTCCTGCAATAGTTGACAATCCTGAAAGAATTCTTAGGAAATATTCTACACCTAGGAACCCAACTATTGTTAGACCCATCTTAAGAGAAATTTCAGTCCCTGAAAACCTTACAGCTCTGCAAGATACCCGAGTTGACTTACCTTTCATAAGAAACCCATATAGAACCAAGTCACTTAGTGGTATAGATCAGATAGACTCTGACCCTGAAAATTCACAACATAACAGCAGTAGAGAAACCTCCCCATCCACACCACCTGATCTTCATTTCATTCATAACTTTGGTTTCTTTCATCCTAAATCTACTCAACAATCCCTTTTTTATCCAAACACTTTTGTTACACCCACTCATACCACCATTGTTCAAACCACCCCACTTCATCACCTTCCTCCACTTGTAAACCTCCCATTTCTCCCACAACTTCATATCATGGCAACATGGTATGCTCCTCTAGTCCTTCCTTTGCCTTTAGTTGTCCTGCCACCAGATTATCAGTCCGAAATTCCTTTATATGATGTTAGTAGTTCTACTAATACTCAACAACATGTGGAAAAAATGGATGAATAGTTTGACAGACAGGAAATAGATGATGAAATAGTTAAACGTAGAATGTTTCCTCAAAGTCTAGGGGGAGAAGCAAGAAAGTGGTTTAAAGGCTTATCCCCTAATAGTATCAATGACCTCCCTACCTTCCATCGATTAGTTTTAAACAAATGGGAGGTAAAAAGGAACCTTCTCCAAATTTTATCAGAATATGAGAACATTAAGAGGAATGCTGGAGAAGGTGTTCAAGAGTACTGCACTAGATTCAATAGTGTGTAAAATTCCCTACTTATCCATATGAAACCTCCACAAGGCCTAGCTCTAATGAAATTCCCGGATGGATTTGACCCTAAAATGGCCTACCAATTAAGAGAGAGAGAACCCCTCACCTTAGAAGATATGCAGAGAGGGGCAGTAAGTGTTGAGGCAAATTTTCTTACCAAAAGAGCTAGGACGAAAAATGAGAAAAGGGTGACATATAGAGATGAAGTTCCACCTTCCACATCTAATTCAAGACTTGATAATTTAGTAAAAACCATAGAAAGGATGATGGATAGGATTAATGTAAATGAGAGAGAATATCCTAGAGAAAATCAAATAGCTCCTCAAAATAGAAATCAAACTCAGAACCAAAATCAAAACTTTAGGAGAAACCCACCTCAAAATAGACAAGGGGATTTTGATCAACAGATCAGACCCCCTTTCCAAGAAAATTGTGTTTATGAGGATGGGGGAATAATAGAAGAAACATAGGAAAATCACATGAACAGGTTGGGGGTGAAAAATGAGGATATTGTTTACCTTAATGAATAATAACAAATCACATACACACCTTATGAGGAAGCAAGCCTTGAAAATGAAGATTACAAACTAGGCTTTAAAAATGCCATAATGGAAGTACACAAACAATATGTCTTGAGAAGTAAAAAGAGCCAAGACACTCCCAAGAAGAGAACCTATGAAAATTCTGCTAAAATAAGCCTTGCAAATACTTCCAAAAGGACATCTAAATACAATAACATATTGGCTAAAAGTTCTGATCAAAACAAAGGAAAAGACACCCAAATTACGAAAAACATAGTGGTGACCCTAGCAGCGCTATCACCTTAGCTAATGCTCCTGAAAAAACCATTTTAACTGTTGTAAATAATAAAAACTAGCAAGCTGATATTGTTGAGAAAACAATGACTAAAAAGGTTGAATTAAACATTTCAAAAACTCAAACTCCCTTCAACATAGAGAGTGATATTGCCAAGATAAAAATCTCTATCCCTCTCATTGATTTAGTCACTCAATATGTATATAGGTCCCAATTGTTAAAGGCTTTGAACATAGGAGATCACAATGACTCTGTTAACTTAAATGATGACAAACCTAAGCTTCTATTTGGACCAGAAGTAGAAGGCATATTTCAAGAAGTAGCAGTTCCTCCTTTTTATGTCAATTTAAACATCCATGATAAAATTTTACACAATGCCATGCATGATTTAGGAGCATCACATAACCTAATGCCCAAAGTGATAATGGAAATATTAGGCCTTCAGGTAACTATACCTTATAAAGATTTATACTCCTTTGATTCCAGCAGAGTCAAATTCCTAGGCCTAATAAAAGATCTTTGTGTCAATTTAGCACAAATCAAAGCCAAAAGCTTAGTAATGGACATTGTTGTGGCTGATATACCCCCCAAATATGGCATGCTTATTTCAAGCTTGGGGTGCTAAATTCCAAGGCACAATGCAAATGGATATGACTTATGCCACCATCCCTGTCTTTAGTCAACCTAGAAGACTCTATAGGGAAACACAAATGAAATAAATGGTGAGTAGCCAAGAAAGACCAGAAAACTCCCTTCTTTATTCTATACATACTGACCTTGACTCATTCGTTCTGTACAATTATAAGATTCCTAATGAGAAAGGGTTAGAAAATGAAACATCTGCTAACATACTGGTAGCTATAGAAGGAGAGGAAGAAAGAGAAGAATTACCAAAATAGTTTGCTAATTCAGAAAATCACAGCAAACAAAATGAAGGTATTGAGCATCAAAACATTCATCAACATAGTGCCCATCATAATAATCAAAGAGAAATTCCTCAACACATTGAAGACCTTGAGGAACAAGACACAGGAAAACATAGTGTAGACCCTCAAAAAGAACACAGTAATGATCAAGATAAACAAAACGGAGAGGACAGAAAGAAAATCAATGATGGCTCTGAAAATAATCCTCTTTGAAGTATGAGTTTTGATGGATCTTGTACCGAAAAGGGTGCATGTGTAGGCATATGGGTGCACAACATAGAGAACAATCATGTTGAAGGTCATTCATACAGATTAAACTTTCACTGCACCGACAACATAGCAGAGTATGGAGCACTCCACTTAGGACTACATTTACTGAAAAAACTAGGAGCCAGGAGGATAACAGTTCATGGGATTCAGAATTGATAATTAGGCAATTAAATGGGGAATACACTGCTAAACATCCCATATTGAGAGCCTATAGAGATGATGCCATGGACCTCCTGAAATCATTTGCAGAATTTGAACTCACTTTTGTCCCTAGAAACCAAAATATTCTTGCCAATGGATTAGCCTTCGCTGCTAGTACCTGTCTAAGACCTTATGAAAGAAAACAATACACAGTTCAAGTCAAATATAGACCAATAGTCCCAGAAAATGAAAAATATTGGCAAGTTTTTGAAGGAGATAAACAAATAGAAGACTTCGTACAGTCCAGAAATGAATTTGAAATGCCAAGTTTAGATTCAGAGTATGAAGAAGACTGTCCCACTGAGGAAAAACCACATTTTAAAGAATAAAAATCTCCTGAGATTGCTGATATCAACCTGTTAACCAAAGAATTCAAACATAAAATAGAAAAATACACAGATTCAGGAAAAGAAGATCTAGAAGTGCTACAATCTAAAACTGAAAGCTTGCCAAAAGGACTGGTCCCTTTAGAAGAATTGTTTGACTTTAATGATGTTGCAAAAAAGCCAAAAATAGAACCTACTGAAGTTGAAGTAGAAGAGTGCAATATAGGTAGTAAAGAAAGGCCTAAAATGATCAAATTATCCAAGACACTTCCAACTCACATTAAATTTAAATAGCTTGAACTGTTTACATAATTTGCTGATGTGTTTGCATGGAGTTATGAAGATTTAAAATCATATGTTACAGAAATAATCTAGCCTAAGATACCCCTCAAAGAAAACTAGAAGCTTTATTGTTAGGTCCCTATATTACTAGTATAGTCCCTTATTGTTGTTAGTGTAACCCCCTTATTGTTATTATTGTGCCCTTAAATTATTATTGTTAGGCCGGCTAGGATTACATTGTGGCCCCACTAGGATTACATTGTGGCCCCATGGACTCCTATATATAGAAAGGAGGTTTTGTAATTTGAATCATCTAAGAATTGTTCATTCATGTAATGTATTGGAGGTTGCCCCTTTGAACTAGCTTATTTCTAAGGCGTTGATATCTCTTTTCTTCTCTTTTTGGAGCTGGTTTCACAACATTTGGTGTCAGAGCTTTGAGATTCTAGGGTTTCGCTGCTCCAAACAGGTCAACGTGGAACAGGTTTAGAGTGTGAAGCCAAAATCTTGAGGAACATCTTAACAAAATGTCAGATCTTGGTTCACAATATTTTAGGAGATATGATCTGTGAAAGTTAGGTCATTTTGGAGGCTCCTAAATTTAACCTAAACAGGTCATCCTGGTATTTTCGTAATAATTTTTTTTATACGAAGGTTAAAAAGCTGAAATTTTTAGAGTATGAAGCCGCAATCCTGAGGAACATCATCGCAAAATTTCAGATATTGGTTCACAATATTTTCGGAGATATGATCTGTGGAAGTTAGGGCTTTTTGAGGCTTATGAATTTCATCGCAAAGAGGTGATTGTGGGAAAATATTCATAGCTCTCTCTCTGAGCATCGGATTGGAATGCTATAAAAATATTCATTCATGTAATGTATTGGAGGTTTCCCCCTCGAACTAGCTTATTTCTAAGGCATTGATATCTCTTTTCTTCTCTTTTTGGAGCTGGTTTCACAACATTTGGTGTCAGAGCTTTGAGATTCTAGGGTTTCACTGCTCCAAACAGGTAAACATGGAACAATTTTAGAGTGTGAATCCAAAATCCTAAGGAACATCTTCACAAAATTTCAGATCTTGGTTCACAATATTTTAGGAGATATGATCTGTGAAAGTTAGGTCATTTTGGAGGCTCCTGAATTTAACCTAAATAGGTCATCGTGGTATTTTTGTAATAATTTTTTTCTATGAAGGTTAAAAAGCTGAAATTGTTAGAGTATGAAGCCGCAATCCTGAGGAACATTGTCACAAAATTTCAGATATTGGTTCGCAATATTTTCGGAGATATGATCTGTGGAAGTTAGGGCTTTTGGGGGCTTATGAATTTCATCGCAAAGAGGTGATCATGGGAAAATATTCATATCTCTCTCTCTGAGCATCGGATTGGAATGCTGTAAAAAGTGGCTCCAAGTACACTGACTGTAGTTTTCATTCTATCAATTTCAGAGCCAAAGGAGGAAACAATGACATGTGGAAAATCATACAAGTTTTCTTTACTGAACCAGTCCAAAATTGGGTCATTGTGGGAGATTGGACATCACTTTTCCTTGAAGAATCCAAATCAGATCAGACCTGTGGCGTTTGAAAAAATATTTAGAGGGCTACTATAGGGCTGAATTTCAGATATTGAGGATGCTCAATTATAGATATAATTCAATTTCAATATCGAGCTCCTCAAAAGCAAGTAAATGGTGTGTATTTTTTTTCCGAATTGCATAAGTCTTGTTTTATGAATCAAGTTGAATTGATTCGAAGGGCATATTGTAGAATAGATATTAGTATTGGATTCTAAAATGGCCCCTAAAAATAATTCAACACCCATTAAGCCTTTAGAAAGCTCTACTATGACTCATGAAGAAGAAGAATATCAACATGAAATATCAAAATTACAAGAGCAAGTGCAACAAATTTCGCACTCGCAAAGAGCAACAAAAAATGACATGGAAGTTTTGAATAAAGGTGTGGAAACTAAGATGGATGGTATGTAGAAAGGCGTGGAATCTAATAGGGATGGTTTGAATAATGGCATGGAAGCTGGCATGGAATCTAAGATGGATGACATGGAAGCTACGATCGATGAGAAAATGGAAAACATGAAGAATGATCTAAAAGCATACATGGAAGCTTTGACATTTGATACAAGAAATGTTTCCTAATGGTGAAAATATAGTAGAGGAAACTCATGATGAGAACAAAATAAATTTTAATCGTGATTTCATAAAATCTAATGTTGGCAGAAAGAACCACCATATTCCAGAAATGGATATGAGGAAGTTTGATGGAAAGGATCCTGTAACATGGATACTATAGATGGAGCAATATTTTGATCTCCATAATGTGCAAAACACACAAAAGGTACGCATTGCAACTTTACATTTAGAACAAAATACATTTGTATGGTATCGATGGCTTTGATCCCATAAAAAAATTGTTACTTGGTCAATTCTTACAGAGGAAATGATAGCAAATTATGAGGATACAAAGAGCAACACCTTCTTTAGCCAATTAATAAATATCAAACAAAAGGGTTTAATGGGGGAGCACATTGAGGACTTCCAAAAATTGAATATAAGGGTAACTGGTATTCTAGAGGAACACAGAATTGATCTCTTCATAGGTACTTTAAAGGATAACATCCAACATGAAGTTCACGTTTTGGAACCTGATTCATTGGAGAAGGCATTCAGGTTGGCAAGAAAAATTGAATGTAAAATTATGGCGACAAGGAAGCCTACCACTCACTTCTATAAAAAAGGAAGTGTTGCTACACCTAGATTTCCACAACCTACAAGGTTGACACCACAACAATTGGAAGAAAAAAGAGCAAAAGGGCTTTGCTACAGTTGTGATAGCAAATACACTAAGGTCATAAGTGTGCTGAGAAGAAATTATTTTACATAGATTGTGAAGAGGAAGAAGAAAATGAACAAGAAGAGGATATACACCAAGAACCAACCCAATAAGAGGAAGAAATGAGTCCGACCATATCGTGTAATGCATTGGCAGGAATTACCACTCCTCAAACTCTCAAGATAGAAGGACATATCAAGAAGAAAAAAGTAATAGTGTTGATTGATTCAGGTAGTACCCATAATTTTATTCATTGTAAGGTAGCCAAGGAATTGAATTGTTTCCTATACCCAGCACCAAAATTTCAAGTGATGGTTTCAAATGGAGGAACTATAAATTGCTCTAGAAAGTGCCATAATATCAAGCTAACCATGGCAGAATATGTATTAAATAGTCCAATGCTTTCCATTCCTATGGGAGGTGTTGATTTTGTACTAGGAGTACAATGGTTACAATCTTTGGGGATGATAACTTTTAATTTTCAAGAAATTTTCTTGAATTTTTTTTTCAGAAGGAAAGGAAGTCGAACTACGAGGTATTGCAGGGAAGCTAGGAAAGATAATAAGCTCTAATTTCATGACAAAGCTTCTAAATAAAGAACAACGAGGCAAAAATTCACAATTATGCTCACTAGAAGTTCCAACATCAAAATCATCTATTTCGGTAGATCTCCAAAAAGTCTTGAAAAATCATTCCAAGGTTTTTGAAACTCCAAAAGGACTCCCACCTATTCGTGATCATGATCATGCTATTCATTTTATTCAAGGAAGTGTTCCTCCAAACATCAAGCCTTATAGATATCCTTATGTCCAAAAGAGTGAAACTGAATGTATGATTGCATAAATGTTAGAGGCGGGTATAATTCAACCTTGTCAAAGTTCTTTCTCTGCTCTTGTAGTATTGGTACACAAGAAGGATGGATCATGGTGCATGTGTTCGTATTATAGGGAGCTCAATAAGATCACCATTAAAGATAAATTTCCCATTCCCGTGATTGATGAATTATTGGATAAATTACATGGAGCAATTTATTTTACCAAATTGGTTCTTCGTTTAGGGTATCATCAAATTAGAATGGAGACGGAAGATATTCCGAAAACAACATTTTGAACTCATGAGGGTCATTATGAATTTTTGGTCATGCCTTTTAGCCTTACCAATGCACCTTCTACATTTCAATGGTTGATGAATTCCATTTTCAAACCCGTCCTTAGAAAATTTATTCTAATATTTTTTTATGATATACTAATCTACAGCAGGTCTTGGAAGGATCATGTTCAACATGTTGACATGGTGCTCAAACTATTGCAGGAGAAATAATTATATGCAAAAACATACAAATGTTTCTTTGGAGTACAAGAGGTGGAATATCTGGGTCATATTGTATCTCACGAGGGTGTTAAGGTAGACCCTAACAAAATTAAAGCCATTAAAGAATGGAAAGTCCCCACAACCATAAAGCAGTTGCGAGGATTTCTCGGGTTAACAGGGTATTATCAAAATTTTGTCAAGAATTATGCGAGAATAGTAGCACCTCTAACAACATTATTGAAGAAATATGCATTTTCATGGACTCCTGAAGCAACTAAGGCCTTTGAACATCTTAAAGAGGCAATGTGCCTAGCACCAGTCTTAGCTACGCCAGACTTCACAAAAACCTTTATTGTGGAATGTGATGTCTAAGGAAATGGAATTGGTGTTGTTTTAATTCAAGAAGGAAGACCCATTGCTTTTGAAAGTCATCTAATCAAAGGAAAGTATTTACAGAAACCTATTTATGGGAAGGAAATGTTAGCAATATTGCATGCACTAAAGAAATGGATAACTTACCTAATGAGAAGACATTTCAAGGTAAAAACCGATCATGATAGTCTTAAAAAATTTTTGGAACAAAGACTATCTTAAGAAGAGAAAAAAAAATGGGTCACAAAGATGTTGCTTTTATGTCTTTGAAATAATATACAAAAAAGGGAAGCTAAATGTTGTTGTAGATGCACTCTCAAGAAAGAATAAAGAGGTGGAAGCATTGCTTTGTGCCATTTCTATTATCCAACCGGATTGGATAACTAAAGCAAGAGATGAATGGAAGAAGGACGAAGACATGTTGACACTCATTCAAAAGTTGTAGCAAGATCCTAGTACATATAATATATTTAGTTGGAAAAATGATTCCTTATGTTACAAATATTTCTTATATCTTTGTAAGAATTCCCAACTAAAACAAAAGATTCTTTTGGAAATTCACACTTCTCCTTTAGGAGGACACTTTAGGATTTTTAAAAACATACCACAAGGTGAAGAAAGAATTTGTTTGGGATGGCCCTAAATTTGATATTCAAAATTTTGTGGCGAAATGTTTGGTTTGCCAGGAGAATAAAGTTGAGAAAATTAAGATCCCAGGTCTTCTACAACCTTTATCGATTCCAAGTCAATGTTGGGAGGAGATTTCAATGGATTTTATCATAGGTTTACCTAAGTCCGAAGGAAAGAGTGTCATCATGGTGGTAGTTGATAGACTTACCAAGTATGCACACTTTTTTTCATTATCTCATCCATTTAAAGAAAGTATGGTTGCTACTACATTTATGGAAAAAATTTAAAAGCTACATGGAAACCCAAGGGTTATTGTGAGTGACAGAGATCCCATTTTTACTGGAAATTTTTGGACTGAGTTATTTTCTTGTCTGGGTACACAATTAGCTCATAGCTCATATTATCATCCTCAATTTGATGGTCAAACAAAGATAGTAAATAAATTCTTGGAAGGATATATTCGTTGTTTTGTATCTGATAACCAAACATAATGGGTCAAGTGGTTACCTCTAGCTGAATGGTGCTATAACACTTCCTTCCATACTGCAGCAAAAATGACCCCATTTATATCACTTTATGGATATCATCTACCATCCATCACATCATCTTTAAGAGAAAATTCAAAGGTTCAAGCAGTGGAAGATCACATCAAGCATCAACAAGAAGTTCTTCAACTCTTAAAGGACAAAATGAATTTGGCACAAAATCGAATGAAACAACAGGTAGATCAACATCCTAGCGAGATAATTTTTTATGTAGGAGACTGGGTATTTTTACGGCTACAACCATACAAAAAAATGTCCCTCAAGTAAGCTAAGAAGGATAATAAATTATCGCCAAAGTACTATGGTCCTTACAAGGTGTTGCAAAAGATTGGTACTATGGCATATAAATTGGATCTTCCTCCTTCTTCACGAGTGCATCCAATTTTCCATGTTTCATGCTTAAATAAGGTTATAGGTGAAAATCTTCCATTTCAAACAATATTGCCAGAACTTGATGAGGAAGGAAAAATCATATTGGAACCTGAAGCGGTCACGGAAACAAGACCTCGACAGCTACGGAATCGATCAATTTCAGAGTATCTCATCAAGTGGAAGAACTTAACCACTAAATATTCTACATGGGAGGATGAGAATTTTATACAGAAGCACCCAAATCTACTCAAGCATTGAGGAAAACACTTTTTTGAAGGAGAGGGGCATGTTATGTCCCTATATTACTAGTATAGTCCCTTACTGTTGTTAGTGTAACCCCCTTATTGTTATTATTGTACCCTTGTAACCCCCATATTGTTATTATTTTTCCCTTAAATTATTATTGTTAGGTTGGATAGGATTACATTGTGGCCCCACAAGGATTACATTGTCACCCCATGGACTCCTATATATAGAAAGGAGGTTTTTTAATTTGAATCATCCAAGAATTGTTCATTCATGTAATGTATTGGAGGTTTCCCCCTCTTAGTGGCTTATTTATAAGGCGTTGATATCTCTTTTCTTCTCTCTTTGAAGCTAATTTCACAACACTTATAGAAAAAAATTGCGCAGAGTCAACCCTGTTCAATTACCTCTAGTAGAGGAAGAAATTGGAAAAATGTATGATGCTGGAATTATAGTCCCCGTGAGATACTCAGAGTGGGTATCTAATCTTGTGTCTGTTAGGAATAAAACAGGAGAAATGAGGCTTTGTATTGACTTCAGAAACTTAAATAAAGTGTCATTAAAGGACAACTATCCCTTTCCCCAAAATGGATCATATCTTACAAAGGGTGGTAGGTTTTGGAAGAGTTTCTTTGCTAGATGGATTCTTAGGATACAATCAAGTATTGGTACACCATGATGATCAATTTAAAACAAGTTTTACTACTCCCTGGGGTACTTTCATGTATGTGAAAATGCCTTTTGGTTTCATGAATGATGGTGCCACATTTCAGAGAGCCATGGATATTGCATTCTCAGAAGAAATAGGTTACTTCATTGTGATTTTCTTAGATGATATCACAGTCTATTCCAAAACATATGAAGAACACCTAATCCACCTAATAAAAGTCCTTGAGAAATGCAGAAAATATGGTTTATCATTAAATCCCAAGAAAACATTGTTTGGTCTCCGAGAAGGTAAACTTCTTAGACATATCATATCTGAAGAGGGAATAAAGATAGACCTAAAAAGGATTGAAGGTATGTTGCAAATAAATCATCCTAGAAACATCAAGGAACTCCAATCTTTCATTGGGAAGATTAATTTATTGAGAAGGTTTGTACCCAACCTATCTGAACTCCTTAGAAACATGACAAATATGGTTAGAAGAGAAGAAGGAGTTAAATGGACCTTAGAAGAAAATAAATCATTTGGGCTGGTAAAACAAGCACTTACCCAAACACCAGTTCTCACTAATCTTTATTTTACAAAAGTTTTTTTCATATTTTCATTTGCATCACAACACACAGTGGTTGTTGTCCTCCTATAGAAAAAATTAAGGGACAAGAGTAGCCTATTGCATTTTTCAACAAGGCATTAAGAGATGCTCCTTTGAAGTACAACATAATGGAAAATCAAGCTTTTTCCTTGGTCAAAGATTTAAAAGACTTCAAAGTTTACATTTTACACTCACACATCATAGCATTTGTGCCTCATTCAGTAATAAAATACATCTTGACACAAGATCCTAATGGAAAAAGAGGAAAGTGGATTGATGTAATGCTATAATATGACTTAGAAATTAAGCCCACTAAGCTCATCAAAGGCCAAGGACTAGAAACAATTATGCTGAATCCAACTTTCAAGCTCTTGATATAAACATGTTTAATACATTAGATGAATAGGAGGAGTCGACAACTCCACTTATTCAAGATCATTTTCTGAATTCATCTTGGTATGCTAATATTTTGTATGTGCTGTTTAATCTAAATGTCCCTCCTAGTTTGTTAAAAACAAAGGAAAATTTTCTAAAGTTTAAGGCTGTAAATTACTGCATTTTAGATGAATGTTTATATTGGAAAAATGTTAGTGGATTATTGCTTAAATTTTTTCCTGAGAATGATGCAAATAATATCAAGCATGAGTTCCATGAAGGAGAATGTGGAGGCCACCTCTATTGGAAAACTACTGTGAACAAAATCCTTAGAGCTGGCTATTACTGACCCACCCTCTTCCAAGATATCCACAAAATGGTCATTACGTGTCGTAAATGTCAAATCTTTAAAGGCAAAATGAAATTGCTTCCCTTACCTCTGCAACCAATCACTGTTGAAGCTCCTTTTCAACAGTGGGGTCTAGACTTCATTGGGGAAATCCATCCTACCTCATTTTCCCAACACAAATGGATCCTCACTGCTACTGACTACTTTACCAAATGGATAGAAGCCATCCCTTCTAGGAATTCCATAGAGTCAGTCATCATTTCATTCCTTGAAAATCATATCCAATCTAGATTTGGTTGTCCTAGGAAAATTATCACTGGCAATGCTGTTGCATTTGGATCCAAAAAGATGGTTGATTTCTGTCACAAATATCAGATTACATTGGGCCATTCCACAACTTATTACCCTCAAGGTAATGGGCTGGAAGAATCCTCAAACAAGATTTTGGTAAACATAATAAAGAAGTTGTTGGAAGAGAATAAGAAATCATGGCACAACAAGCTAGTACATGCACTTTGGGTAGACAGGTTGACAGTCAAAAAGTCAATTGGAATGTCCCCTTATCAACTAGTTTATGGAGTAGATGAAATATTTCCAACCAGTCTAGGAGTGCCAGTCATGACGCTGATCCAAGAAGTACAGTCTGAAGAAGATGATATGTTAAGAAGAATAAACCTAACTATACAATTACAACAAAGTAGAGAGGAAATCTACAAAAGAGCACAGTAAGTATAAGAAAACATCAAGAAGCTGTTTGATAAAAGAACAAAAGAAAGTGATTTCAACATTGGTGACAAGGTTTTGAAATGGGATTCTAGGAAAGAAGATAAGGGGAAACATGGAAAGTTTGAAAATTTATGGAAAGACCCTTATCTCATTCAGTCTACTATAAGAAAAAATGTATTCTTCCTTCAAGAAATGGATGGAGCAGAAATTTTTGGAGGTCGTGTCAATGGCAAGATGCTCAAACATTATTTTTGTTAAAGTTTTTGTTCAAAGTTATTTTTTAAATCATTGTAAATAACTTGGATTGAAAGAAAGTTTGAAAATGAAATACAAAAACAACAGAAAAAGAAAGAGGGTGGTAGATTAAAAACAAAGGTACAACCCCATACCAAAAAAGAGGAAAAATCTGAAAGTGTGCAAGCTCAAATGCCACTGCTTGAAAAAGAAACTGTTATTCAGTCATATAGCCTAATCATGACTCAATAAATTTGAATTTGGTGCTGATAGGTTAGTGAAAACAGATTTTCCAAACAGTATAATCTTGGCTTATCAGCATAAAAGGTTAGGATAGAGAAAGAATGGTTTTAACAAGCTTAAGATCTGAAACAAGAAAAGAAAAGAGAAATGGCTCCAAAAAGATCAAAACCTGAGCCAAAGAAAGAAGGAAGGATGCTTAGAAAATTTTAGATCTCAAGCCTTCACAATTTTGTTTTAAATTTTCTACAAATAAATTCTATGTGCAGCATGTACATCATGCCATATCCCTCATAACAAATCAAACTTTTCAATCCTGACTTGCTTATGGTTTCAATTTCCTGTTTTAGAAATAGAGAATAAAATCTGTCAAACAGTCTAATCTTGACAGATAGATAGAATAGGTAGAGAAACAATGAGTTCCACTGTCTAATCTGAACTCATGGAAGATATAAGGGTAGAAATAGATTAGTTTACTGCTTTCAAATAAAATAATAAAATGATGTTGAAAGGGTTTGCAAGTCCAAGTGCACCCGCTGAAGAAGAAATGTTAGGAAAAGTAGGATGTGTTGGTAGAAGTTTGAGAGAAAAACCATCTGATTATGATATTGCAAATCATATTTTTAAGCAGCATGATTATCAAAGGAAAAGAGGAATGTCAAAGGCAAGGAATAAGGCACTGGTCTACTTTCTAGAGATTTATTTTATGAGGTTCTTGACACCTCCAAGGAGATGCCCTCCCCAAGTGGAGCCATTGTTAGCCATCTATAAATTTTGTTATACCTAATGATGGCTAAATATTCTTTCAGATTTCAAAAAAACAACTTTTATGAAAACTTGTGAATTTTTGAAATCTCACTGCCTTCATTATCTAAAAACTTACCTATTCACTGAAAAATCTTCACTCAAAGCCCCCATGATTATCCCGCTGATACAAAAGGACTGTTTTAAAGCTATTTTTCATCATCTCACAACTCTCTTCTTCATTTCACCCATTACTCACTCATACTAACAATCACTCATTTCTCTCAAAATTCCCCTTTCCTTCCCTTCGTTTATCCTTATTTCCCGAAAAAAACCCTCTTTTAACCATTATAAACTCATGTATATGGTTTAAAATCCTCTTTTTATTCTATTTGAACTTCTAAAAAGGTTTAAAAACCCACATTTTAAACCTTTTTTCCACTCATTTGACACATAAGGCCTTAAGCCCCTTTTCCCTTAATCTCTCAGCTCCGTTCATCATGTGACCCAACGCTCATAACCAAGCGCTAAGCACCTAGCCCTTTTTTACCTTAGCTACCAATCCTCCCTTTCCCCACAGGAACATGTCCTCTGCTTCATTTAGCCCCTCCATTTCTTGTTTTCATCTCCCTCATTATGTTCCCCCTTGATGAATCTCAAACGTGGATCCCGATGATCCAACAGTGATCGTGCCATAACCATCATCTTTCCCCCGACCACCCGCTCACCCATACCTCTTTGTTAACACATCACAACCTTTGATCTTCAAAATCCAACGGCTTCCATATATCCTTGCCATTTGACCCCGCCCGCTGAACTTATCCGCCACCCAACAAATTTGCTGATGTCACCTGCTGGGCCCACCAACTCATTTGACTGACCAACTCTGTCGATCGCACTCATTTCCCACCGTAGATCTGGATCTTCCAAATCTGATGGCCCATAAGTGATTTCATGCCCATTTCAGCAAAACATTTTAACGCGCATTTTCAACGTGAAAAAAGTGGTTTTGGGTTGGACACGCATCACCATCTGTGTGGTATCGCATCCAAAATGTCCAATACCACTTACCACCTAATCCTTGCATGAATACCACCCCATTATTCCCAAAAACCACCTTTCCCGATTCACGCCATTATTCGAATTCAAAACATGTTCTTCATGGTTCTGCCATGAAACCTCCTCCCTGCAATAACCCCTTCCTCTGCATCGCTCCATAACCCCTTCCCGAGCCTCTGTTAATAGTCAAATCCACAAATTCAGGTTTTTTGTAATTGTTTTATGTTTCAAGTTGCAGGTTTAATGGTGGCCAATTATGCCGGCCATCCCACAACCAAAGATAAAGTGGTTTTCTGCCCAGGATGACAATCCTTGAGGCAAGATAAGGAAAAAGGGGATAAGGTTTGATTCCAAAAGATTTGATTGATGATTCATGGTCATCAATTTGATTACAGAAACCCTCAAACGAAGAGAAAATCCACCTATACATAAAAACAAAATAAGATCAGCAAAGAAATGAAGAAACAAAGATAATAAAGGCTTAATCGAAGAAATCAAATAAAATCAAGGATTAGCATAAAGATAAAGGATAAAGACAACGAGTTTAAGGACAAAGATTGAAGATTAAAATAGTTAGTAAAGTGATTAAGACAGAAGATGATTAAAGAAGGCCAAAAATAAATAATCAGAGGCTTGATCATAGTTTAAAGGTATAATCATGACAGATCAGCAGAAGAAAAACTTTGAATGTCACATCCACAGAAGCAATTACTTCTCCAAATGATTAAAATGCCACTTGCCAGCCTATTTTCCCCTAAGATACACAAAGTTATTACAAAACAGAGATATTTTGTAAAGACAGCTCAGAAGTTATCGCTAGCCTACCTAAAAAAGTCTAAAAGTCAACAAAAGCAACTAAGTAGTTCAAAGAGTTAATGTAATGCAGAGTTAGACTTAAATACATTTTTCCTTGGGCCTGGCATGGTCTCTAAGGTCAAAAACATTAAAATGTGTCATTTATGAACAATTAGAGACCCTTTCTTTCACTCCACCTCCTCATTTAGCTATAAATATTGTGTGAGGAGCTCATTGTTATCGTTGGTTGGATTATTATTGAAGTGTAAGATAGTTACTGAAGTTGTTGAAGTGTTGTTGAGTAGTTGAAGAATACTAGGCTGAGAAAAGAAGTTTTGAGCTATAAAGACCTATTGGACTTGAAGTATGTAACTGGTTTGAACATCAATAATACAAGCTGATTCATAGGATCTAGGTCTATGTTAATGGTGATGTTATTCCTCACTGTTTTTGTCTTTCCTTATGTTTTACATGTTGTCCATTTTCTCTGATAAAGAATAGAAAATTTAGAGTAGGATTTACTGAAAAGTACCTTTCTTCTGCCTGAAAGCTTTATCTTTATGTTTTCTTCTGCTAAGGTCTGATTGGAGGATTCTTAACTTCCCTCTAGTTTTATCCAGCTTGTTGTTTAAAGAATGATTCAATAGAGTATAACTAGTGAAGAAATGTTGGTGAGCCCATGTCTTTCTGTGTACAACTTAATATTATTTTTTAATATTCTCTTCAAGGTTTTCTAAGTAGAGTTAACCCAGGGAAGTTTATGGTTTGCCTTGTCCTCTGACTATTCTTTAACAGTTGCCTTGAAAGATCCCTTGAGAGTATGCCAAAAGCAAGCTAGATTCATAGTTTCTGTATGATCTTAGGCTATTTTCCTTGTTCTCTTATATGTTTTATCCTTTCTGAAAGTAGTCTTAGGATTACTCGATTCTTGTCTGAAAAGTGTGCTTTGATAAAAGTTTGTCTAAATAAGTCTATGGTTTGCCCTGTCCTTTGGCTTGCTTCAAATAGTTACTTTGAAAGGATTTTCTTGTCTTAGTGAAGTTAGATTCTTAATTGGTTTTATCTTTGCTTCCTTCACAACAGTTTAATGTTTCATATCACAATTTAATCTAAAATATCCTTTGATATAGATGACTTTCCCTATGAAAACCCTTGAATAATTGTTCTACAATTAAATCCTTATGTGACTCCATAGCCCAATGGATTAATACTGTCTCATGAACTATCTATCCAACTGAAACATTCTTTCAATTTACTCTCACCTTCACCCTCCAATTGACATCTTCAGTTAATGATATCCATCCCAACCAAACAAACAAGTTCTATGAGCTTCATAACTAGCTTAATATCATAAACAAAGCATAAAGAAATATCATTTGAAAACAATTAATAGAGAGATCCCTCTCTGAATCTAGGAAGGCTAGGTCCTAGGATTCCAAAGTGGTTTTGATGTGGCCCCCTACAGTTTTTATTCTTTCCATTCTTGTAAATCATAGGGAGCCAACAACACCCACATTTGTTCAAAGAAGATTTGAGTAGTGGCTCCTGCTGTGATATTCTTCTTGTAGGTCGCCATGATGGCCATCTTCGAGAATTTGTCGACAACCATGAAAAAAAAATTGTTTCCATGCCTTTTAGAAGGAAGGCCCGACATGTAATCCATGGATATGGATTCCCAAGGTCGACTAGGGGTAGGTAGCGGAGTATATAGGCCTTTATTCTTGATGGTCGGTTTGGTAATGGCACAAGAAATGCAGGATCTGATGTACTTCCCGACATCCCGTCGAAGGTTCGGCCAATAGAAATACTTCTACAGTAATGCCATTGTTTTCTCGACCCCGAAATAACTAGCAAATCGTCTTTATTGTGCTTCCCATATCATCTTGGCATGCTTGCTTGAAGGAACACAAAGGTGTCCTAGGTGACCTAACAGTGCATCTTAGAGGTGAAAATTTGGAACTTGCGTACCACCCAAGAGTGCCTTGTATCTGTGGCCGAATTTTGGATGGTTCTTGTAGACAAGTGAACAATCATAAGTCTCGTTCCCACAAGAATGGAGAATGGTGGTTGGCGCCATGATTGGTGGTCGACTGAGGCATTCTGCAACAGTATTGGTGCTACCCTTCTTGTACTTGATGTTCAAATGAAATTGTTGCATATATGTGGACCACTTCTGATGGCAATTGTTCTACAACTTCCCTTGTGTCTGTATGAACTGCAAGGGTTAGTGATCTGTGTGGATGATTGTTTCCTTCCCCAAAATGTAATGCTTCCATTGTCGACAAGTCTAAATAATGGAATACATTTCGTTGTCATAAGTGGGATACTTGCGAACTGTGTCAGACAATGTCTCACTCTAATATGCCACTGGATGCCCCTATTGAGTAAGAATTTCCCCAATAGCATAGTGAGAGGCATCTGTCTCTATCTCAAATGGTTGTTACAAGTCTGGTAATGTGAGCATTGGGGCAGAACAAAGGCAATGTTTCAATTCTACGAATGCCTTTTGTTGAGATTCTGACAAAAAGAAATTTTCTTTCACTCCTTCCTTGGTGACTTGACTCAAGGGCCAAGTGATATCAGAGAATCCCAACACGAACCTGCAGTAGAAATTAGAAAGACCCAGAAAGTTGTGAAGCTCTCTTAGAGTGGTTGGGGTAGGCCAATCCTGAATGAATTGGATCTTGGTTGGATCCACATGAACCCCACTTTCATCAATAATGTATCCCAGATATTAAACCTGGGTCATGCCAAAAGTGTACTTATCCAAATTGGCACACAACTTGTGTTGTCGTAGTGTTTGGAGGACTTGTCAGATGTGGTGGAGGTGCTCTTCCCAAGTCTGGTTGAAGATCAGAATGTCATCCAAGTACACCACTACAAATGAGTTGGTGAATGGCTGCAAGATTTCGTCCATCAACCTCAAGATGGTTGCAGGAGCATTCGTCAACCCGAAAGGCATGACCAACCATTCGAAAAGGCCCTCCTTGGCTTTGAAGATAGTTTTCCACACATTGGAGGGTTCGATTGCTGCTCGGTGATACCTAGACTTCAAGTGGATCTTGCTGAAATATTTCGCCCCTTTGAGTTGGTCCAGAAGGTCAACACTGTTACCGATGAAATAGGTAACCGCACTATTACCTACTTTTTTTTGGTAGCATAAAAAGCACCCGATTTTGAAAAATGGTGATGCAGAATCACCCCTTTTTTTTGTGCACATTTTTGACACTCTAATATTTTTATTTATGAACTATGAATATTTGTTTTAAAATGTTAGTGATTTTCATGCTAATTTTGAAACATATTGATGCAGCATCAACTTTTTTTTTAGAGCGGTAATTTTCATGCTAATTTTGAAATGTATTGATGCAGTATCAACCTTTTTTTTTTAGAGTGGTGATTTTCATGCTGGTAATAAAACACAAAACATATATATATATATATAAACCAATAAAAATGTAAAAAAAAACAAAATGAACTCGTAAAAATACAAAATTTAAACAAAAATAAATTTAAAAAAAAACAAAACAAAAAAACAAAAATATTCGAAAATTATATCAAAAGAAATGACAAAATTTGAAAAACAAACACATAATTTAAAGAAAAAAACAAAAATTAACCAAAAAAATTATAAAAAAAAACATCAAAAACATTTTTTTCTAAGTTATTAAAAAAAACGATATAATTAAAAAAAAAATTTAAATAGAATTTAAAAATAATTGAAATTATAACATTAAAATTTATATATAAAAAAATAAAATACAAAAGAGAAAAAATGAAATTTAAAAATTTAAATTAAAAAAATAATAATAAGAAAAAAAATACAAATTTTAAAATCAACCAAAAAAATGAAAATAAATAAATAAATTTAAAATTGAGAAAGAAAATTAAAAAAAAAAAAACTATCATTAAAAACAAAAAAAATGAAAAATACCACATGCAAATAATTAAAAAACAAATATCCATAAATTTACTGTTTTTTTTTATAATTGAAAAAATTTATAAAATTTAAAAATGAAAAACTAAATAAACTAAAAGATTAAAAAATAAAATAAAATAAAATTATAATTTAATAAATTTAATAAATAAATTTTAAATTTTAAAAAATAATTAATCTAAAATATTAAATTTAAAAACAAAATTAAAAAAACAAAACAAAAAAATCAAAACAAATTAAATTTAAAATAAAAAAATTGAATTGAAAAAAAAAAAAATTTAATTTTTTGAAATTAAAAAAAAAAAAAGATAAAAAAAAAATAAAATTAAAAAAAAATAAAAAACATAAAAGAAAAAAATAAAATTAAAAAAAATATCAAAAAAAAATGTTACTAATTAAAAAATATTAAAAATTAGAACAAAAGTAAAAAAGAGAACCAAAAAAAAAAATCAAATGAAATTTTTTTTTTATTAAAAATTAAAAATAAAAATAAAATAAAAAAGAATTTTTTGATCGTGGTGGCACCGCCAATCGGCCTCCCGCCCAGGTGGCAACAGAGGTCGGCCGCTGGGCGAGTGGCGAGGCTACATGCAGCCTCTCGCCCACCCAACGACCGACCTCCGCTGTCACCTCGGTGGGAGGCCGATTCCTGGAATCAGCCTCCACCACCACCACGATCAAAAAATTCTTTTTTATTTTTATTTTTTTTAATTTTTAATATATATTTTTTTTTATTTGATTTTTTATTTTCTTATTTTTTATTTTTATTTTTATTTTTTTTTAATTATTATTTTTCATTTAATTTTTACATTTGAAATTTAATTTGTTTTAATTAGTTTTGTTTGTTTTTGTTTTTTTTGTTTTTTGTTTTTTTTAATTTTTTTTTTTAATTTTATTCATTTTTTTGTTTTTAATTTTTTTTTTCTAAATTTTGTTAATAATTTTTATTAAATTTTGTGTTTTTTTTTTTTATTTAATTGATTTTTTTTTTAAATTCATATTTTTTTTCAATTATTCAATTTTATGTTTAGTTTTTTCATTTAATTTTTTAAAATTTAATAAATTTTGTATTTTTTTTCAATTTATTTTTATATATATATATATATATATATATATATATATATATATATATATATATTTTAAATTACATAAAATTTTTCTATTTTTTTTATTTCAATTAAAATTGTGTATTTAAAATTAGATTTTTTTTTAATTAAACTTAATATTTTCAAATTAATTTTTTTATTATTTTATTTTTTATTTAATATATTTTATTTATTTATTTTTTTCATTTTTAATTGATTTTTAAAGTTTTTTAACTTTTAATTTTAACAATATTTTTTTTTCTTTATATTTAAAATTTATTTTTTATTTAAAATTTATTTCTTTATTCATTTATTTATTAAAATTTAATATTTTTTTTTTAATTTAATTTGTTGTGTTAATATTAACATTTTTTTTAAATTTAATAAAATCTTTTATATATATATATATATATATATATATATATATATATATATATATATATATTACAATTTAAATTTAATTTATTTTTTAAAATTTATTTGTTTTTTTAATATACATTTTTTTAAATTTAATATTTATATTTTATTTTCTTTTTCTTTTTTAAATTAATTTCTATATTTTATTTTTTATAATTTCTTTCTTTTTTTAACTTGTTTATTTTTGTTATTATTTAATATTTTTTTTGTTTTTATTTTTATTTTTTTATTTCTATATATTTTGAAATTTTAATCTTTAAATATTTTTTTATTTTTTATTTTTTATTTTTCTTAAATTTTAGTTTTTTTTTTAATGTTTGAATTTTTATTTTTATTTTTTTAATCCTATATATTTTTAAATTTTAAGCTTTAAAATGTTTTTTATTTTTAAAATTTATTTTTTTCTTAAATTTTAGGTTTCTTTTATGTTTGAATTTTAAAAATTAAAAAAAGTTATTTCTATTTTTTAAAATGTCAAAAATATGAGACAATTTTTTTTTTGTTATTCCAACATCAATTGGTTTTGTTTTGAGGGTGTTTTTTCAATCCTTTCTTCAAGAAACAATTTTGTTTTTAGCATAATTTTATAAAATTTTGAAATTCGACCTTAAAAAAAAACCAAGTGCATTCTGGAATACACATTTTTTGTTTTTAGGGTGTTTTTTCATGTTTTTTGAGTCTTTTTGGGCTAGAGTTCTCATTTTGAGGTCAGGTTACCTATTTCGTCGATAACAGTGTTGGTCATCAATCTGTGGGATCGGGTACCTATTCTAGATATTGATCTTGTTCAGAGCCCGATAGTCAAGACAGAGTCTCCAAGTCCCATCCTTCTTCTTTACCAACACAATTGGGCTCCCACAGGGCAATGAACTTGGCTGGATTTGACCTTTCTGTAGCAGCTCCTGAATTTGCCTCTTAATTTGAACATTCTCTAGAACAAAGCATCGATAGATCAGTCGATTGGGTAGAGGTGCACCAAGGATTAGATCAATGGGGTGCTTGACCTGGTAGTGCAGAGGCACCCTTGTGGGTGAGGTGAAGATGTCGCCGTACTCCTCCACAACCTTGTCCATTTGTTGTTGTCATGCAAAGGAGCCATGTCTGGAGGTTGTGGCCATAGTCTTCTTCTTGCTTAGGGGCAAATCATCAGGAAAACAAATTTCCTGGTTTTGGAAATGAGCTTACTGCATTGTTTGGAAGTAACCAAAGAGATGGTGGTATGTGGTGCTACCTCTGGTATTCTGTGCAACTTATTTCCCAAATTAACAATAAAAGCGTGAAACCAAGAATCATACACAACATGTCGCTTCCACATGTATGGTTGGCCTAATAATACATCAGAAACATCAAGAGGAGCAATGTCACATAATACCTCATCCATGAAGGGCTTGATGCTATAGGGAAGGCGGCACTGCTGGTTGACGCGAAGATCCCGCCCTTGGTGAAGCCACCCGATGGTGTATGGTTGTGGGTGTGTTGTGGTCGAAAAGCCCAACCACTTCATGACGTCTGCTAAAATGAGGTTATTTTGGCTCCCATTTTCAACAATGAACTGTAGTAGGGAACCCTTTCCCACATCTGGGAGTGGAGGAGATGCTCTTCTTCCTTTGGATCTTCCAGTTCCTCCTTCTAGATCTTCACAGTGGCAACAGTGGTGTTGGGATCCGCATCAATAATATTCTTCCCTTTGTAATTCCCCTTGTCAAGTTCTAATTCATAGTTGGAGCATGCATATGATTCAAATGCCCTCATCTTGGCCTCCAGCGACTGCATGGCCTGACACTCGCTTGTGTTGTGAATGGAGCTCTTATGGAACTCACACCAATTTCCTGTGTCTTTATTTGGCTTCGCGGTGTTGTTATTTTCTTATGGCTTTGGTAGGTTGTCTTGGGCTGCCATGCCTTGGCTTTGTCCTTTGTTTTGTGGTTTGGGTGAACCTTTCCCTTTCTTTTGATTTGCAGATCCAAAGTCTTGCTTCTTTTGTTTGAATTTATGCTCAATCTTAGCAGCATACCGGTATGCCGTAACAAGCGATGAGATGTTGAGGAACTCCATTTTCTCCTGAATGTATATGTGAATACAACTATGATATTTTAGCCCCAAAATTTTCTCTGAATCTTTGATACCCAACTTTGTGCATAGGGTATGGAACATATTCGTTAGCTCATTCACATCTTGATCCCTTTGTTGTCGCAGCGTGGTCCATTGTATGTACTTGTCCTCATAGCTCCCCTGAGATAATATTTTTTCTTGATGGCATCTCGAAAATAATTCCAAGTGGGTACAATTGAGAACAAAGAGGGTTCTTCCTCATCCTTTTTCTCACATTAGGTTTCCCAACAATCCTTGACATGTGGGGTAGCTTTGAGGAATGAAAAAACAATCTTCTCCCGGTCAGAAAGGTCATGAACCAAGAAATATCTTTCTAATAGATTCAACCATCTATCTACAACATCTGCATCTATTTTACCCTAAAATATGGGAATATCAAAGTTTACTTGTACCTTAAAGGGAGTTGTGCCTCCAGAGTGGCTGTTCGATGTAGATGCGCCACCAGTGAGTAGTTGTTGAAGGATTTGGGCAAAGTTATCCATCATCGCGTTCCTTTGTTTTTCGAGGGCCTCCTAAAGGAATATTTTGATAGGATCTCCTGCTCCCTCATCTGTCTTTTTGTCCCCCATGGGTAGCCATTGGGGTTTGCAAGGTTAATCTTGCAAATGTTCAACCAGATTGAGCCCTAAATCTTTATACCCTGACCTCGTTGGGGACATGCAAAAAAGGATCGATGAAAAGAAAACTGCTCTGATACCAGTGATCCAGATTTATGAAGGAACACAATAGAATACATATGTAACCATAAATACAGAGATACAGTGGAAATAACACTTCATTTCATTAGTATCAAAGAATTGAAATTTGATTATAGACAATAATGGAAATAAAATAGCTAGGGCACTGGTAGCTTATCTCTGAGAAGAGATGTGGCAGCTATAGGCCTCTTAACTGAGTTACAATGGGGCTCGAGGGCCTGTTTATTATTTAGAAACAATGGAAAACCCTAAACATCAAAAACCCTAACCTTAGGAGATGAAGTGCCAAAACTATGGTCCCTGTTTGGGTAAATTGGTGTTTCAACTTCCCGGGGACATAACTTTGGCATACGATCTCCATTTGATGTGCCCCATAACTTCTATTTTTCCCAAAAAAACGTCGTTTAGGGCCTCAAAACGGCTCTGGATGTTCAGGACCTGAAAAAATACGAAAAATAGTAAGTTCTGTTGAAACTAAAAAACATAAAGAGACAATGGTGGGGCCCCAAGTAGAATAGGTGGATGGCCGCCAATATCCACCTGGATCACCCAGTTTCTTAACAGCAAAGAAATTATATCACCCTAGGGCGACGAAGGTTCACAGCAAGAACCCAGACCCCACACTCTCCTCCACCTAAATTTTTCATTGGCATATAATTCAATTCCACAGTGCACGTCACTCCTACTCCTCATAGCTTGTTTTGCAAGAGATGGAACTGTTAAAGCACCACTCTGCAGACAAATACATCCAAATTACTTCAACACCAACAATCCCATAACCTCCCACCCGCCATAATATCCAAAACTCAACACTTGAACCAATTTAAAACTCATCATTTTTGGATTCTTTTTCATCTTTCTACCAGGGAAGGCATGCCCGAAAAACTCCATTTAAGTTTGATGTCACATAGGAAAGGGTGGCAAGCTCTCATTGTACCTACTTTGTTGCCATCTGTCACACCTATCGAGGAATCATTATTGTTTTATTATAAGAACGTTATTTGATATATATATATATATATATATATATATATATATATATATATATATATATATATATATATATTATGTTATGTACTAGTTTTTTTTTTATTAGAAAATTTATGTTTCAATTTTTATAACTTTTAAATTATATTTAAAAAAAATTATTTTTTTAATAAATTTGTGGTAAATAAATTAGGAAAAAAAATCAATCACACTTAAAAAAGATGGGTAATATAAAAATCTCATTTGCAATATACATTGGAAATCTTTTGCATTAATTAACACTCCTATATAAAAAGAGTGAAGTTAAAATACTTGTCATTTTGTTTTGGATTTTTTTGATGGGTATATTTTCTAATTTATTTTATTTACAAATTAATTTGAAATTATAAAAAATTTAAAATTTAAGTTGTTGAATTTATACACTCTTGAATTTATTTATATTTTTTAAAATGTAATTTAAAATATAAAATTTGTATAATTAAATTTACTAACTTTAATAAATAAATATTAAAATTTTGATTTATTTAATTTTTTTTATTTTTTTTATTTAAACTTTGATTGGTATGATTAGCATGTTCTTATCATGAGTTCACAAATAAGTAGTCTATCAAGATTACAAAATTTCCTGACAAGCATAAATTCAAGATTGATATGTGGAGTGCGATGGTTTTAGAGGAAGCAGTTTAAAATGAAGAAGATATATACATCTATATTGCATGCCGGAACAAAAATTGAAGATCATTAGTTAACCAAGAAAATACAAATTCAATAGAAAAAACAATAAATACTTATCCAAAAATCTAAAAGTAAGAAAACTGATGTCTCCACACAAGGATAATATTCAACAAATCAAGTATTACAATATGATGCAAAAGGGCTTGAGCAAAAGATGCCTCATCTCTTCATTCCTATCTCCCATCCCATATTAAAGTAGTTGCTCATCCTAGTATGTTTTCTGAAATCAAACGTCTATTCAAAGTTCGGCACAACATCACACAACTCCATAAAAAATGTCATGTAACAGTGACAATCACCTCAAAAATAACACTTCTCACATTCTTGAAGAAAAAATGTAATCTAGATATTCACACCCATTAAAAAACTAAATGGGCTAACCATTCGACGAAAGGGCCTTTTTGTTTTGTGCCCCCTGGCTGCTGGCAAGGCCCTTCTGACGAACGCGGGTCCCACAACCCCTCGACCCCCCTCCCCAAAACCTCTCTCTATAGTTTACCCAAAAGTTTTGAAACCAACGTCTGTCAAATCGAGAGTATCGTTTGCAGGTGATGAGGTAGGTCACCTACTCCGTGCACTCGGTCCTCCTCTTGTGCACAACCTCACCGATGGTGCAGCCAAACATGACATCAACCAATGGTTAGTTGTGTTGTGTATACGAGAGGTTCAGAAATTTGAATGGATCACTCCTACATTAACTTCCTATATCGGTTAGCGTGTGGCTCAACGATTCGAGTTTTGCAGCCAGAACTGCACCAACATGAATTTCAATTATATTCCATGCACGGATTTTATTGATTTATTCCAATATTTTCATCGAGAGTATTCCATTGAGAATTCTGTGTCTCCATTTGCATTTTCTTCTCCCTTCTATCGCATTCCCTAACCCCCCTACACTTAGATTTGTCAAGAGGGAGTATTCCCCGGAGGATCCCCATTTCGTCAAGAGTATTCCCCTTTGAATGACTTTTGCTATTATCTCAAACGTATGTATGTAGGGGATATGAAATTCAGAGAAACGCGCAATATCTAGATTATGCCATTCACAATCGCTCCCTTCTTCTTTCTCATTCCATGTCCCTGCTACATAATTGAAAACAAGAGTAAATAGGAAACATGAAACATGAGTTGTAGAGGACTTCCGTATACAAAGGTAAGGATTTTCTACCATTTTCTTTACACATAACATGTTTTTCTAACGCTTTTCCTTTTTCCACTGTTTTCTTTGAAAGCAACCAGTTTTTATGCATTCTTCATTATTTTGGGGATTTTTTCTTCGGGATTTTTTTCTAGGGGTTGCCACAATGGTGACCCACGAGTTGCTGCAATGACAACCAGCGAGTTTCCACAACGGTGACTTGCTAGTTGATGCAACGGTGGCCCGCGAGTTGCCGCAACTGCACTTATTTTGGTCGACATTGTGGCAACTCACTGGTCATTGTGCATCAACTAGTTTGGCATTGGTCACTCATCACTGTTTGGTCACTTGTCATTGGTCGTCATTTGTCACTCATTTGTCACCATTCTAATATAGTAGTAAAAACTTGTTTATCTAAGAGAGAGTGAAAGTTTCTTAAGAAAGGGCTACTCTGTTTTCAAATATTATGTGCATGTAAAATTAGCTAGTTGTAGTTTGGTAAGAGTTTTTTTTTAAATAGTACGTGCATGCAAAATTAGCTAGCTGTAGCTTTAGGTAAGAAAAAATTAATGCTATAAATTTATTGTGTTTATCATTCCTAGGTCTTCCCATACTTTTACCTTTGATATCATAATTTATTAATTTTACAAAAAAATTATTTTAAAATTAGCAAATTATCAAATCATTAGGTTTTCTTTCTCATCACCATTGATGACTAATCGAACCCACCTAGGCCTTCCCATGGCTACCTTCAATATTGTGATTTATGGTATATTTTTTCCACTTAAAAATGATATCTCTCCTTATCATATTGATCACTATTAAGCTTCCAAACATCCCCTCTTGTTGGTGTTTTATTCGTGGATAAATGGACATGAGAATGTATGGATTGGTGGTAGACGTAGTCATGTTCAAGTCTGATATGGTTTTGAAAATTTTTAGTCAATCGCTTAATAATAGGGTGAACCATGTACACCTTACTTTCCATACAAATTTCAGTAATATATGATTATATAATACTAGCATATCAAAGTTGAAATGTGTGAAAGCCTTTATTCCACTTAGAAGCTAATAAGCTAAACGAACTCAGCTCATTATAAAAATATAGAAACTATTATCTCTATCAAAAATAAGGAAACTTTTCTAAGAACTAAGATCCCAATAAGACAGCTAACACTTAGCTCACTAACACCAAACTAACTAAGAAACTAACAACACTAAAAATGCTAATGGTGAAATGCTACCGAGTTCATCGCTATAGCTCATGGCTAAAGGAAATGAATGGTATGGTACACTTTTACTACAGAGACATTAATAGGGTGAACCATCTACAAGTAGTCTATACATGCTCTCATATATTTTATGAATTGCAAGGCAAGCCAATACTTACAATTCAGGAATAGCTATAATTGTGATCGATTATGTTTTTCAGATTCCTTTTCTTCTAAGTACCTTGTAAAGGAATCCATACAAAACCTAGTGAAAATAATTAGCTATATAAATTTTAATAACTATTTCCCACTCTTATTAGTTATACTTGAGTGGACTAAAATCATATTATCAAATATTGTTACTTATGAAAAAAAACCCATTTGATATTTTGAAATAAAATTCGAGAA
Source organism: Pinus albicaulis (assembly GCA_034641835.2). Lineage (NCBI taxonomy): Eukaryota > Viridiplantae > Streptophyta > Pinopsida > Pinales > Pinaceae > Pinus > Pinus albicaulis. The sequence goes on from CM076576.1 coordinate 268,801,161, forward strand.
GCTAATTTTTTTATGTAAGTAGGAAGGAAAGAAAATAAATAATTTCATGATTGAAATTATGTTGATGCAAACATAATTTTTGTGAATTTTTGATATCTTTAAGCCATTCTTATCCAATCTCCATTATATCCAATGAATCGAGCTTCAACTGTTGCACACCATTAACAATTGTGTTTGATTTTGTGGACCAATATAAATTCATTGTTAGATTTATTATGTCTTTCAGAAGATATAAACCCAAAACAATGGTAATATTTAGATTTATGTTAGTTATACAATTAAATATAAATATAATTTTTTTATATGTTATTATATCATATTTTTCATGAAATTTGTTATTTTTCCTAGATTTATTATATCAAACCTTATTATTACTAGTAAAAAAAAATCAATAAAAATAAAAAAAATCATTAAAAAAAATTAAATAACACGTTAAAATAATAAACCTTATTTAAACAAAGAAAAAAACATTGCATATCCAAATATGAAACTAAACTCTCTTGTGAAACAAAGTCAATAAAAACATACATCATAACTTTACTTTTGACAAGATCTTAGAGTTTAAATGAGTATTTTGATATTTATGAAAAATGATTAGTTATTCCACTTTTATTAAACATTAAGTAAGTAAACTCTCTTGTGAAACAAATCCATTGAAAACATCATTCATAGCTTTATTTTTTACCAGACCTTTTAGACTAAAATGATTACTCTTAGTTTGTCAAGTCACTATTCTATTTTTTCATACTTTCTAAATATACTCATTGTTATAAATATATAGGTTGTGTTTGTTTCTAAATATTATTTGAGCTTGTTTGTCCTAATATATTATTGGATTCAATTCACTGTTACAGTTGAGAAAATTCACTGTTACAACTTTGTTTTAACAATCTACCAATATTTCATTAAATTGTTTTTCTCATTTAATTATTTTATTCTTTTGCATATGGCTTAGAAATGGGTATTGATCATCCATATTTGGTGTCATCCAAACTGAGAGCATGCACGGACTAAGTGTGTGCTTCATAATGAAGCACTAAGCCAAGTGTAGCAAAATACTAGAGAAATTCCTAGTATAAGCACCAACAATGAAGCATATTATCATGCGTTGGTTGATGGGCTCATAACAACACAAAATTATGGTGCAAGTGGAATTCTCACTTACACAAATTATGAATTAATCACAAATCAAATGATTCGTATTTACCAAGTTTTAAGACAAAACTTGAAACCCCTTTACCTATAAGCAGAAACCATTCCTTCACAGTTTCAAAGTTTCAAGATAATTTACAAATCAGATGTCCAAAGTGTTGTTGATGATATACTCATTGAAGAAACATCCAATGGATGTGGATGTGCCAGATATGTGGAGCCATAATGTGCCAGATATGTGGAGCCAACATGTGCTCCACCAATTATCATTAACAAACATTGATATACGTGGCATATGAATGAATGGATTGTTATTTTCATTGGTATTAGGGTTATTATGGTGGGAGTCATATTATGGTGTTCTTATTTGTTGAGATAGATTGGAGCAGCATTATGTCCATATTTTTTGATGTATTTATATGAGCTGTGTTTTTTATAGATGGGCTCACTATATTTTTTGGTTCCTTTTTTATATCTGAACACAAAATTTATTTAAAAAATGTATTTTTCAATAACACTATTAATGGAATTACATTGTTATTACAATTCAATTGTCTAATTATGACTTTAGTTTAGTTGTGTCATTTTCATTACAGTTCAATTTTGTCTATTTTCTTTGCCGAGTAATAATGCATAATTATAAGTGATTAATAGCTACATTATCTAACAAAAAAAAAACTAAAAAACAAATCATAAGTGATGATCATAACCTGTAACATTAGATCTATTACTGTTAACTTTTTCTCTAATTATTTCTAGGAAAAAAGATGGTAGTAATTCTAAAATATATAAAACATACTTCCTTATCCTGACATGAGTGAGTTAAATCATACATTTCAACCATGCATATAGAAATGAAAAATAAATAAATCATATACCTATATACAGTGATGTATACATGCATTTTAATATCTTTTAATACTTAGCAAATTAAATCAGACTTTAACATGATTAAAAATGATTACGAACTCGACTGTGATCTTTAATGTAGAGATTCAATCACTATTTCCTTTTGCAAATGATATTTTATCAACTAAGATCACTTTAAACAGAACCCAAAAATAAACAAAAAAATAAATATTTTTATTAGAAAATAGAGGACTCCAAAATATGTTACAAAACGATACCTTAGAATGCCTTCAATACAAGTTCAAAATTTCAAATAGGAACATTGATTCATTCATTATCCATGAGTAACACATGTATAATTTATACAAGTCTCTAATAAAAGACTAATGAGATTGAATTCTAAAAAAATCCCCTTCAATGACAAATTATGTGAGATACCCTTGGTTACTATCCAACCAAGATAACTTATAGATCAATCATTATTTTCCCTTTATACATGGTTAAATGCAAAATTCAATTGTGACATCTTGCATTTTTGCAATCCATAGATCAAACCTCATTAAAGGGGATAAATTGTATAAATATCCAAACAAACAATTCAATTGTTGTGAATTTCTCCATTATCAACATCTACAACCATAAGGCCAGGTTATTTGAACTCAAGAACATTTTGACATACATTACAACAAAAACAGCTAAGCCTGCAAACAATGAAAATAACATGAAAAACCTACAAATCAATGAACTTAACTTGATAATAATACAAAAGTATAATATGCATAGAAGGATAAATAATAAATTGTAACCCAAACTTTTTAAGGAAATTTATTTAAGGACTTTGTATAATGGTGCATGGGCCCAAAAATTTTCACCTAATAAAACTTTAAATTATTATGTTGGAAAATCAGGGCCTTCCCATGGCAACTCACCCTCCCATTCCAATGGTCATCATTGCAGCAACTCATGACTTAGTACAAGGGGAATATCTGAGTGCGTACAACGGTAACAAAAATCTCCCTTGACCAGGACAGCAAAGCACTATCGGTGTGAAATTGGAGGTACCCATTGCGGCAACACCTGACTGCATATTGGCACCACCATAGATGACGGGTCATGATATTACTGGACTCATTACCCCAAATATTATATTGCGTGGTTGTCCCACATTCTAACCCTTGCAAATAACAAACATAACCATAGCCACTATGAACTCTGACTAAAGATGGGAGGCCCAAGATTATGTGGAGAAAGTGTCAAAGAATTGCTAGACACATTTCCACACGTTAAACGATTTTTTGAATAGGTGGCTGGACAAATTATATTTGCAGGTTTCAAGGGTATGAGGATGGCATAGCCCTAGAATTTTCCATGCATTACATGGAGGATAGATCAGAGGTAGCAAGTACAATGGTGCGTGTGACATAAGAAGTGATTGCGAAAGTGACAGGGTTACCCCATACGGTAGAACAATGTTTTGCGTTGTGAAAACCCGAACTTGGTGTTGTGCGGAAATTTCTTGAGGTAGGTGAAAAACCACTCAAGAGAGGCACAATATTTGTCAAGAAGTCATTACCAGAACCCTGGAAGGATGTTGCATTCCTTCTCTAGAGATTTTTCACATGCGAAGCATGGAATTTTGTTATTTATTGCATGTACCTCCGATTGTTAGACCACTTGCATCATGGAAGGTTGGCTAACATGCCTTTATTTCATGCAAAAACCATAAAAAAATGGCCTGAGGTGTGCAAGCATCAAAGTAGACTCTTGAAATCTTGCCCCATCATCGCCTTGTTAAAATTTTGAAGGTTTATACACTGCAAAGGGAAGGGAGAACTTGGGATGAACTAGTTGTAAGGCCATTACACGTTGAAGCTGCCACCCTGACAAGGGATGCCCTAACAGCTGAAACTCCACTCGATGAGCTCCATGCTGCAACTCCACCCCATGAATCTCTGACTGCAACTTTGCCCCATGACCTCCCACCTACAACTCCACCCCATGACCTCCCACAAACAAAAATTCCCACAAAACCTTTCAATTTGGCAACTGAGAAACCCAGTATTCAAACTACGATGGTTTCTAGGGTTTCTGATGATAAATTAGCACATAAAGGAGATGACCAAGATGATGATGAAGAAGTAGAAATATTGAGGAGTAAACCTGGGACTAGAAAATTGAGAGGGTATAGGAAACACCCAATAGTAGTTCTAAAAGCCAAGTATAATAGGAGAAAGAGAGGTTGTCTTGCTCAAGTTCCTGAAACCCTCCCCATTGTTACAGAACAACTCCAAGAAGAGACTTTAGTAGAATAAGAGAAAGAAAAAGAGAAAGACCATCCATAGGATTTATTGATTGAAGGATTCATGGACCAAGGATGCATGTAGCAAGGATTCATGAAACAAATATTAGGCCACCTTGCTAACATAGAAGAAGAAGTTGATAATATTCCCTCTCCTGATTCTGACTATGATTACATAGAAGGAGTAGCTGAATGGTATGAAACATATGGCCTTTCCTCAATTCAAATTTTGTATGGGAATGATGAGGAGAATCAGCCAACTGCACCACCATAATTGTATGGGTGAAATTAGGAGGACGAACCAACTGCACAACCATAATTTTATGAGGGTGATAAGGAGGACCAACCAACTGCACCACTAGAATTGAAAAAGAAGCACGTTTTAATAGTAAGTACCTATAAAAATCTTCCTTTGTATATTTCATTGTTAAGGAAGAATAGGATTCTCCAAATGAAAAATAGACAACTACATATCAAATTTAAAACCCTTATAGATGAGCTCAGAAGAAAAGAAAATTTTGATAGAATAGATTGCTTGGCCCAAGTTGCAGAGTCCATACCCATTGATTTCATAGATATGCCTTCTCTAGGGTTCCAAAAATTATACCCCTTGGAAAAAAATAGACTGATGAAATTGTTGTGAAAAAGGAGGACCATACCAAAATCACAAAAGTAAATACAGAGGAACAAGAATCACAAATGAAACTAACAAAATAAATGACTATACAAATAAAGGAACAACAACCAGATATGAAACTAAAAGAGGATGAGGAACCAGATATAAAACTGACCAAAGACATTGTTATGCAAATGGAGGATGAGGAACCAAAGGATAAATCATTGTTGTGTAAATTATCATATAATGGAAAACAAATACCTTACCATTTGCATGAAAACTCACTTTGTCACCTTTGCAAGACATGCGAAGAATATAAAAACAAAGTTTTACGAAAACATAAAAAAAATGGTGGATGAAATGGAAAGGAAGGTGAGAAAGTTGGAGAATGATACGAGAAAAATCAGATAGATAATGGATGGTGGGCTTAGTTGTAGGGCTCCTTCAACCAATTACAACATGTACTTCGTAGAAAAATTGATGATTTTAAAAAAAAATTCTATAATCAAAAGTAAGCCTTTCTAGGTTGAACACAGTGATGGTTTCATGGATGCATATATGACCTACACGAATCTAGAAAAATACTTTCTCTATGAATTGTCCCGACATCATTTTTTGGTACCTCTTAACAGAAGATCGAATCCCAACCATGTTACAGGGGATGTACAAGTGAGAGCATTTGTATCGTATTTCAGAAATCGGGCTAGTTGGGTGGAAGCTCTTAAAATTTATATGCATAATTTTGAGAGAATTTTGTGGGTTAGAGGAGAACATTCCAAAAATATGGAGGTGATAAAAGAACATGAAGAGTTTTCTAATTTACCAGAGGTAGCGTAGGATATTTCCAAGAATAGGCAGAATAACATTAAATATTACGCAACCTAGATTCAAATATTGGAAATTTCCACACAAGGAGGATGTAAAGAAAAGTGGGACTCCTTCGGAAAAAAATTCTGAATAAACATCCATTTAACTACCTAAACTTAAAGATATCCTTAAAAAGGGTTGCTCAATATATTATTACCATTCGACAATGTGGGAATAACTAGATAGGTCTTAGATTTTACTATCCAATGATCTGGTTTCCAACAAGGATATATTTTTAATAACTATACACTGAAGAAAAAAGAAGAGCTTGAATGTTGGAATGTAATTATGGAGACAGGAGGGTATCTTTGTCCTGGTGAAGTAGGACAAGGTGATTATTCTATCAGTAATATTCATGAAATTCCACCTTACAGAAATTATCATATCAACAATAAACATCCCCCTTCATCCACAAATTCAAATTAACACACTCGCTCATTGTTGCCGAAACACTCGCTCACCATTGCTGACACACTGGTTCGACGTAGCTGACACACTGGCTCACTTGTGCCGAAACCTATAGACAGGAAACACATTATCATCTATGTTGTAATATATAGTATTCTCCAATAATACATCACGCGTAGCATTGAGGATTTATAAAAAAATGGTAAAATTGGGTTTTACATGTTTAGTTACAATTCCATTGCATTTCCTCTACAAATTTTGTTACATTTCCATTGTTTTTATTTGAATTTATATATGGGATTCATGTTTAGACACCAATATATTCAATAATAATGCAAGTATGCAAAACCACTTGAAATCTATCTTCCATGACTAACAAAATACTCAATGTATTGAAAGACTAACTGTAAATGTATGGAGTTATTTACTCACCTTAAATGAAAATTTCGTCAAATTAGAAAAATAAGCAAACATAACCTCACCACCTAAAAAACATACATGGACATACTCAACAAAATAATAATACATCTAATACACGAATAAATATTAAACTCAAATTGAAAATAAAATCATGCATAAAAAACATGGAAAATAATTCATTGTTGGAGAAAGGGCGACCTCCCTTGTTGAGTTTTTCAAACTCCAATGATTCATCTTCATCTTCCAGGATATGCAAGTCAATTTCCAATATTGCATTTTGTTTTCTTTTCTTTCTTCTCTTTTTGGGGCTTAGGAAACTCTTCTTCCTCTCCAAAGATGGCTCAAAAGCACCCAACCCACACATGAATTCATAATCCATAATATGAAGATTGTTGGCATCATCCAAAATGTTTTTTAAAACAGAAATCAACTGTTCAATATTGGTGAAAACAGTAGGAGGACATTTTTGAACCAGGTCTATGTAGCCAAATAACTCCTCCTTGGCCATCTCAATTTGTTCAACATTTACATCAACATTGTGACTATCAATGGTAGATGTGCATCACCAAGATCTGATATTTCCCCTATATTTATCTTAGGAGGGTCATTGTATGAATCAGTTGTTCTTTGATGATTTTTTCATTGGTTTGAAGCCATTAAACGGGAACATAACCAACCCACATTTATGGCACACTTTCATATGTTGCCACGAATAGACCATGGGCAATCATAAGTTATGAAATTTGTGCAATGACAAGTGACAAGATACTTCTTATTGAGTTTAGATTGACTCCTCACCCAAAAAGCATGAAACATTTGTTCATGAGGGCTATGATCACTATCTGGAATTATTTTGTCTTTTTCCATTGATGATTACAATTGTTTCTCTTTCTTTAAATAATTCAAAAATCCTTTGCTTTTTAGAATTTCCTTAAACCGATAATAGGGTTCAACATTTGTTAGAGGAACATATATCAAAAAATCCATTTTATTATAACATTTATTTATTCTATCAGACATAAATTTTGTCTTTAGGTAACAATGATATGACTCCACAACATTGTTTGTCTCCTGATTTGCATGGGGAAAATCCAAAAAACCTTTGATGCACACCCATAATTTCATAATAGTTTGGTTAATGAAGATATTTCATCCATATCAAAACCAAAAAGAGAAATGTAACAAAAAGTTTTTCAACTTACAGATTTTGTCACGAGCGACCCAATTATTGTCGAAATACTCTAGGAACTTCTCCTCATTAACAAATTTGTTGAAGAAAGAATTGATTACATTGCTCACTTCAACAATGGAACAATAGTTCATAATTAAACCCATATCACTAAACATATCTTTTTTATATTTCTGGACTATTGGCCAATCGATTCACCTTTTTTAGCCATGTGTGACGTGCATGCCAAACTCACAAGATAACATTGCACCTTGTGATTCTCCTACCACATTCAATTAATTTCAAGCATGTTATTTTTGTAATAAATACAAGCTGTACTATAAAATAAGAAGATTGAAGTTACATTAAAGCATTGATTTCATCCAATGCATCATCAACCATGAAAGAATTAACTTTCCAACTATGATCAACTTGGTGACACCTATGCATGAATTTCTCTAACCATAGTGAAATATCCTGTGATGTATTATGTGATGCCACCACCCATGCAAATGGAACACCACTTTGTTGCTCATCAAACGCCATGAGTGTGTACAAATGTTACTATCAAATTCAAAATACATATGAAGTCAAATTCAACTCATCAATCATTATTAATCAAATTATTGTACTATATAATTCATTCTTAATACACTCACCCCATACTTATTCGTGTTGAATGTTGAATCCATGAATATTAGGCTATGATTCAATAGCTTCACCATGGTATTCAACATCTACTTCGTCTGAATTCCAACTATAAAAGGAATATCTCCACCATTGGTATTTTGATAAAAGAAAATATCATCTGTGTGTTTCCTATACCAAAGGTTCACACTCATTTCGTCCTTCTTATGCAACTGATAATTTCTTTTCATTAGATGATTATAAATGTTAACAACATCTTTCCGACAGAAAAATAAATCCCTATCTCAAGTTGCATCACCCATGTCAATATATTTTTTAACATGCATTTTGCAAACTGAGTCAATTGGCACTTCCAAGAAGAAACAACTCTCTACATAGGAAACCATGTCCCTTGATAACTTTGGTTGATGCAACAATCTAGCATGACTCGAGGTGTCCTGGTGGGCATGACAAGGCCATCCTTGGAAATCTATATGCTCATACATTTTATATGTTATTATCGCAATATCAAGGATTTGAACCGTAATTTTTACAATGAAATGCCATTGGCATTCCCTATTTTTCACAAATGAGTATCTTCGCTTCATTTCATGTTGTCCCTTTCTGTCATTGGGGCCATATGAACAAGCTAGATGCATAATAAATTTTGAAAATTCAATACATATAAATCCATGAAAACTGATGGAGCACTACTAATACCAACATCTATACAATGCATCTCTAAAAAAGCTTACACTTCATATAGCAAGGAAGCAATAGATCTTGAGCGTGGGAGTTTATTTTGTACCTGAGTGAAAGAACATGGAGAATCTCAGTTCATTCCTCTCTAATAAAGTCTCCAATTATAGTTGAAGGGATTTTTGCAATCTGATCAAAGTAGTCCATGTGTTTTCTTTGTACAAGAGACCAATCTAAATCCATTCTAGAGAAGATGAGTTTTTCTATAGAGTTTTGCACCATAAGGGAAATTATGAACTCTCATTTGACATGCTTTATCATTTTTCTGGCCCAATGACTTGTTGCAATAGTTAACTAGCGATTTGGCGCAACGGTTGACCAATGGGTTCGCGTAATGGTTGTCCAACAAGTTGACCCGTGCTCACTTATTTTTTGTGCTCTCCTAATTATGGTGTAACCCATAACAACATTTCCTTTAAAAAATGGTCTAAATAAATTGGGTTAATAGTCTGAATAAACTGGGTTCTAGTCCTCGTCAACGAATAACATTGTCTTAGAATGTCATGTGAATTAGGAATATATTTTCTCTAATAAAAAAAATTCTACCATTCTCAATTAAAAAAAAAAATTGAAATAAATTCTTCAGGTAGAATACAAACAAAAATCCATTCATTCATACCATCATTGTCGAAGGCATAAATAGTCTCCAAATCCACCGAGTTACCAAACAGGTATATCGAATGAACTATTGTTGGTTGAATTCCGTCGGGTTTGCATGGTCAGGTGAGTCTGTTCTTGGCACCTAGGGGAGTGGTTTCATTACGAAGAGTTTGCAAGTCCAAGGTGCGTTAAACCAACGATACACTGCATTTTCATCCAACTCAGGGGTCTCTAACTATAATATTCCGCAAATTCAATGGAATGCAAGAATGTGAGGTGCATTCATTGTAGGATCCATGTGTAGGTGACTGGTTTTCCTCGGAAGGAAACTGGAAACGGTAAACAGAAACGTTCAAGACCTTTTACGCTAACGACAAAATTTTAGTTAACGACAACAGAGGTTTGGGGGAGGAGGGGTCGTGGGACATGTGTTCATCAAAAGGGCCTTGCCAGAGGGGGCGCAAAACCCAAAGGCCCTGCCGTTGAATGGTTAGCTTACTCCATAAAAAAATTCTCAATGAGACTAGTATACAAGAAAACATTCACAAAAAAGAGTGATAGGTACAGTAAATGCTTCACAGACGAGAGAATATAGCAAAAGGGATAACGGAGCTAGATATGATAAGGTCACCACACATTGCTTACCTCGAAAGCATGCACTAAAATACCAGAGGATAAACAATCCAATAAACCGTGTAATCCTGCCAAAATTATTTTCTGCAACATCTTCCCTTCCTCACTCCAAATTGTAATGTTATTGTTGAGTTGTACCATGGATAAAACACACCCACTCTTGTTGACAACAACGTCCATATAAAACTCCGGACTTCTCAAATCGTCCTCTCTAACTAACGTGCTTACTACAAACCATTTCTCTCCTTTTACTTCATGTGTAGTAAGTTTCCATAAAAAAGATGCCTCCCACAAACTAAAACTATATGGTCATCACACCTTGCAATAGCATGTGTAGTAAAAAGTTAGTGTGACAATAGGTTGCGTGCTAAGTCCCATGTCTCGTGTCCCTGCGGATCGCATTCCATTGTCTCCACATCGAAAGAAAATATGCTGCAAATTTTCCCTTCCTCGTGTACTTCTTTACCCAATAAAATTTTCCATTTGAATAGATCCCCTTTCTTTGAGGCTGAATTGAATCGTCAGCAGTTGTCTCTAGTTGAATCCGTTTATTATTCTTAGAATCTGATATGTCCACCACAATATAATTATTTTTTGTAGAGTTCCTTCCTACGCCCAACATTTCCATCATCACATTATTGTCTGCAATCACTATATCCTTAATCACATTATTTTCGCCATGGTGGGCAAATAGTTTTTCTAGAGGAAGGAAGATGAGGATTGGATAGTGAGGAAAACATCACGTGCAACTCTTTAGCTTGAAGGCGGGAAGATAACATAGCATTTGAAATTTGAAATTTTCGGCATCGAGTTAGCATTGACTGTGTGTAGGGGACGAGTTAGAGCTGTCGGAATGAGAGCTGTCAGAAAATCAAGAAACCGTGATAATCCTCCCCATGCTATATATAATCATTCATAAACTTGTCATCTCAACTCGAAAAGGTTACATTATAGAAAAATTCGTCCATGAATGGACTATGTACCATCCACATATCTTCAACAAATATTGTGCACTCAAAGCATTCCTTGTCATATAGGTGTCTATGGCGTCTCAATACTAGGATGATGTACACCACATGACTGCACATGATACTACAAACGATCATCACATGACTACAAATGATCCAACAACAACATCATTACATAATAAGACTCAAACTCTTTAACCAATAAAAATCCAAAAAAATAAAATTAAAATAATTAAAAAATTAAATTATTATTATTTTTTATAATGTCAATATTAAAATTTTTCCATTCAAACTCAACTAATGGCTTATATCCTATCTACAAGAGGGATAATAAGAATGAATATTATATTAATAATTTAAATATTAATATATATTTATTTTAAATACAAATTTAATATATAAATAAATATTTTTAAATTAAAATAAATATAAAAATATTTATACTTTTCAAATTTTCATATTTTTTATATGTGGTAAATTTTAAGTTCAATTATAATATTTTTCCATCTAAAATGTTTTAAAAACAACTCACATTCTTTTTAATAAAAAAAGTTATCACTAAAATTTAGCATAACCTTATAATTAACTCAAATAAAGTACGTGAAAATGAACATTCTCAATCCTTTTGATGAAAAAAATGCATTTGTCTCTACTTAGTGAGATTTTTTTAAAGTTTTTTCAAATAATTTTTAAATTTAATTTCTCTAAAATTGAGTACAAATTTATTAAAATTATGCTGCTTAATACCTACATAATTCAAATGTCTTAAGGGTTTTTCAGAGTGTGAATCCATATATACAATAAAAAAAACAAGTTTAAATGGCACAAATAAAGATTTCACCTCAAAATTTTCAACCCTATTAATACACCAAAAAATCCAAAAAATTGTACTAAAAACAATTCCAAAAAAATTAACTAAAATATAACCCTATAATTAAATATCGAAATCACCATAAATCAATCAATTTACAACACACTGGTCGGTGACAATTTGAACCCCTTAAGCCTTTAATATATTAAATGATAAATCTGACATTTAACAACATTGTTAGTAATATATTAAATCATAACTCTGCCATTCTAAAAGCCATTCCATCCTCATATTCCTCACAACTTCAACGTGCTATCGTACCCGGTACACAAGAAGGGAGACAGGTTTGTGTTTGCGAGAAACAGCAACACGCAATTGTTATGAATTAAGGTTTTATAAAGCAATTCAGTTTCCCATCCTCAGTAGTCCTCACAACTTCAACGTGCTATCGTACCTGGTACACAAGAAGGGAGCAGGTTTGTTTTTTCCAGAAACAGAAACAAACAAGTCTTATGAATAGGGTTTTATAAAGCAATTCAGTTTCAGGTATTCATCGAATGAGTAGAACCATAGAATCATTTTCCAACCGGATTCTTATATAACACGCAGAGACATAGCGCAATGGTGGAATCGAGGCTTTCTGCTCCGTATTTCACAGAAGTATCAGTATCTCCATAATCGTTCTCCGCTTCTTCCGGGCCAGAGGGAGTTACACTAAGTGTAGTGGAAGCAGACTCAAGACTAGCAAGCATTTGCAGTTTGAAGAGTCTCAGAAATCTGAGGATCCTGAGAATATGGGTAGATGTGGAAGAAGGAATAGCGGCCTCATCAGGGATTGAAGTGGGCTTAATGGGAAACTGGTTAGAAATGAGACACTTATTTACACAATTAAATAAGTGTCTCATTTCTAACCAGTTTCCCATTAAGCCCACTTCAATTCCTGATGACGCCGCTATTCCCTCTTCCACATCTACCCATATTTTTAGCATCCTCAGATTTCTGAGACTCTTCACATGCTTGCTAGTTTTGACTCTGCTTCCACTACTCTTAGTGTAACTGCCTTTGCATCAAGTGTGCTCCATAACTGCCTCTGCATCAAGTATCTCCATACTTCGTATCTCCAGAAGTATCTCAAATTTTGAATCTGCCGAATGATAGAACCCGTACTCGATAATAGCATAGGGGTTTTTTTCATCTGGAGCTCATATTGAAGCCGTCAGGACCTTGACGGACCTGCTGCGATTAATTAAAAGTTTTCAGGTATCTTGTTTAAAATTTTAGAAGTTGTCGTGTGTATGCTTTGCTGTTCAATTAATTGGGCTACAATGCTGTTAGGGCTCTTATTACTGTTATTTCAGTATTTGTTTGTAAAAGCTCGGATGCCGGATTTTGGGGTTTCTTTTATTATCAAAATAGAAAATAGAGGGTTTGTTTTAGACAGTATGATAAGTCTGCTCTGTGTAGTGCTTCAACCGAGTTACAGCCTAACATTTCTGTATTTGTACGCAAATCCTTTTGTTTTGAAAGAATTTTCATTTCTTAGCTGTGTTTGAAAGCTCCGAGGGTTTACATTGGCTGACTTTTCACAGTAAACCCTTTGTTTCAAAAGGTTTGCCAGGGGTCACAGGGGTTGTTAGTGTATGTGAGAACTTTTGTGCCATATTTTCTGTAATGTTTGATTGTGCATGACACAGTATTTTTTTGCAGTTTCTCTTTTTCAATTTTTGGACGGTAGGCCGAGCGATGCGTCGTTCAAGTGCAAGAAAGGGAAAAGGTGTTTGTGGGCCTGAGCCTCACATAAGTCTCCCGGAGAGCTGTAGATCTACCATTCTTTCTGTATATCTACTTCACGCGATGTTTCCATATTGGCAGCCGTTTCTAAACTCTTTAGATCTGCGGCCGATTCCGACTGTATGGAATAAATTTCTTCCTCCACAATGCTACGAGATATTACCTAGGGCTGTCATGCCCATCCAATTAATTCGAAGAGAGAACTCTATTTTGGCCTCTGCCACACAATTCTCATAGACAGCGGTAGAAAGGTATACATAAATCCTTGTCTTTCTTTCCATTATCGTTTCATCCATTCGCATTCACATCCATATTCATATTCTGCTGCAACAACAACACAGGTTTTCGCTGGAGCGATCAACAGGGAACATTGGGGATTGATTGCGGTAACGATCACCAAGGACTTTGGCTTTGGCGATGGGTTAAACATGACCGCTACAGGTTGGCTTTGTTTAGATCTTGTTATTATTTCTTTGTCATCAAGTTGTTTAACTCTGCAAAAACGTTCGAAGTAGTCTTCCGTAAATAGATGACATGTTCTCATTATGGATTGATGTTGGGGGAGGATTCGTTTGCAGACTTTTGTCTGCAGATACGTAGTACAGGATGGTGTTTGTGATTAAATTAATAGCTGAGTGGCTTGGGCTTGATGGGCGACCAGTTAAGTTTTCGGTGAAAGCTTCAGCGAGCGAAGAGATGGGATTGGAGCATCTTCTTCCTGTGGAAAAACACGGATATATCGTATGAGGCAATTAGATGGATGGAAGTGGTTGCAGGGGAATTCACAGTGAGAGCAGAAGATATGGATGATGTTTCCTCTCACATTGAATTTGAATGAAAGCAGTGTAACCATTGTATCCGAAAGGGGGACTCCTTGTAGATGGAGTGAATATTGAACCCAGACCCACTTAATGGCGTTTGGTCTGTGGCAGTTGTGGTGTTTCCTGAATGCCGTTAGTTTTGCCCCCAAACCTGTCTGCAATATATCTCTATTTTGTTCTGTTACTGTGTTTGTTTGGTTACTGTGTTTGGTTATGTGATGTTTTGAGCACAAATTAAAAATTGTTATGTAGCCAATTAGATATAAATGTAAAGTTGTATAATTAGTTGGTAATCGCCCGCTGTATATAGTTAAATATAAATATTTAATAGATGTTTTAATTAAGTACGGTAAGATTTTCCCAATGCAATATTGTTTTTGGGACTCAAATTGGTTGAGATGTTTTAATTTTAAATTCTCCGTAAAGAAAAGAAAAAGTATTTTTAATAGAAAAAAGTTCATTTATATTTCCATTAAAAATATACAGTGAGGTTATATGAGATCAATATTGCATTGTTTTCGGGATTCAACTTGGTTGAGATGTTTTAATTTTAAATTCTCCATAAAGAAAAGAAAAAGTATTTTTAATAGAAAAAAGTTTATTTATATTTCCATTAAAAATATACAGTGAGGTTATATAAGATCTTTTGTCATAAGCTTCTTTTCCAGAGAATAAAGAAACATAGTTAGATATCTATAATATTTTAGCAGAAATTTTATTTCAGATTAACTATTAGAAGACAAATGAAAATGTGTACAGTTGTATGCATATGTAGAATGTAAATTTGTTATTATGCTAATAAAATGATGAGAAAAACCAGAAATTAAAAATATCTATGTGATCATTTCATTTCTACGATATGGTAATAGTAATAGTGAATTTATTAGGAGTTTATACAAGTGAACATTTTCATTTCATGATAAAAAGTTGAAAATAAATATTAAATTGGTTATATATATAATTATATAATATTAAATTTTTATAAGGAAATGTATTTTCTCTTTAATCAAATAATGATATAAATAAATATATGAAGTGTTGTTTTAAGATATGGAAACTATTTTGGACACACAATGATTTGGTTGAGAGAATATTTCAACCACACACTAATTTAGGAAACATAATAAGAACAAACTCCTCTAGATAGAAATAATAACAATTAGGACAAGTAGGAATTACATTTTCAAACACATCTCTTGTCTCCATATCAATCTACAAAGTCTAGTTGTGGTCAAACATAACAAAAGGATATGCCGATGTCCATATAAAGGAGCAACCATCCACCATAATGCATGGGTGTCAATCATTGCAACTGCGAGTCTCGTAAGATGTCCTTCGCATACATGGCTTTGTCAACCATTATAACTACATACATGTACCTGTACATCTAAATCCCTCTCCAATATCATCATTGTGGGTTTTATCGGATTACCCATAACCATGCTTTGTGTTTTGCCAGATTACCCTCAACCATGCCAATAAGGGCTCTTAGCCACAAAGGTTCAATGTTGCCACCAAGTCACCCAATTTAGCCACAAAGGCTCAACACAACCACGAAGGCTCAACTTTGCCACCAAGGCACAACTCAGCCACCAAGGGCTTTAAATATGCCACTAAGGCACTCCAACCACCATGGGCCACAAATTTGCCACTAAGGCACTCTGGCCAATAAGGATCACCAAAGACCCAACTCAACTAAACCTAGGGTTTTCTCGACTCACCCTCAACCATGCCAATAGTTTTGTCAGCTGACCCTAAACCATGGCTACATGAATCCTTGTCCACTTCACTCTCACACATTGTTTCTGTCTTACGAGAAACCGACACTGCAAAGTGGTCTCCGGCTAACCACAAATCTTCAATTAGAAAGAGGTTTTCAGATTAACACGAACTTCATGGGGATACATATGCCTCATCAGGTTTATATTACACACTCCAACTCTTGGAGTTACCAGGTACATACTTTACAAAGATCACTACAAAAACATCCTAGACTTGCTTACAATTAAAATGTGTGACTCATAATACAACATGCTAGTGAGTCTATCCCACAAACTCACACAAACATTCACTTTGTTTTCCATCATCCTTTGATCATTTTTGCTGCACTTTTACCTCATCTTTTAAAATTGTTCACATCTTGGGCATCTTTATATTTGACAATTAAATATTGGAATTCTTTGCTTAACCTGTTGATCCAAATGGAAAATGACATCAACTCATAGTATTCATCTACCCATGTTATCCATCCATCCATGGAATTTACCCATGGTATTGTAAATGGCATCGACCCATGGTATTCATCCACACATGGGATTTACCCATGGTATTGTAAGTGGTATCTACCCATGGTATTAGCCCATGCTATCCACCTGTGGTATTCTATCTAAAAAAAGGTTATAAATAACAAGCCTCACTTTGTAAAAGGACAGATTTGTCCACCACAATGTAGCTTCTACATTTATTCTCTGTTTTAATAAAACAAGTTTCTTTGTGGTTTTATTTGCTTTGTGTTCTCTTTTTTTTTTTTTGCATTGTAATTTTGCAGATCTTGTGAGATCCATTTCAAATTTTTAGATCTTGGGGGCCTCCCCCAAAGAGTTGGATCAGTGGTATCAGATTTAGGTTACGCTTCCATGGGAATGAGGGTTTGAAACATATTTCAGTTTCAATGTTTTGCAACAATCTTCAGCAAAATCCATGAATTTTTTTGGGCGACGAGTTTTCAGATCAGATCTGAAACTTTTGGTGAAATTTTTTCAATACAAAAGACCAGATCTGGATTCCTTGCGAAAAAATACTCAAAGTCAAAAAAAAAATCGGCCAAACTGGAGTTCAGATGAGGGAGATATCGCTGCTTCAAAATCAGCAATGTTGAAGCAATTTTTCTGACGACAATTCATGGATGGTAGCTCTCCAGTCGTTTTTCGTAGTTTTCAGTGAAATTTTTTTGAGAAATGGATATATATCTGAGTTCCTCTTGAAAATTCATCCAAGTTCAAAAAAAAAATCGGTCGAATCAGAGTCTGGATGTGGGAGTTATTGTTGATTTAAAATCAATTATTTTTTCAGAAATTTTGTGACAGCGAGACAGTTCTAGCGCGAATTTGCAAGTCTAGAGTCTCCAGATAGTGGTTTCAAACACATGAGAAGATACAAAATGATCACTCCATTTCCAAAAACAGGTTATAATAAATATTCTGAGTTATATTGACAGAGTTATGCTTATTTTAAATCTGGAGCAGCATTCGGTGTGGGTTCCCTTTGGAGATGTGCCCTCCCACCCCGCTTTAGTAGGTACCTGCTTCACATTCATCAGTTTCAGCATAGCAGTGTTCGACTTGGGTTATTTGGAGACGTGCCCTCCCACCCCAAGCTATGTAGGCACCTGCTATTTCATCAACAATCAGCATCACGGTTATGGGTCAACCCCACAAAATCATTTTCATCGAAGTCCATTTGCTAGGCCGCACATTGTTAGTAACACAATTGGTCACAAGCATTACAGGGTATCTCTATCCTTGGATCTTCTTTTTTCATGGTTTTGGTTCATCCACTAACCCACACTTCATCGAAGTCCATTTGCTAGGCCGCACACTGTCAATATCACAGTTGGTCACAAGCATTACAGGGTATCTCTATCCTCGGATTTTCGTTCATCACGGTTATGGGTTAACTACACAAAACCCTTTTCTTCAGTGGCTCCTGATATTCAACAAAGGCTTCTTAGGAGGGAACTTCAAGCAATGGGGACCATTGCTTCTTAAGGAGGGAGGAATGATCCGAACGGAAAATGGCATCAACCCATGGTATTCATCTACCCATGTTATCCATCCACCCATGGAATTTACCCATGGTATTGTAAATGGCATCGACCCATGGTATTCATCCACCCATGATATTTATTCACCCATGGTATTGTAAGTGACACATGGTATTCATCCACACATGGGATTTACCCATGGTATTGTAAGTGGTATCTGCCCATGGTATTGGCCCATGGTATCCACCTATGGTATTCTATCTCAAAAAAAGGGCTATAAATAACAAGACTCACTTTGTAAAAGGACAGATTTGTCCACCACAATGTAGCTTCTACAGTTATTCTGTGTCTTAATAAAATAAGTTTCTTTGTGGTTTTATTTCCTTTGTGTTCTCTTTTTTCTGGCATTGTAATTTTGCAGATCTTGTGAGATCCATTGCAAATTTTTAGATCTTGGGGGCCTCCCCCAAAGATATGGATCACCTGTCATTTGTTAGAGTAACCAATTCTAACAAAAATAACCTCATATTGAGGTGGATAATATCAATATGTATATAGATTTTAATTCCAAGATACTTTCACCATAAAAATATCATTTGCCCAAACATGTAGAACTTCGAAACAAAAAACCAAATTTATATCGGCTTGGTATAAATACAAATATGAGAAAGAGCATCTTTATAAGCAAAGCAACCCATTAAATATTTCAAGTCCCTAATAAACCTCCAATTTTCCACAGCCTCCTTGAGCATACTGGCCCTTGGCAGGCTTAAATGGCGACAGAGATATCGTAGACAGCGCGACACCGCCCTCCGCTTTGACAATGGGAGCTTCAGGAAAATCGTCCATGTGTTCCCAGGTTGAAGACCTTACTGAACATTATGAAAATAATAGGTGCAATTATGAATCCCATGGTTGTACCAATCACCTAAGCCAGAAACATAGATCTTGGAGATGACATAGTTAGGTATCTCGTGTTGAAATCCTATGTCAGATTTGAAGCAGTGGAAACTATAGACATCATGACACTGCATGTCGCTAAGGATGCCATGACACCAGCAATCTGTAAACCCACATCCATATGCGTTATAGAATACCAACACGAGAGCCACAATGTAGGTTATTAATACATAGTACCATTTTACAACATGAAACATATGTGGGATTACCCCTATGGATACCATAGCAATGGATACATACCCACACGCAACTGCTCGTATGGGTATAACTTCCTTCAAGAAAATATCATTACGTCATTGTTCATCATATGGTATGTCATATGGTTGTTGCTGAAGTACTTGCATACCAAGCTTCCATCGTGACCTCCCAAGGCAAGGACTATCGAGAAGCCCTGAGATCTCCTCATGCGCTAATGATGTTGCCACAAAGTTGGGACAAAGCTTAAACTCCTCACACATTCACCATCTCATGGCCACCACTGCATGAACTAATGAGAAACAGATCACGACTTGAACAAACACCACCACCGCTGATCCACGATCGAGACACCACCGCAGTTGTTGATAGAATGAACAAACATATGACAAACATATTCAACCAAGAACATTCACCGTGGTAACGAGAATTCACCGTGTTGGTAGAGAGCATGATCGACATGCAATAAACAATTAGGCCCTGTCTAGACACACCTCCTCACAACACACAGGCTCAAGATGAATGAATGGACAAACCAAAAAATGGACCAAAAAAAATTCACCAAACTCTTTATTTTCCTCGGCCCAGAAGGGGCTACGAGAGTTAAACGCACCGTGATTTCAGCAGTGAGCAGGGTGAATACTCATCCTACTAAACTAACCCAACCTCAGCTTTTTGGGCCACAAATCCTCGTCATTAAGGGTAGGAACGATGCCAATGACCAGCAGCAAAATTTAAATGTTGCAAGAGCTTCAACAAAACTTTGGGCATTAAAGATGCCATTTCGCCCCTCATGGGATACTTTCAAACCTCCTAAGGATCGTTCCCTGACCACAAAAGCACCCCGGGTTCTCTCATCCCAAAACCTAACCACATCGACAATATCTTGACCTCAAGTGATTTCACACTTTAAAATATGACCACGAGCCTATATGAAGCGATATCAACCTCAAAGCCATGAAAACATGCTATTGGCATTGGGCTATCAACAAAACCAACGATCTCAAAAGCAATCCTCTCGGATCTTGCAGATCTCGTAGTATGAGACACCTACGTGTAGGCACCACATAACACGTTCCAAAAATTTCTCAGCCTTTTGTCATCTCGGTCTCGAAGGATTTAGGTTATAAAAGGATGACTTCACGCTCTGCACTGAACTGCACCGATAGATTTAGGAATCAAAATCCACAAATTGATCTTCAAGTGCATCCAGCATCACCACGTATTTGCAGTTGGG
The DNA here is from genome assembly GCA_034641835.2 of Pinus albicaulis. NCBI lineage: Eukaryota > Viridiplantae > Streptophyta > Pinopsida > Pinales > Pinaceae > Pinus > Pinus albicaulis. The sequence continues at coordinate 268,822,105 of CM076576.1, forward strand.
GCGGAACACAAACAGACATGACTCCCTAGCTTGCCAGGTTCAGAAATCCACTGGAGCTAGATCCTATAGCTCATTCACCACTCTTTCAAGCACATGGGTTTCTCACAATGTTCTTTCTCGGCCACACCGAAAAGTTTCGCGTGAATGAGTAGATAGGAAGAAAATTAAAAAACAATACATATATACCATTTTATTTCCCCGAGCCCAAGAGGGCCAAGGCCTAGGTCCTTACTGTTGGAAATATTGAAAAAAACAATAACACAGAGGGATGCTTCCCCCACAACACAGAGAATACAGCAAATGCGGAAATAAACAAATGCACAGAGGCAATATACAACACAGGAGAGGATTGAAATTGGTTTTTCTATTCAACTCACTGAAAACAATTGAAATTACATTTCTTATAAAAATGTCCGAAGCATGAAAACCTAATTCTAATCAATGTGATTCATTGCTGAACGAACATTCAACAACTTCTCATCCTTGGGCTGTCAAAAGACCCATTTTTTTCATTAAATCATCGCACAGGCCGTATTCCTAAATTACATTGGAAAACATGTAAAAACATCTTCAAAAATTAAAAGGGAAGACTTCAAAATTTATGCATTGCAGTTTTGGTTCACATCGTATCCGCACAATTTGGCGATTTCAAACTTTAACTTTCGGCGCTATCCCTTAAACTTTGCGGGTTGCGATGTGCGATAGTAACGTGGAATTTATTGCATCGCACCGAAAATAACATAGCCTGCGGCTGCTTATGGGAAACTTTAACTTTGTACAATTGTGATATGCGAGAGTGATATTGCATCGCAAAGCAAACAATTTTTCTTGCGGGCAATTTGGCGAAAAACTTAAAAGATTGCGATTGCGATATGTGACAATGATATCGCATCGCAAAAAAAATAACATAACTGCGGGCGACGGAAGGTAAAATTAAGAATTTGCGATTTCAATGTGATGTGGCATGATCACATCACATATAAAATAACATAGCTTGCGAAGTGGTGTAAGGGTAAAAGGTAAAACTTGCGAAGTGCGCACTACAGGTAGCTTAAAAAGGTAAGTGGGAAATCTTATGGAGTGCGATGAGGTTGTGGGTCTCGCCGATATTGCATTAGTGGAGATTTAACATTCGGTGATATTTTTAAGTGGTAAACGCTAAATGTTGCGAAGTGCGGGCTGCGAGCACTTAAATGGTGGGAAGTGCGGTAAGTGAACAAACAAAGGTTTTGCAGAAATACAAAGGGTTTCAAAGGTTTTGCAATGCGGTTGGGGTGTGCTGTGGGTCCCACCAAATATCGCATCGGCGGGGCTTTAACATTATGGTGAAAGCATTAGGAGTTAAAACATAAAAGTTTTAGGTGACGAAATGTGGGCAAATGGTAACTAGTGCGGTGGTTGAGAATTAAACGCTAAGGATGGTCGTGGGTACTCTTTGGTTCTATGCTCGTCCTTCTCTGCAATAAAAAATTGATGAAGTGTGGGTTGCACCACTTCTTATTCATGGCAGTGGTTGGGAGTAAAATTCCAACACTCCCCCTTAATCATAACTGCCGCCATCAGTCATTCCTAGAAATTTTCTGAGATACTCAAAACTCTTCTGTGCTAATGGCTTTGTGAGGATATCAACGAACTATTCCTTTGTCCTGCAATGCCACAAAACAATCTCACCATATTAACCAATTCTCTTATAAAATGATATTTTGCATCTATGTGCTTTGTTCTCTTGTGGAAAATATAATTCTTTGACAATGCAATTGCTGAGTTGTTATCACAAAAGATTGTGGTTCCTTTGTCTTGCTCATGACATAAATCTCTCATCATTCTTCTCATCCATATTGCTTGGCATGCTATTGTTTTTGCTTCCACATATTCTTCTTCTACTGTTGATAAATGAACTATTGGTTCCTTCTTCAAAGCCCTTGAAATGGCTCCTGATCCCAAATGAAACACATACCCAAATGTGATCTTCCTATCATCTACACTTCCAACCCAATCACTGTCAGTGTAACCAATTAATTTAAAATTATCAGTTGAGGAGTATAAAACACCATACTCCTTTGTTCCATTTACATACCTCAGAATTCTTTTGGCTACTTGCTAATGAGTCTCATTTGGTGTCTCCATGAATCTGGAAATTAAAATTACAACATACATAATATCAGGCCTATTTCCAGTCAAATACGTAGACTACCAACTATGCTCTTGTATAATGTCAGATCGACATCCTTGCAACAATCTTCCTTGCTTAATTTTAACCGTATGATAGTTGGAGTTACAGTTGCTTTGTTGTGCTTCATGTTAAACCTCTTCAAAACTTCTGCAACATATTTTGCTTGGGAAATAAAAATTCCCTTTTCATTTTGCTTTACCTCAATGCCCAACAAATATCTCAATAAACCCAAATCATTCATTTCAAATTCACTTTTCATGACTTCTTTAAAATCAACAATGAGAGAAACTTCATTTCCTGTGAGAATCAAATCATCTACATATAAAACAACAATAAGAATTTTACCATCATTTTATTTTATGTAGAGTGTGGTGTCACCATCACACTTTTTGAACCCATTGTCTATTAGGTAGGCATCAATCCTATTGTACCATGTTCTTGGTGCTTGTTTTAGCCCATAAAAAGCTTTCTTCAACTTGCACATTATGTGCTCTTGGCCTTCAATCTCATAGCCAGGAGGTTGTTCAACATATACCTCCTCTTTCACCACTCCATTCAGAAATGCTAATTTCACATCCATTTGGTAGACTTTCCACTTCTGTTGTGCTGCTATGGATAACACTGTTCTCACTGTCTCCATACTTGCAACTGGTGCAAAGGTTTCTTCATAATCTCTTCCTTGTTGTTGCTTCTACCCTTTCACAAAAAGTTTGTCCTTGTGTCTTTCTATTTTTCCTTCAACATTACTTTTGGTCTTGTAGAACCATTTCACTCCAATGACTTCTTTACCTTGTGGGAGATCCACTAAATCCCATGTGTCATTCTTTTATATTGCACCAATCTCTTCATTCATTACTTCAATCCATTTTTATTATTTAACTTCTTCTTCGAAATGGATTAGGTCATCAACATGAAAAAAAAAAAAAAAAAATATTTTAGACCAACATTATCATTTACCTCTTCTTGCTTATAAATTGCACTCAGATTTTTGAATCTTCTTCTTCTTGGTGTGCTTGGAGTTCAACTTGAACTCGAGGGAGTTGCTGATCCTTGTGGAGTGCTTGGAGAAGAACTTCCTTGATTTCTCAAGGTTTTTCTATTGCTTTCCTGTGGTGTGCTCCGTTGTGCTTGTGTAGGTGGAGGAGGAGCCACTGTGGAGGAATTATTTGCTGCAGTGAATTCCTCTTGTTCTTCGTGAGACACACATGTCTTCACATTCACTGTCTTCTCTAAGCTTCCATCCCAAGCTTCTTTTTCAATGAACTGCACATATCTGTTGATTATAACTTTCTTGGTGGATGGATTATAGAGTTTGTAGGCATTTTATTTTTCACCGTATCCAACAAAGATACAATTCTCCCCCTTGCTGTCCAACTTCTTTGTCAGCTGATCTGGGACATGTGCATATGCCACACATCCAAATGCTTTCATATGAGTGACACATTGTTTTGTTCCACTCCATGCTTCTTCTGGAAATCTGTTCATAACATCTTTGGTTGGGCATCTATTCAACATATACGGTGCACAATTGACATCTTCATCCCAATACTCATTTGGCAAGTGTTTTTCTTTCAACATACTTCTAACCATGTCCATGATGGTCCTATTCTTCCTTTCAGCAACACCATTTTGTTGTGGTGTATTCCTTGTGGTAAACTTCTTGTGTATGCCATTCTCCCTATAGAAACGTAGGAGATATTTGGAGATTTATTCCCCACCTCTGTCAGTTCACAACACTTTTATGTAGTGCCCATTTTTCTTATCAACAAGGGCTTTGAAGTGGCAGAACTGTTTGAACACGTCACTTTTCATTTCCAAGAAATAAACCCATGTATTTCTTGTATAATCATCTATAAATGTCAAAACATAAAGACTGCCAGCTAAAGATGGCGTTTGCATTGGTCCACACAAATCTGAGTGGACAATCTCTAAGGGTGCCTTTTCCCTTATGCTATTTCCTGCTGGAAAGGATTCTCTGTGTTGTTTTCTGAAGATGTAGACTTCACATAGGTTGTCTGGTCTCTCTATGAGTGGTAATCCTTTTACCATCCCTTTCCTATGTAGGAGGTTCAAACCTCCAAAGTTTAGATGTCCAAATCTCAAATTCCATAACCAGTTTTCATTTTTCACTTCTTCTTGAAATACCTCTTGTGTGACTACTGCTACCACACCTCCTTCCTTCAAATATGTTCTGAGCTTGAGAGTAAGCATCCTATTCTTTGTCATATGCACTTATGCATTGACATTTTTACTTGGAGTTATGTCCATTATTGTACACACATCATTCTTAGAAAACACATTGTAGCCCTTATTAATGAGATGTCCAATGCTCAGAAGGTTAAATTTCAAGCCAGGTACATAATATACTTCTGGCACAAAATTATTTTCTCCCTTCCTTTTGAGTATTGATACTCTTCCTTTACCCATGACAGAGACTTTTCTATCAGTCCCTTTTTTCAATTCAGACTTCACATTCTCATCCAGATTGGCAAACATTTCTATGTTTCCAGTCACGTGGTTACTACAACCCGAGTCTAAGAACCATTCATCTTTTTGTGTTTCTTGTGCTACATTACAGATTAGAAGCACAATATTGTCGTTTTGAATTTATTTTGCAAAATTTACATTTTTCCTATTATTCATGTCATTTTGTTTCTTTCTATATTCATTAGCATAATTCCCATACTTTTTACAATAATGACATTGGACATGGGATTTTTCATACCTTTGTCCTTGTGCTTGGCTCTGTCTGGAGCCTTCACTTTGATTCTAGTTGCTGCCCCTTCCACTTGTGCTTGCAAGGTTGTTTCTTCCACCTCTTTGTGGGCTTATTCCTCTTCCTCGATAGTTTGATCTTCCTCGACCAAAAGAAATTTGTGTCTTGAAAGCATGCTCCAATGAGGAGTTCATTATTTTGTTCAGTATATTTTCATGAGACATCAGGGATGCATGGAGTTCATCCACTGAAAATTGTGAGAGATCCTTTGTCTATTCTATGGCTACTACTATGGCATCAAATCTCGAAGGTAGACTTCTTAATATTTTCTCCACTATTCTTCTCTCCTCAAGTGTCTCTCCATGAGACCTTATCTAGGTAACCAACCTGATCACATGAGTGAAGAATGAGTCTATGTTATCATACTCTTTCATACAGAGAGTTTCAAAATATCTCCTTAGCATTTGCAATTTTTTTGTCTTTACTTTCTCCATGCCTTGATAGGCTGTCTTGAGAATATCCCATGCCTCCTTGAAATTTTTTGCTGCTGCAATCCTTAGGAATATACTCTGATGTACTAATTGATAGAGATAGAAGAGGGATTTGGAGTCCTTCTTCCTATTATCTCTCAACAAGCTTCTTTCTGTTGTTTTCAAAGCAGTCAGCGCTGCTACGTCTGTTGGTTCTTCGAAACCTTGTTCCACCAGCTCCCATATATCTTGTGAAGAAATTAGGGCCCTCATTGTAATGGCCCAATAATCATAATTCCTACCATTGAACTGTGGTAATTGTGGACTTGTCAAGCTTGTACTTGTTGCTGCCATCGTGACTGTGTTAAACAAACAATCTTCTTGATTGTATAAAAGAGAAACCTTCTCACTATTGTAAGATATTTCTCACTGCTGGAAACTTTTGCTTCTACAAGCTAATCTTAAAACTTCTTCAATAAAGAGAGAGAGCTCAGAGCCTACACCTGCTCTCATACCATGTTGGAAATATTGAACAAAACAATAACATAGAGGGATGCTTCCCCCAAAACACAGAGAATACAACAAATGCGGGAATAAACAAATGCACACATGTAGTATACAAAACAAGAGAGGAATGAAATTTGTTTTTCTATTCAACTCATTGAAAACAATTGAAATTAAATTTCTTATACAAATGGCCAAAGCCTGAAAACCTAATTCTAATAAATGTGGTTCATTTCTGAACGGACATTCAAAAAATTCTCGTCCTTGGGCTGTCAAATATCCCATTTCTTCATTAAATCGGCACATAGGCCGTATTCGTAAATTACACAGGGAAACATGTAAAAACACATTCAAAACTTAAAAGGGAGGACTTCAAAATTTATGCAATGCGGTTCTGGTCCATGTCGCATCCGTGCAATTCGATGATTTCAAACTTTAACTCCCGGCGCTATCCTTTAAAATTTGCGGGCTGCGATGTGTGATAGTGACATGGCACTTATCGTAGTGCACCCAAAATAACATAGCCTACGGGCGCTTATGAGAAACTTTAACTTTGTGCGATTGCGATATGCATTAGCGATATTGCATCGCAAAACAAATAACTTATGTTGCGGGAGGTTCGGCGAAAACTTAAATATTGCGATTGCGATATGCGATCGCAAAACAAATAAAATAACTGTGGGCAGAAGAAGGTAAAGTTAAGAAGTTGTGATTGCGATGTGATGTGGAACGATCGCATCACATATCAAATAACATAGCTTGCGAAGTGGCGGAAGGGTAAAAGGTAAAACTTGTGAAGTGCGCACTCTGGGCATCTTAAAAAGGTAAGTGGGAAACCTTACAAAGTGTGATGAGGTTATGGGTCCTATTGATATCACATCGGCAGAGATTTAACATTCGGTGAAGCATTTAAGTGGTAAACACTAAATGTTGTGAAGTGCGGGCTGCAGGCACTTAAACAGTGAGAAGTGCGGCAAGCGAAAAAACAAAGGTTTTGAAGGAATACAAAGGGTTGCAAAGGTTTTGCAATGCAGTTGGGGTGTACAGTGGGTCCTGCCAGATATCGCACTGGTGGGGATTTAACATTGTGGCAAAAGCGTTACGAGTTAAAACATAAACGTTGTGGGCGATGAAATACAGGCAAATGGTAAGTAATGTGGTGGTTGAGAATTAAATGCTAAAGATGGTAGCGGGTACTTTGTTCTTATATTTTGCGTGAAACTCCTTCGGCTCTATAGATTTGTGCTCGTCCTTCTCTGCAATAAAAAAATTGATAAAGTGTGGGTTGCACCATTTCTTATTCATGGTGGTGGTTCAGAGTAAAATTCCAACACTTACGGTCTCTGATACCATGTTAAATTTCATAAGGAAATGTATCTCTCATTAATCAAATAATGTTACAAATAAATATATGAAGGGTTGTTTCAAGATAGGAGAAAATATCTTGGACACACAATCACTTGGGTGAGATAATATCTCAATCACACAACAATTTAGGAAACATAATCGGAATAGACTCCTCCATATAAAAAAAATCACAATTGGGAAAAGTAAGAATTACATTTTCTAACATATAATTATTTAAATTTTAAACCTTATAAGATTTGTTTTCATGATGATAACTATAATAGATAAATTTATAATATATTAATTTTTTCCATTTAAACTGAATTAGTAAATAAAAGTTTTTGGTTTGGTTTTGGCCTATTTGCTGAATGTCGCTAACTTTTACCCAAAAATCTATGGAGAATAATGTTTTGGAAAACCTGCGTGGAATATAATGCTTTTGGTTTGGTTTTGGATGCGATGGTAGATCATATAATGTTTTTGGTTTGGTTTTGGATGTTATGGTAGAGATGATATTTCTCCATTTTTTTCTCTTCATATGTTGTGTTTTTTCATAATTAAAAATTCATCTGTAGCCTCTCAAATTTCCACGCGAGGTTGTAGAAGTCATTGGTGTTCTCGTCTCATTTTCATGTGCGAGGATGTATAATGATATATGCTTAGTTGATGTTTTTACTGCGACTTAAAAATTGGGTGTTTTATTTAATTTATTTAATATGGGTGTTTTATTTTTTATTTTTGAAATAATGCTTATATTAATAAATAGGTCAGATTAGTTTGTTGAGAGATTTTCTCAACAAGAAATTCCTTGTTTAGAATATCTTGGATCTCATGAGAGATATTTATGTGATTTGTAATTTGTATTTTAATAAAAAAATATACAAATTGTTTTATGAGTAATTTTAGCACCATGTTTGTTCCTCCAATTTCCTTTCTAATATGAGTTTGTATAGGCTTTACTCCCTCATGGGAGAGCCGAGGAAAATGGAAGAGATTTGAGGTGTAATTTTTTGAACATAAATAGGAGAGTGTGGGAGATTGTTTAAGTTGGAGTGTGTGTAAATTTTATTTCTTGTGTACTTGTATGTTTGGTGTGACTCTTAGTCGGCTTGCAGATGTTGGTGAATTAAGAATCAATATGTGGATGGAATTATGCATAGTTTGGATCTGATTATAGCATGATATTACAAAAGTATGAGCCTATATTGTTGTATTATCTAAAGACCTACCTACGACTTGCATTGTGTGAATGCCTATGTGGAAAGGTATTCCCATAAATTCCATTTCAACATCAAATAGGAAGAGGAATATATTGGAAAGTCGCCATGCTTCTTCATAAATGTCGTGACGTGTTATTTCCCGATGGTTGTCTCAAATTCGAGTCTATAGGAATTGGGGTTGTTGTTGCAATTTCTTGACGCAATGTGCATGGGTTCCATAAAATCATTCGTTGGAACTCGACATGAAGGAAGAAAAAATGGAGTGCATGCTCGGTGGTGAAAATATGGGAAATAAAACCAATAAGATTTTGGGTGGCTTTGGCTTTTAATCGAGACTTTTCGGTGTGACATCTGCACCTTGTTTTTTTCAGTCATGTGGTGTGATGTTGTTGTTTCATCACTCACATATTGAATTTTATTTTGAAAAATGTTGAGATGTGATCCAGGAGGATCTTGCTTCAGTGCAGATCGACAGTGAGGTCCAATCAGCTCCAGTTTTTCAGATGTCTGGTTCAGACTTTAGATCGCCACATCCTCCAGTATTCCAAATGAAAGTAATTTTTCGTGGTTAAAAAATGGTTCAAATTCAGTGTGTGTGTGCTGAAATTGTAAAGGTCATGTGGTGACATGTACCTATGTAGAAATCCTAAATGGTGCAATTTTAAAGCGAAGGTGGAGACATTATGTAATGAATCTATTTTCTAAAAGATTCTAAATCCTAAGCCTAAAGCCTAAGTGCTAAGGTCTAAAAGCTAACACCTATCACAAAAAATAAGCACTAAAACCTAAGCTAAAAAGGTTGCGGACCTTGTATTAAAACTTTGCAAATAAAACAAAATCCAAAGTTTGTAACCCACAGTCTTGACCACCATAGTTGATCGCATTGGAACCGTTTAACATGTGAACAAGAGATGTAGGGATCGCAGTTGATAACACAGTCCTAAACCACAACCTTAGACTGTGTCGAAGCCGTTAACCATGTGAACATAGAATTAGTCACGACAGTTAACTGCCATTGGGAATCGTTGAATAGACTGCGCGGGTATCAGGATCACAACTGCCATGTGAACAGACATAGCTTGAACAGCCGGAGCTAACCGCAACCATCGGAGTTCACCGTAGATGTAGATGTCGGATGAGTGATCACATGCCAATCTGCCCATGAATTTGCGTTGTTAGTTGACTGTCAGGGATAAGATTTTATCATAAGGTCTATTTTTTATTTTTAATTAAATTGTGCTAAATTGTAAAGATTATACCTTATCACTTATCTTCTAGGTGTCACAATGTGAAAAACCCGAGACCTAATATTATATATCACCACATTAAATATTCAACCACATGCCAAATTTGACATTGAAAAGTTCGATGCTGAACTTATATAAACCATGACATTTTCTTCATGAACACACATTAGTGGCTTTGTATTCAGATTTTGAGCGAGAGAGACAATTTTTTTTTCCAGTGTTTCTTGGTCTTCCAGAGGTGGATTTGAGCACAGAGACAAGGGTTGGAAAGATAGGAGAGAGAGATTTATCTTTTCAGTGACCAGAGGTTCTTGCGAGCACATTCAGTCTGGTGTTTTTTCTGTGTAGGTTCTTCCTTATATCAATCCTAATAAAGCAGACGCCCATCTTGAAAGTAGACTCGAAGATGTAGTCCACTAGGGACGAACTCCATAATCAATTTTTGATGTCTCTTTTCTCTTTTCTCTACTGTAAATTCATGTTTAATATGCTTATGGTTTAAGTCATTAATAATTTAGATTTCCTTCAGTCTTCCACATTAAGAAGTTCAATTAACAATCAATTCACGAATGGAAATCAATTAATTCCACCACAACACATAATTTTGATCACATTTAAATCATATATTTTGGTATCAGAGCGGGTTGTTCTTTGTAGTATTTTTTCCAGTGAATTTTAACCAGGTTAGGATTGAAACGGGGATAAGGAATTCTTGAGGCATTCGATACAGAAATTGGAAAGAAGAAAGTTACTCATCAATCGACGATGATAGGAACTGAAGCAGGTGAAACTCCTAAAGTGAAGTTTATGGACAAGAACCAAGTTCAAGAAATGTTTTTTAGCATGTAGCAGAGGTTGGGAGAAATCTACAAAGATAAGAAGGCGAGAGATGTAGCTTCTTCTTCAAAGTAATTGAAGAAGGACATGGGGAAAGTAAAATATTATAAACTTCTCCATCATCTCCATCATCATCATCATCTTCTTCTTCTTCTAGTTCAGATTCTGAAATAGAAAATAAACCTTAGAAATATCTTTTGAAACTTGATGTAAAATTTGAACTACCTATTTATGATGGTGAAATGAACCCAGAGAAACTAGATAACTAGATTAAGAAATTAGAATTCTATCGTAGGATCCATAACATTTCTGATGATAAGACAAAAATCCATTTAGCTACTTTTAGGTTTGGGGGAACTTCTTTAATCTGGTGGGAGAGTAAAACACAAATAGATTGAAAGTGTAAATGGAAAGTCATCTCTTCATGGCCTAAGTTTTTGAAAGCTCTAAGGAAACAATTCTATTCATTGGAATACATGCAACAAGTTGTTATTGATTAGAAGCATTTGTGGCAAGGTAAGCTACAAAATACTGAGTAGTTTACTCAGGAGTTCAGGAAGAAAGCATTGGCGCTTGGTATTCCTTTGGGTACATGTGAAACTTTATTAAAGTAGATTGGCAGTTTACATTCATATTTACATCATACATTATTGATGTTTAATCCTAATGAATTTGATGAAGTATGTGTTAAAGCCATACTTATCGAATCAGGTGGTAGACCATTCAATTTTTTACTAAAGAAATCCACGCATTTGGATTCCAAAGACAACAAGAGGAAGAGAAATTCTAAGGGAAAGAAGACAAAAAAAACTCATAAGGAAGGTAAAACACCTACCTATACACACTTCTAGAGGGTCAGACACAATGAAGCTAGATGTAGGAACCTTCACCCAGAACTCAGATGAAATATGCTCCAGAGGAAGAAAGGTGAAAATAAGGCTACAACAGCAATCGAACAAGATCTAGGCTCTGATTCATGTAATGAAGGGAAAATAATTGCAATGCTTACAACAGGTAAAAATTTTGACACTAGTTCAAGTTCTAGTACTTCTGCTTCTTCTTAAAACATTAATCATGTGGATGAAGATAAAAGAGTTGAGTTATTCACATAAGGGTAACTTCTAAACACACAAAAATAGATACATTATTTGGTAGTGGGTCACATGAAAATTTAATATTTAAATCATTAGTTAAGAAATTGGGCTTGGAAACACAGAATCATCCAAGACCATACCCATTAGGTTGGCTAAAGGAACATACTCATATTAATGTCAAAAAGAAGTGTCGTTTAAATTTTTCCATCACAACTAATTACATTGATGAAGTGGATTTAGATGTGATACCGTTAGACATATGTGGAATATTTCCGGGAATTTCTTATCTCTATGACCGTGATGCAGTATTTCATAGGAGAGATCATAATTATCATCTTAAGAAATATGGGATTGAATACATCGTTCAAGCACATAAAATAAAAACTCACCTAGATTTAGTTAATGCTAATCAGATGGAGCGACTAATAAGTTCAAGTAAAAGATATATACTCATGGTTGTAAAAGAACAACATAAGGATCTTCATGATGCTTTTTCAGGTTGTGAATCTGAATTTAAATATAGTTTGGTTAAAGTGGTAGATTCATTTCAAAGTATGTTTAAAGAACCAAAACATATACCTCCTAAATGTGAAATACAACATGAGATACAGTTGATGTCTTATGCCCCTCTTCCTAATGTCGAAATGTATCGCATGTCAGAAATAGAGAATGAAGAAATAAAGAAGCAAATCCAAGATCTGATTCAAAAAGGTTTAATTTGACCCTGTTCATCTCCATGTGGTTCACCCATAATTTTAGTTCCTTAGAAAGACGGGACATGGAGAATGTGTGTCAACTTTAGGGCCTTAAATAAAATCACAATCAATAACATGTATCCTCTTCCCAAGGTAAATGATTTACTTTACCAGTAGAAAAATGTTGTCTATTTCACTAAGTTGGATTTGCATAGTGGGTATCATCAAATTCGGATAGCAGAAAATGACATCTGGAAAACTGCATTCAAAACTAGGCAAGGACTATTTGATTCGTTAGTAATGCCTTGTGGTTTGCATAATACATCGACAAATTTCATGCGTGTTATGAATGATGTATTTTTTCCATACATTGATAAGTTTGTCATAATCTACTTAGATGATATTATAATTTTCAGTTCCAGTATGGAAGAGAATGTTAGGCATGTTAAACATGATTCTGGGGTATTTCACAAGGAAAAACTATACATTAAACTCTCAAAATGTGAGTTTGGGAAAAAATCATTGGTTTATCTTTGTTACATAGTTGGAGGTGGTTATTTAAAGATAGATGTGATTTTTAAGTGGCCAAGACCACATAATGTGACTAAAGTTAGAAGTTTTCTAGGTGCAGTTCAGTGTTGGAGAAAATTTATTTCTCTTCTTTCTTTGATTTCATCATCGTTACATGCTTTAACAGGAACTAAAGTTTCCTTTGAGTGGGTAGGGAAAAAACAAAAATATTTTGATTCACTTAAATAGAAACTTGTCACAACACCAATCTTAGCTTTACCTGATCTTCAACAGCCATTTGAAATTGAAATATATGCAAGTGGTTATGCAATGGGTACAGTCTTACTTCAAAATGGGAAACCATTTTTTTTTCATTCTAAAACTTTTTCAAAGGCAGTAATCAATTATCCAACATATGATAAAGAACTATTTTCTTTAGTTGAATGTGTAAAGAAATGGAAACACTACATAATGGGTAAGGAAACAATGATTCACAAATATCATCAGCCGCTTCAATACCTTCAATCATAGACTAAGTTACGACAATCTCGCCACTACAAATGGATGGGATTTCTTTAGCAGTTTCACTTAGTAATTAAGTACAAGAAAGGTGTAACAAACAAAGTATATGATATGCTTTCTAGACCATATTTGAATGCTTTAGTAGTACTCCAAAATAGTTCATTGAAGCTTGAAAGTTATTTAGGACAATATTGTAATGATGCTGATTTCAAAGATATTTATCAATCACTAACTCATGGTACTCATGTGGAAGAATTCTATTTTTATATTCATGACATATTGTTATATCATGTGGGTAAGTTGTGCATGCCCAAATCATAAAGGGCACATGTTATTCAGAAAGCTCATTCTTCTCGAATTGCAGGAAATTTTGGAATAAGAAATATTATGGCGCAAATTAAAAGGTATTGTTATTGGCCTCACATGTATGAAAGAGCTATGAAGTACATTAAAGGATGTGTGATGTGTCCGACAAGCAAGCCAAGCAATCAAAATATTGGTTTGTACATGCCACTTCCAGTTCCTTTGTGACCATGGGACAACATTTCCATGGATTTTGTTGGAGGACTGCCTATGTCTAGGAGAGGGCATCATTACATGTATGTCGTGGTTGATCGATTCAGTAAGATGTGAATTCTTGTTCAATGAAAAAATAAAGTAACTGAAGAACATACGACACATATGTTGTTTCAACAAGTATGGGTTCATTTTGGGTTACCTACTTCTATTATTTCTGACCAATATACTCTCTTTGTAAGAGCATTTTGGTCCACTTTGTGGGGACTCATGGACACAAAGATGAAGAAGAGATTATATTTTCATGCATAGACCAACAGACAGATAAAATTGGTGAATAGGACAGTGATACATATTCTTAGATGTTACTGCAGTAAACATCCTAAGTTGTGGGATGAATATTTACCTTATGTGCAGCATGCTTACAATAACGCCTTACACTCTTCAACTAATCGATCGCCATTTGAAACATGTTTGGAGTATCTACCAAAATCACCGATAGAATTCATGTTCAGTGAAGAATATAAAGTGGATTGACACAACGATTCAAACAAAGCATGCAAGTTCATTCAAAGGATACAACATATACATGAAGCATTGCCGGATCAATTACAAAAGAGTCAGGCCAAGTACAAAATTCTCCACAAAAAGCATTGAGTCAATCATCATTTTCAGGTGGGCGATCAAGTATGGTTGTATATCAGTAAAGACAAGATGAAAGGAGATGGTAAGAAACTGAAACCCATCAGGTATGGTCCTTTCAAGATTATTGAAAAGGTTGAAAATAATGCATTCTGGTTAGATTTACTACCTTACATGCATATTAATTCAGTTGTAAATGTAGAAAATATGAAGTTGTATGAACCACTAATGATCATTGATCCAGAGGAAGATACACAGATTCTTACTATTGATGATTTGGCACTTGAGTATATGAATGATTTCCAAGAAGATACCATCTTGGACAAGATAATTCACACTTCAAGGTAAAAAGATGTTGAATATATTCGAGTGGGAATCGAGGGCATGAATCTGAGCAAGGCAAGGTGGATAGAGATCAGAAAAATGAGGGAGTTGTACCCTCACCTGATGTTTTCTTAAATCAAACTTTTGTGGTCCAAAAGATTTCAAGTGGAGAGGATTGATCTAGGAGCATCTTCCTTCAATGCAGATTCACAGTGAGGTCCAGTTAGCTCCAGTTTATCTGATGTCTAGTTCAGTATTTAGATCACCATGTCCTTAAGTATTCTGGATGAAAGTACTTTAGCATGGTTCACTGTGTTGTCATGGTTAAAAAGCGGTTTGAATTTGGTGAGTGTGTGGTAAAATTGTAAAGGTCATGTGGTGACATGTACCTATGTAAAAATACTTAATGGTACAAGTTTAAAGCTAAGGTGGAGACATTATGTAATGAACCTATGTTCTAAAAGGTTTTAAATCCTAAAAATAAAGCCTAAGTCATAAAGGTCGAAACCCTAAGACCTAGCGCAAACAAAATAAGCTCTAAAACATAAGCTAAAAAAGGTTTCAGACCTTGTTTTAAAACTTTGCAAATAAAAAAAAACCCAAATTTTGTAAGCCAGAGTCTCGACCGCCACCGCTAACTGTGTCAGAACCATTTAAAATGTGAACATTAGGTGTCTGGACCACAATTGTTAACGCAATCCTAAACAGTAGCCTTAGACCGTGTCGGAGCCATCATCCATGTGAACAGAGACTTAGCCGTAACAGATAACCACCATCAGGAACCATTGAATAGACCGTGCAAGTATCAGGATCACAGCTGCCATGTGAACATACATAGTCGAAACCACCGAAGTTGATCGCAACCATTGGAGTTGACCACATATGTAGTTGTAAGCTCTAGAGCTGACCACAACCACCATAGTTGATCGCAGATGTTGTCGTCAGATGATTGATCGCATGCCAATCCACCGACGAATCTGCGCAGTTAGCTGACCGTCAGGGATAAGATTTTATCATAAGGTATATTTTAGGTTTTAAATTAAATTGTAGCAAGTTGTAAATATTATACCTTATCACTTATCTTCTAGGTGTCACAATGTGACAAACCCAAGACCTAATCTTATCTATCACCACATTAAATGTTCAACCACTTTCCAAATTTGACATTCAGAATTTCAATGCAGAATTTATAAAAACCATGACATTTTCTTCATGAATACACATGTGTGACTTTGTATTCATATTTTTAGTGAGAGAGGCAATTTTGTTTTCAATTTTTGTTGGTCGTCCGGAGGCGGATTTGAGCACAAAGATAGGCATTGGAAAGCTACGAGAGAGAGATATTTGTTGTCAGTGGCCAAAGGTGCCTACAAGAAGATTCATTCTATTGTTTTTTCTGTGTAAACAATTCCTCGGATCAATCCTAATAAAGAGGACGCCCATCTTGAAAGCGGACCCAGAGATGTAGTCCACTAGGGACGAAGTCCGTAATCAATGTTTGTTGTCTCTTTTCTCTGCTCTCTAAAGTAAATTCATTTTTAATATGCTACTAGTTTAAGTCATTAGTAATTTAGATTTCCTTCAGTCTTCCACATTAAGAAGTTTAGTTAACAATCAATTCACTAATGGAAATTAATCAATTCTACCACATCACATAATTTTGATCACATTCAGATCAAGATATCAACAATGTTATGTGTTTCCACTTTTTGTGAGGATAGGTACGCTAGAATTCACCATGAAATCACACTTTGGGTTCAAATTTTTTTACAGTGAAATGAAAAGAAAATATCACTATAATTTTTTCAATCAATGGCTATCAAACGAACTAGCAGGAAGTCGATGCCTAGCATTAAGAATCTTGCTTCCTAGACTTTAAATTTGCAGCATGGGGTGGGGCAAACTTGGACCTATTTAATAATTCTTCGATACAATTTTTAATGCATCTAAAATGTTGAATTGTTGGGTCTCTTTCTCCATGCAAAGTTGGATCACCATTTATAAAGTCACGTTCCCATTGTTTTTGGGCCATTGTAACGTGTGGGAGGAGAACTGTAAGCGTTATTGTAGTTCAAAAATAGGATTAGAAATGATAACTCTAGCCATTCAATGTCATGGATTGGCTCCACTTGCTGCCAATGGTAGGAGATATCCTGCAAACATTGGATGGATCAATGAGAAATGGTGATTGATAACGAGAGTTATGCATGTAATCAATATGAAGCACCAGATATAGGTTATGGGAGTGGAACATATCCAGTTGCGATTTGATTTTCCCATGTTGCACACATTTTGGTATCTATATGCAAACCTTCCAATGACTGAACGTGTTTCTTGTTGATTTTATATTTACCTTTTTTTTTTTGTAAATCAAAAGTGTAGAACCAATTATATAATGGTGAAACATAATTAAATTAGTGTTTCTTGATGTTCTTCGATACCAAGTGAACATATCGCTAATTTGACAATGTAAATATGTTATGTCTTGTTGTGCTTTGGACTTCAAGAGCATCAGTGTTGGCTTGAGGGGTCCTGACCCAGGTTCAGAGGTTAAGGTCTGCAAACAAACCCCTATGGTACTGTCCCTTTTGGAAATGACCTACTTTTGCAGGCCAAGGACTCGAAGTAGTATGGGAGGGTGCTGGAACCAGGTTTTTGCACCCTGAGAGAGAGTAGGTAATTAAGGTATATCTTCGTTGAACTATCAGGTTCACACAAAACGAGTATATTAGCAAGCTTCTAATAGTATAATAAGCATGTGACCATAAAAAAGCTACTATCATTAACAGATCTGTTCAATACATTCGCATCAACGTGCGCATCAACAATTACTATCACAGAACTTTATAATCGTAGCTAATTCATAGATCACAGATACATTCGTAGCTTAAATAAAAAACAAATATGCACTTCAGTAATAAACATGACCAGTCCAGATATCACAATATACCTCAAATATATTCCCCATTCATTAGTATCCAAAAACCCAACAACCCAAAACACAGCTCGAACGCATAGCGAGTGGGGTCTGCACATAGTAGGATTGAGGATCTCCACACACACAGCCAACAAGAGTCCTTAACCAAAACAACCCAAAACAGGTCTCAACAATTCACACATAGCATCAGTCTTACTTATTCATTACTTACTAGACCCAGCTATCTATCTATTTATATCATTGTAGCCTTTGATATCCTATGGTCCACAAACTGTAGTTTACAGACCCTAGGTTTACCCTTTAACCCATTTCAAAACATTGTGGGCTTTGACCCACCCCAAAAACCCTACACAAGACCAACTATTACAAAATTATATAAAAACGCATCTTAGGGAACCTCGTTCCAACATGCCCCCAACACAATCTTGTGACTCATCCCCAGTCACAGCCGTGGGGTTTGCATTTTCGCCTGAAGCCGCTTGATCAGAAAAACCATAGTGGGAACCAATCCTTCACTCTACGCAACATCATTTTGTGCAATATCCACCAAATTTTGTGAAGTTGGACCTTCAGTAGCAACAGTAACACTTTCCAAGGTCTGGTTTAGTTGTTTAACCATAACATCCACTTCCTAAGATAGCTTGAGGGATTCATCAGCCCATGATTTAAGGTGGTCACTGAGAACCTTATTTTTGCAGTAGAGATCTTCGATGTTATCTCTAAGTGTGTGGATGGTACGCAGTCGTGCCAGGAATTGAGCTGGGATCAATGTGGACATAATATATTCTAGCTGCTTAATGTCTTCCTCCTTCTAGTGCAATTCTTGAGTAAATTTGTGCAGGAGAGGATCGCGTTGGACCTTAGACCACAACTGCATAGCTGTCTCCAAAAATTCTGTGCCCTGAGCAATTTGAGTTGTAATGGCATTGGTGGCCTCTATGACCACCGCGGCTCGCTAGGCTCTTACCTCACGTGGAGTTTCTAGTTGCAATTTGGACTGGAAGGCAAAAATCTGCTGCTCCATCTCTGTCTTGACACCCTGAATATATGTACTAGAAGCATTTAGGACTACCACAATCCCCTCAATTTTTTCCTGGGGTGTAGTAGAAATCTGAGATATCTTCAGTCACATTTGCGCATACCCTGCTGATCAGACATTCCAACTCAGTTTGTTGCGTGGCAGCCAAGGTGCATGCAGCTTGCGCCTGGGACACCTCAACGATTTTTTCAATGATCGTCTGCTTAGCCGTATTGAGATGCTGATGCACCCGAAGGTCTCTATGCTAGATCTCCTCAAAGAAGGATGGGTGGAGGACCTGAAGCAGTTCGTACGAAAGACATGCCAAATCCAAATTCACTTCTGCGCATGCCTGGAATTGTGCACCTAAGGTAGGCAGGTTGAAGATGAATTTTGCACCTGCCAGGGGGTAGAGGCGGCTTTCAATTGTGATGATTAGTTCACTGTGGGTTGCTAGGGGCAGCCTCATCTGAATAATGTTTGTCTGTAGGGTATCAGTTTTGAGTTGTAGAGCTTGGAGCTCAGACTGGAGTATAGCGACTGCGACCTTCTGCTGTTCTACCAATGTAAGCCATCTATCTTCTGAAGTGAGGGTGACTGCATTTGCGATCTACTCCAGGTCTTCCTCCGTAAAAGTACTTCAGTATCCCTACTAGGCATTGTAGCCCTTCTTTTCTTTCATTAGCCTTTGAGAGGGTCAACATTACACTTCGTAGGGAATTAATGCCCTGCGCATCCAGATCCTCTGTGTCCACGTCCTGCTGTGAATCCTAATTGACACCCTTCTCAACATCCTTGTCATAACCTTCTGCCTTTTTGGTGGTATTAGGTGGGTTGGTTTTAGTGGAGGTGCTTGTACCTGCAGTGTTAGTTGTACTTGATTTGAAGTCCAGTCTCTAGTGTGGTGGCCAGTTATGGTAGTGATACCCACGCCAGATCTTTATGGCCCTAGATCTGTACATTGTGCACTATGACCTAGAATGTTGTGATGCTCTTGTACTTGTCATAGATCGCTTGTCACAAGTGCACCCGAGAGCAGATTCCTGCTACGAACCCACTTTGAAATAGGACCCAGAAGATTTTATTATGCTCAATGCCCTGTTCATACTTTGAATCCCACCAATTCGCATACCATTCCCCCTTGCACATGTCTGGCTTGAGCCCAGGGAGGACCGAGTCTTCAGGGGCTTCACATGCGACCAACGTGATGGGTAGCAACAACCAAGAGTAGTAGAATTCCCCTCCATGATTCTAGGTCTCGTGCACGTTCTCCAAAAATTCATTGCAAAGGAACTTAGACTAGTTTAAGTAGAGCCCTTTTTCGTAGCGGGCAGCCCACTGAATTACATACGCGGGGATGGTTGCAACCTAGAATTTGCACATCATTTTACATTACATAAACAAGGTACCTATGCATGCACCGGGGTCGCTAATGGTGCTGATCATGAACCCCCTAGTATTCTGCTCAACATGGTAATCATCGCGCACCTTATTGGCGATCTATTGCTCATATTTCTTGCCAACGCACTCCATAGGATTCGACCCTCCATGGGCAGACTATTAATACAGTGAATGTGTGCAACATCAATGGGGATGCGGTCCTGGATGCATAAGCTTCCGTCATGGATCAGGGCTAGAAATTTTCGCACAACTCGGTCGGTGAAATTGTAGTGGCTAAAGTGAGGCATCTGCAACAAGTTTAATAACTCCGAACCATCCAACCCACTTGCGCACAACATGGGGACTACCCTCAGTAGGTCATCCTCCAATACCCTTTCGAGATATAATTCAGGTGCCAATTCTTGGAAGGCCTCCATGTTGGCCAGGCCGTAATAATCGAATTTTATCGAGTGGAGCTTGCCAAAGGATTCTCCAATTATGGGGACCTTACTCGGAATCAAAGGAATTCAAAGATAGGCGCACATACCATCGAGATTCTTGGGCATGCGCACCAAGGGATTGTGAGGCCGAACATAGGGTGGTAGCCAGTTTATTGGTTAAGCGATCCGAGCCTCTTCCTAAGCAGACAGAGGTCTCCTGGATGGGTTAGGCAAATGTGCCTGGGGCACCATTTACGGGGATTTCAAATTTTGAGGGGAGGTATGTGGCTTAACCCCAACCCATTTCATATTCCTCCCCTACCCTTGCTCCTAGCCTTTTCCCTTACCCTTATTTTTCTCCACCTACTTCCCCTTGCTTCGTGTGGACATAAACTTTTGAACTTCAGGGGTGACTTCCAATACTTCATCGAATTCTTCTCCATCGAGGCCACGGTCTTCGAAGATTCAGCAGGATTGGACGCAGTCATTCTTGCATGCAATATGAACTTAGGGTTGCTACTATCAGAGGGGGTAGTACGCCTAGACGTGAACATAGTATAATAGCTACAATAAATTTCAAGGCACAAGTTTTTTGGAATGCACAGAACCATCTTCTGAGCTCCCCTCCTACTTTTATATCTTTGGGTAGTGACCAACGGTTGGGTGAGGCTTATATGAAACTTACCATCAATAAAATGGTAAAAATTCTTTGGAAATCGCCTAATTAATTGCTGACTGCCTCCTCCTTTCAACGGTAAAATATGTTTTTTACCCAATTTTATTGTTCCAACGGCTAGCTTTCGCTGCTATGTATGACCCTTGTGCCCCCAGCACACCTCCCTAGGCTTCCAGACCTGCAATCGACCCCTGCATTCCCATTGAACCTCTTCGGGCTTCCAAACCTGCGATTGACCACTGCACGTACAATAGGCCTGCCTATGTTTGTCCTCCTGCCTATGCGTATTCTGCCCCATACAGCTACTCTAGATATATATTCATTTGATTCAGTATGGTTTGAGCTGGCTGCCATTGACATATCTTGGTACCATATCTCTACGTAGTGTAGCTAACCAAACAAATCCTCTATCAGTGATTTCCTTTACTATATAGGGACCTAGCCAGTGCTGACGGAACTTCCTCAGGTGCTTCGAGAACTAGCTATCGTAGAGCAGGACCAATTCTCCCTCCGAGAAGATCTTTTTCTAAATATGTCTGTCATGCCATGCTTTTTCCCGGGCCTTCTGAACTTGCTAATGAAAGTTCGCAATGAATCGATCTTCTTAGAAGGCGACTAGCTACGCTAAGTGTTTTTCCATGATATCAGGCTCCGCCTTGTTCGTAAAGGCTACGATGCATAGGCTAGGAACAATATACTCCATGGGAATAATAGCCTCCTTTCCATAAACCATTTGAAACACAATTTTCCCAATCAACTTCTTGCATGTGGTTCGATAGGCGCAAAGGACCGATGGGATGCACACGTCCCAGTCACCTCGATCGACTTTACAGACCTTAGTCAGCGCTTGTTACAATATTTTATTAAAAGCTTCTACAACCCCATTTTCCTGTGGGTGATAAGGGGTGATTTTTGCATGGTGGATCTGAAATTCTTCAGTGAAGACCTGTATTATTTCATTAAAAAATGCGTACCTCTATCGCTCATCAAGATCTTTGGACAACCAAACCTGGTTATAATATGTTCAAAAATAAAGTGTGCAGTGATGTCTGTAGTAAAATCCTTCACATCTTGTGCTTCGGTCCATATGGTTACATAATTAGTTGCAGTGATGATGTAGCGGGCACCTGTCTTCATACTTGGTGGGTTGATGGGCTCGACGAAGTCAATGGCCCGTTTGTCAAATGCTTGCAGGGTCATCTATGACTGCATGGGAATTTCATCTCTATGTGATGGTCTTCCTATCCTTTGGCACGTGTCAGAGGCTCTGCAATAGTCATGAGAGTCACTATGCAGTGTGGGCCACCATAGCCTAGCTCTCAAGATCTTCTGTGCCATTACTTTCCCTGCATAGTGACCTCCTGCTACGCCACCGTGGGCTTCTGCCAATATGGCCTGCCTTTGATGCTATAGAATTTATCTTCACAATACCTCATCAGCTCCCAAATTATACAAGTGGCATGCTACGATGGTAAAGTCTGTTGCACGGGTTACCAGCTCTCTTTTCTATTGTACCGAATATTCTGCAGGTGCCATCCCCGTAGTTAAGAAGTGAATGATGTTAGTGAAGTGCGCATCAACCACCTTAATAGAAAACAACTGTGCATTGGGCAGTCCTTCTTCTAGGTTGGTCAGCTCCTCACCACTCTCGATTCGGGATAAGTGGTCTGGCACAAAATTTAGTTTCCTCGGCTTCACGATGATCTCAATGTCATATTATTGAAATAGAAATAGCCATCGGAAAATTCCCCCCCACCCCCCCCAAACAAAGGCTTATTCACTAGGTACTTCAAAGTTGAGTGATTTGTGAACATCTTGAAATGCCCACCCAATAGATAATGTTGGTATTTCTGTAGGGCATATACCATGGCTAGCCTCTCACCCTTAGTAGTGGAGTAGTTACGCTCCGCACTAGAGAGTTTTCTACTAGAAAATGCAACCAGGTGGTCAATGTCCCCTTCCTCGGGCTGCGTAATGACAACTCCCAGGGCGATTCCTGAAGTGTTGACATGGACATGGAAAACCTTTGCCCAATTAGGAAATATGAGGATAGGTGCAGAGACCATATTTTCCTTGAGTAACTCAAAGCTCTTCTGACACTCGTCATCCCGAAAAAATGATACATCATTCTTTAGCAATTTTTCCATGGGTGTCGTGCTTTGTGCGTACCCTTGAATAAACTTTCTGTAGTAGCCTGTGTGCCTGAGAATAGAATGCAACTGTTTCTTAGTTGTAGGGACTGCCAGGTTGATAATAATTGCTACTTTGGTGGGTTCCACCATTAGTCCCTACCGACAGACTATGTGGCCTAACAAGATCACAAAGGGTACACAAAATATGCATTTCTTAATATTCAGGGAGATCTAGTGCTTCCTACAGGAATCCAACATCATGTGTAGGTTTGAGACATGATTCTTGATCAATGCAAATACTGTCCAATCATCAAAATATACGTCCAAGAACTTGTGGATGAATTCCTTGAATACTGCGACCACCACCCCCGAAAAAGTGGCAGGAGCATTCTTGAGCCCAACGGCATAACGGTGTACTGTAAGGATCCCCATTCAGGGGTGAACGTAGTTTTGCTATGATCTACAGGTGCGATCTTGATCTAATGGTAGCTCGAGAACCCGTCAGTGAATGAGTACGCTTCCTGCCCTCCCACACTATTGAGAATTTCGTCAGAGAATGGCGTAGGGAATGGATCATGAACACATGCATCATTTAATTTGTGAAGGTCAACACAGATTATTATTTATCCTTTAGTATTTTTCTCCTGGACCACCATAGGGCTTACCCAATCTGATTGTTCTATCGGTTCGATGATACTTGTGGCTATGATTTTGTCAATTTCTTCCGTGACTTTGTTCTTATACTTGGGGTTTAATCGGTAAGGGTCCTGCTTAACGGGGTGTGCATATGGTTTTAGAGTGATGCACATGACCGCTAGGTCCCCTGTAATACCCTTGAGTTCTGAGAATTTCATAGGAAACAGGTCCTGGTACTCCATGAGAAACTCTATGGCTTTCCCCATAGTATCATCATCCCAGTAGTACCCAATTTTAACTATCCTAGGTTGTTCTCCTATCCTGATGTTGACTTATTTTAGCTCAAGAGGTTTGGTCACATCGAAAATCTGCAGTGGAGGTCTAGCGACTACACGTTCTACCTCTGATTCCAGGATAGTAATGTTCCGCGGGTCTTCATCACATTCGTCTATGGACAGATTGTGGCAGTTAAAAATATCCTACATCTTTGTATCCCAAGTTGGTGCCCCATACTCCATACAAGGGTGTGATTCATTAAATACCATGGCGTCAATATCCTGCAAAGCTTCATCCAATGCCTCAGTTCTGCCTATCAGCCCGAACGTCCCTACGAAATCGTCCTCCATGGTTTCCCGGTGGCTGGTACGTTGATGTAGTTCTCCGTCCTGATACCATGCAGTGGTAATTGGGCCCAGGGCATGAATAATCATGTGGACCCATTCGTCCATGGTCCTTTCACACCATACCTTCATCCATGTGGCCACGTGCTTGCGCGGGTCCCCTTGGCTAAGGAAAGTTTCTATTCGTAGGTGAAATAAGAGTTCAAACTGTAGGATCATCATTTCACAGCATTCCTCCCAATCCTCGAATTTCCCTTTATTAGTCTCCCACCATCGCGCAGGGGTTTCACGCATGGCTAGGTTAAGCATCCACATTATTTTCTCTCTTGGGACTTCGACTTCAGATGTTCGCAAAAACTCCCTAATAATACCAGAACAATCGAAGTAGGGCAGTTCTCTTAACTCCGAGGAGATACACCTAAAGCTCTTCGTGATCCTAAGACATCGCAACGCAGATACATCATTTAACCGATTCTGGAAATTTTCAATCTCCCCATCAGAGTCAGAGATGCATTCACTGTCTTTCTCCTAGCAAAGCACACCATTAGCTATAGGGTTAATCCAATACTCATCCCAGGAAGTGAGTTTATAGATATGATCTACGTCTTCTTCTTTGCGCATAGGCTCTGTATACCGTTCTCCTTCGACATGGTCTAGAGGGACTATCACTCTCGTACCCTCATTCTCAAATCCATGCTCCTTTTCTTTATGTTGATAATGCCTCCCATGTCTATTGCCCAATCCAGTCCCAAGAGTGTAGAATAAGGGTCTGCATCTTCCACAATCTGAATTACTTCAAAGTTTGCATGTACCTTAACTCCTGTGATATCTACCATAATCTTTGACAGCCTCCCTAATGGTATAATATTCTATTGGTTATCCATGCGTAGCTATATAGTAGACCATTCCAGCTTACATTCTCCCATCCTCTGCCATGTCTGCTTGGGTAGGACGTTCGCATTAGATCCCAGATCAAAAATGACCTGATCCATCTCATAGTCGCCGATATGTGCTACTATCTGAATTTCCCGACCCTTGCGTTTCTTATGCTTGTACAGCTTGTGAACATCTTTAAGGTCTGTGGGAGGGTCAGTCCTATCTGCGGAACTGTCTATCAGTTCTTGAATATTTTCTATCGCCTTCTCGTTGTGTAGCAGCTTCATACATGCCTATAGGAATGGTTTAACTTCATCGTCTATTCTTAGGTTTGTCAAAGCCTTATAAGTAGATGCATCATCCCTCATAAAGTCTTTTCAAGTTTCAACAAAGGTTTGTTTCTCCTTCTGTAGGTCCAAGATTTCCTATTTGATAGCATCTTTCCGGGTAAGGGGTTCAGCCATAGCTTTCTCCTCAGCTCCTCCAGTAGCCATGTCGCTGCGCGTTATGACATTAATACTTGGTCCCTCATCATGCGGTTCTGCCTTAGCCCTCTGCACATTCTGTGTTGGTGTCTATTGTTTTTCCTACATTTTGCTATTAGTACTGGGAAATATTTAGTCATGTGATCTAATAGTCTACAATATCAGCAAGATTTTCATACAGGGTTCAAACAGTCCCTTGCGAAGTGCCCTATTTCTCCACAGTTGTAACAGATCAGTTGCCCTCTTCCCCGACCTGTGCCTCCACCCCTTACCTGCCCCTACCTCTTTTTGGGGAGCCTCCTCTACCTGAGGGAGATAGTGGTGAAGAAGGCACTAGTACATTTGGTTAAAATTCTGACACTTTAGTTGCGACACTTTTGATGTATTGTTGGAATTTTCCCAAATTTTTCTCAATTTTTAAAATCTCGCTAACCACCATCGCTATAGCGATGTTAAGGTATGTCGTCGGTATTGCGATGTTTAGGAAGGTCCTCGGAATACCGACATTTTGGGACACAACGTCGAAAATGCGACGCTTCTAAGACATGAGTTGGTATTGCAATATTTGGAGACAAGCAACGCTATTGCGGTGTTTAGAGACACTTTTCGATTGTGCGACGGTATTGAGGACAAACATCAATAATGCGACGGTGTGAGGACAATCGTCGGTATTGTGACGGTTTGGGGACAAACGTCGCTATTATGATGTTTACAGACATGTGTTGGTAGTGCGACGGTATTGGGGACAACCGTCGGTCTTGCAATGGTCTTTGGACAATCGTCAGTATTACGACGATTTATGGACAACCGTCGGTGTTGCGACATTTAGACCTGTTGTACTATACAACAACCCTCCATTTTTCAAATTTTTAAAAATAAAATTCATTTAGAAATAGGGTCCCTTTTTTCTTTTTTCATATAGAAATAAAAAAACTTAGAAATAAAATTCATTGTTTGAAAGACTTAGTGAAAATCTTTATGACCAAGTGTGTACAGACAAAATACAACATTCAAAACTTTCGAATCCGATCGAATATAAAAGAATTGTTCATATAAAATAAATCAATTCTAAAAAAGTCTCATGAACAGTAATCGCAATCAGAAATCGGAGAAATCATTAAGAAAATTTTTTACATACATGCTCAAAACTCCGATGCGATTAGTTCAATCGCAAATTGCCAATCGCAAAGGATTTAAAGTTACACATTTTGTTTACATATTTTTCGATGCGATGCGATCAATCGCAATCGCATAATCGGAGCACTTTTTAAATTCTTTGTAGTCAAATTGAGAAATTCCCGATGCGATGCGCTTTATTATAAGAACTCATTACAAAGGAAAAGAAAAAGTTTTAAATTAAAAAATCCCTATGTGATCGACCCCACCATATTGCAATCGGAAATCAGAGATGGTCCTTGATAATTCTTTTTGATCGAAACTCAGTGATGCGATATACTGCCATCACAATCGGAAATCGGAGAAATCTTTATTGTGATATCTATGTACCATTTGAATACTTCCGATGCGATTGATATTCAATACACTATACACTTGTCACATTGGAAGAATTAAAAAATAGGTGAATTTATATTATTTCACAAGCGCCAAAAGTTCAACATTGAATAGCAAATCAAAACAAATATTGGTTTATGATTCTGTTTTTACGTGAGTGTGACCCAAGGAAAACATTTAAGTGTTATACGAAATCAATAAATAATGAATCGTGAGTTCATAATTTTTATAATTGTTCTTTTCAATTTCTTTTTTATCATGATTGATAGCTTATTGCCTTGCTGAATCAAAGAACACTAAACCCTTTCATTCGGAGACCGAGGGAAACAATACCAGATACCGAAATGTCGAAGAGAACAAGAAGAATGAAGGCTGCTGGTGCCGCTAAGTTTGTTGAGATTCCTACAGTCTCAAAGGAAAGGCCCGTAAAGCTGAAGCTAGTTACGGACACATCATGTCAAGGGCTAGGCAAAATGACATGGGAAGGAGTTTATGATCTGATTGAAAGTAAAAACCCTAAAGTCACAATATCAAAGGTTTCAGTTCCTGATGAAGATGACTCAGATTCTGACTCTGAGATTACTAATAGAACACTTGCAAACTCAATCCTACATCGAATTGCAGCCAGAGCAAACATCATTCCTTATTATGATGTGATTCGGTGGGTCATCGATAATGTAGAAATAAAGAACAGAATGTTTATTTCATCTTCTGGAGCATCTTTTGGATCATTTAAAGCAGAACACATTAAGGCAATGTATCATCTCCCTGATCCGCAGAAGGTTTATAACAAAGAATTTGTCAAAGAGTTTGCTGACAGTAATAAGGTTCAATCTAAACCTATCAAAGAATGGAGAAAAAATCCTGAAAAGCACAAAAATGAGTCATCCGGTATGTATTCAGTAGATTCTCTCTTACCCCATACTGCTATGCGGCTGTAGTGATGTGTAGATTATTTGGTAATGAAAATTCTGCTAGGTTTTCTATACAAATGGTTCCTTTAATCCTTGCTACTGTCAATTCCGAAATTATGGATTGGGCTGTTATTCTTTCTAATAGGATAGCTAATAGGATACTCGAATATAGACAAGATAAAAATGCTGGAAATGCCACTCCCTTTTTCTTATGTGCTTATATTATAGACACCCTTTGTTTCAATTCTGAGTTTCCCTTGTTAGGATGGAAATGGACTTCTAAAGATCCTACTCCGATTCATATATATCATAAACTTCTTTGGAAAGTTCATTTCAAAGATCATGTTTATAGAATATGTCATGGTTTCCTTATCCCAGTCTTTCAAACTATTTTCAATCGCTTCCCTCCTAGATTCTTCGACAAAGCTAAAACTGACTTATCCTTAATAGGAGATTGGTTTGGAGAAGAAAAATTCACGTATGTCAGGATTTTCGGGAGTATTGTGGAACCCCATGTTCTCCCTCTTTTTGTTCCAGATAAACTTCTAGCCCAGGAAATATCTTATCAATTAACAGTTGAAGGAATGTCCAGATCTCTGAGCAACAATAAGAAAAGAATGTGGCCTTCTTTTCCATTCAATTGTGGACATTTTACTTTGAATGACTTCAAACATGCAGAAAAGGAAGTCGTCAAAATAAAGGACTTAAAATTGACAACAATCCCGGGGAGACAGTATGATCCACAAAAGATAGCTTTTAATGTTACTTCTTCAGTTTCGATTGCTCGATTCGAGCATGAACCGAATGAATCTGATGATTTTTTTAATTCATTAGAGAAATTTTCTCAGGTTTATAATTTGGCCAAGTCAAAATTCCAGAAAGAAGAGATGAATAAATTTATGTTATTTAGAAGACAAAGATTGTTGAAAGTTCCTCTAGACCAATTAAGAGTTCCTATGTAAGAGTCAGAAACAGAGGATACATCTGGCAAAATAGAAGGAGAAACATCTACCAGTAATGTCACTACACAATCAGCTACTGGCCAGCCCATTGTACAGATACAAAAGGAAGTAATAGGAAATGATCCTGTTGTACATACTGAAAAGGTGAGCACTGATGGCAAACCTAATGTTCAGAAAGAGAATACTGATGGCAAACCGGATGTAAATACTCATCAGCAGTCCACAGCTCAAACAGAGAAAGAATGCATAAGTACTGATACTAATGTGCATAGTGAAAAATAAGGATCAAACAACAAAACTAATGAACAAGAAACAAATACAGAGAAATCAGATACACAACTTTGAGGAAACAAAACTACTGAGAAAATAGTAGACTCTGTTGATCCCAATCTTTCCTGACAATTGGTGAAACAATATAATCAATTTTCTCATCAATTAGGACTGTAGGATGATCCCAAAGAGAACTAGAAGATCAGGATGTTGAAATCATTCCTGAACATCCTACAGGGAAAATTATATTGAAGGTTGAGGAAATTCCTCCCCCGGAGGAGTTCATGAATATTGTTTATAAGAATGTTGAAGTGAATCCATCTGAGGATCTCACTAAGTTGTCCCAATATGCAGGAGCATACAGTGCTGCAACGATAGATAAAGCTGCAGAGGTTTCTTAGTTAATGACCCAAAAAGATCTACATATAGCTTTACTTGAAGAACAACCTAATGAAAATGAGGAGAAGATTGCTCAATTGGAACAATAATTACAAGATCAAGAGCTCAGATCTAAAGAACTAGAAGAGCAGCTTGCCACAGAAAAGAAGAAATTTGATGAACAAGCTTTAAGCAAACAACAACAGTTTAATCAAGAAATTTAAAGCTACAAAATTTGTTGCAAAATGAGAAGAATACAAAGATTGTGCAAGAAAAAGAATTTCAAGCAAATTTAGATAAGTTCAAGGATTTCCCTAAATTAAATGAATTCAAATCGAAGGCTCTTAAAGTCAATAAACTGTTGTCTCAGCAGTTAAATGAATTTTGTACAAAATTAACACAAGTAGAACCATTTTGTGATATCACATCATCCTTGATCCAGGACATAATTACTTTTAGGAAAGAAATTGATGACGCCGATGAAAGGATTTCTGAATTTCTTACTTGGAAAGATACAGAAAAAGGAAGAAAATCTAA
Organism: Pinus albicaulis; assembly: GCA_034641835.2. Lineage (NCBI taxonomy): Eukaryota > Viridiplantae > Streptophyta > Pinopsida > Pinales > Pinaceae > Pinus > Pinus albicaulis. The sequence continues at coordinate 268,852,696 of CM076576.1, forward strand.
TTCTCCTAGGATAGAAGAAATACATAAAGAGATCCTGTTTACAGAGTGGGAACAACAGTTAATGAAAGCCGAGAGATCTATATCAAGAGCTAGAAGCATGATGGGTAATATAACACAATTTATCAATGACAGCTTGTATGCAATTAATCTCATTTCAGATTTTGTTCCAGGCAGTTTACCAAAAGTTAAAGAAACCGATTGCAGATGGAAGGAAGAAATAATGAATAAAAGTCAACAGATCAACAAGCTTCAAACAATATCTTGGGACAATATGTGGACTTATCTAATTAAGCCACACAATCAACAATTAGCTATTCAATTCCTATCAAATGTTGTTGATTGTTTGATTCTAGAATTCTCCGATGCCACATACGCTGGATAGTTACATTCCAAGATGAGTCATCCATCGGAGGTCCAGGAAATGCTGAAAATTTTCCACCTGGCTACATTGAACGAGAAGCAAAAGCAATGAATCAGTTCCACAAAAGATAGCATTTCTATTTTTAAATTTAATAGATTGTATGAGTAGTAGTAGGATTCTGTTTTCATGTAATGTCATATTTAAACCCCTCTCATGCATTGGAGAAGGGGTCTGGAGTTGTAATATTTTTGGACTTGGAGATTACATTTCTTTACTCCATTGACTCTTATATTTTATAAAGGATCACATCTGGTGATTTTTGTGCGGAATTGTTTTTAAAGAGTTGCATTTCTATACCTTGGATTTGATTTTGCATTGGAATTACTGGAATCGCTGCACATTTCAATTAAACTTTAATACATTTTTATGGTTATTGTTAAATTGGAATAATTTTAAGTTGTATTCACATATGATACCCGGGTTAGTCTTAGAATTTCCTTATTAGTACTTAAACTATATTAGATAGTTTTATTTCAGTTGTTTAGTCCCATTTTTCATCCATCCAAATCAACCCATTACCAACCCATTAGTCATAAGGAAACTAGTCCTTTCAATCCAGTCGGAGCCACCATACCAAACGGATAAGGAGCTATCCTAAGGTCCCGACCGGGTGGTCTTCCCCAATGTTTGAAGCAAAGATCTTCTAGGCTTCAACATTTTTGGCACTAGAAGGAGGGCCTGAGGTATGAATGGCAAGTAAATATTTATCCACAGGCCATTCTGAGAGAAAAACACCCTCATTAACTTCTTCAATTTCTTCTGAATTACAAAATCCTAGAGAAGGAATTGATAGGAATATTCAGACACCCAATACCAAAATCTCAAAACAATCAGACAATCAACCTCCTGAGTCTCCTGAAGTACAAGATTTAATCCATAAATTGAAAGGATTCTCATTATCTCTAGATGAGTCTGGAATATCTGAAGGTAGTGTAACCTCAAAATTTATTTCTTCAAAACCTCTTACTAGGCTACAAAGTGAAAAACTTGGTATTCCTTTGAAAGAATTCCCTTTACCTAGTAGAGTCAAGACAAGAAGAACTCAATCAGAATTAGAAGTGATATAAGTTCTTCATCTCATATTCAATCACCTGTTTCCCAAACCCCAACTCAACAAAGTGCAGTTGTTTCCACATCATCTGCTCAATCATCATCAATCCCAACATTATCTATTCCAACAAATTCTGTTCAAACACCACCAGTCTCTACTACTCCTTCAACAGTTGTTACAATAATGGCACAGAGACCATGGGCTAGTCCAGGGGCTATTAACATGCCTGCACCATTACATGATTTACCTGAAAATCCCGGAAAATGGCTTCCAAAGTTCAGTCCAGAGCTTAACATTAAAGCTGAAGAACACATCAATAACTTTATGCTGGCTGTAAATTTGAATGGAGTTGAAGAAGAAGATGTTGTAGTAAGATTATTCCCTTATAATCTTCAAGGGGTAGCAGGATCCTGGTACTTTTCGTTACCTTCAGGATCCATAACAAGTTGGGATATCTTCGCAGATCATTTTTTAACCAAATTTGGAGATGACAGATCAATAGCCACTTTAATCAACAATCTCTCAAATTCGAAGACAGAACCCAAGGAGCGCATTAAAGATTTCAACTCTAGATTCAACAAACTTTTGAACAAAATCCATATAGATTCAAAGCCTAGTGAACAAGTCAGAAGTGAATGGTACATAACTGCTTTTCCCTCAAACATAACAATTTTTGTAGATAGAGCTGCAAAACCTACTTTAGCTGAGAATATGAAAGAAGCTATCGCAGTAGAGAAATGAATTATTTCTCTAGATAAGAAAAATTCTATTGAGGAAAGAAAATCCAAGAAAATCAGCTTTAAAGATGATTCAAGAAAAAAGACAGCCAAAGACCCATATCACATGGAATGTTTACAGAAATTTCTTAAAACCATGTCTAATGAAATGGTTGAAATTAAAAAACAAGTGGCAGAGACCTCTACCAAAAAACCATTCCGAAATTTTAAAATAATTCAAGTTGAATCTAAACGTCCCAATTCAATCTCTAATGTAGAATCAGAAGAGGAAGAATAAGAAGATACTCCTCCAGTATCAGAGGAGGAAGATGAGAATGAAGAAATAGCTGAATTGCATGGAATGTGGGATTTTATTCTCCCTAATTCTGATAGTGAGGTAGAACAAGAAGCTATGCCTGTAAGTACTAGGAGTAAATCTACATCAGAACATGTACAAACAGTTCCTAAGAAGAAAACTACGACTTCAAGTACAAAAGACAAATCCCCTGTAAAGAAAACTTCTCCATTACCCACTCAAAAACAACCATCTTCTTCTAATCCTCCTACATCGACATCAAAGACTTTAGTGATATCAGATCCCATGTATTATAACATTGTTGAAGACATGAAAAAGATTAAAGAAAAAATTTCCTTACATGAACTCAGCAAACTTAAACACCAGCATAAGTTGCTATTAAAAGAGGTAAATGCTACACCAATTGCTCGTTTACCAAGTGGTGTAGTTGCAAAAGCAGCTAAAGGGAGCGGTAAGCCACCAGACAAAGTAGATGCTACTGATACTGTGCTCATTGGAGAAAGATCAAATTCTCAGACTCCTCCTTTTCTTTTGACTTATGAAATGTACAATAAGAATCTGCATAATTGCTTAATCGATTTTGGAGCATCCTATAATATAATGCCTACCTCAGTTTGTGCCAAATTTAATATTGAACCACAAAAATCGGCAGTTCCCATAGTTCAATTGGATCGCTCTAAAGTTCAAGTCGTAGGGGAAATCAATTTAGTTACGATCAGACTAGCTTCTGATCCTAGGATTGTCCAAAGAATTGATATTTTGATTGCAAATATTCTTGAATTCTATGGATTAGTCTTAAGCAAAGACTGGTCTGCAAAACTTAATGGTTATATCGCAACTGATTATTCACATATGTGGCTTCCCTACAAAGGGAAACCAAATCAAATCAAAGTTGAACGAGAAAAACATATGATGCACACCGTTACTGAATTTGAACAATCAAATGAACCTGTAGCTTTCAATAAAAATATTCTTGGAGCTTATTCTGCTGAGTGATTCCTTGGGAACCTCAAAGCACCACAATCACGCTTTTCTGTAAATACTTTTGTTTCTCAAATAGAAAATTTTTCACAGTCTGATTCTTCTAGAATTGTAAATATTTTTGATTCAATTGTAGATAAACCAATAGATAAATCTTTATTTTGGTCATTATATTTTGATGGATCAAAATCTAGTGATGGGGCTGGAGCAGGATGCATCTTAATTGATCCAGATGGAGAGAAAACCATGCTATAATGTAGGTTATAATTTGAGTGTACAAACAATACTGCAAAATATGAAGCCTTGATTCAAGGGATTTATAAAGCTATAGGGTTAAATGTTAAATACTTGAAAGTCTATGGTGATTCCGAAATTGTTATAAAACAAGTTAAAAATACCATCCATTGCCTTTCAGGAAATCTCAAACACTATCAAACCCTAGTACAAGATCTTACCACTCATTTTTTAGCATTCAGTATTTCTTCTATTCCTAGGAATCAAAATACATCAGCTGATTTGTTAGCTAATGTTGCATCCAAACTCCTTCCTACTGAAGATTGCAGTCTTGATAGATTTTCATTAGAATTGATTTTTCGCCCATCTGTTCCAGATAATATCACAAATTGGAAAGTATTCTACCATGACCAAGATATTTTGAATTTCATGACTTCAGAGAAATCATATGATGAACAAATTATTGATGAATATGATCATGATCTGCAAATTTCATCAAAAGGTAATGAAAATCCCATTCCGAAATTTGTTGTTAAATTAGAGGACTTATATGATATAAAAGACAGATTCAAGAAAGTCACTAATGCTAAACTTCAAATTTCCACTTTGAAGTTTGAATTAGTAAACCTTGGCTCTGATTCTAATCCTCAAAATGTTAATTTAGGACTCAATTTAACTCCAGAGGAAAGAAATGCTTTCATTAAACTTCTGAATAGATATAAAAATATATTTGCTTGGAATTATGAAGATTTAAAAACCTATGATACTTCTGTTATTCAACACATAATTCCAATGCTTCCTAATATAAAACCTGTTCAACAGAAGTTAAGAAAGATTCATCCAAATCTCGAAAGTCAAATCAAATCAGAACTTAATAAACTTTTGAAAACCAAAATCATTTTTCCTGTAAGGCATTCCAATTGGGTTTCCAATATGGTACCTGTAAGGAAGAAAAATTGTGATATACGAATCTGTATTGATTTTAGAAATTTAAACAAGGCATGTTTAAAAGACAATTTCCCGTTGCCAACCATGGAATAGATACTTCAAAAAGTAGCTGGTTCTGAACTCATGTCCCTCCTTGATGGTTTCTCAGGCTATAATCAAATCTTAGTTCATCCAGAGGATAGGTTGAAAACCATTTTCAGAACCAAATGGGGAACATATGCTTATCCGAAAATGCCTTTTGGTCTAATAAATGCAGGAGCAACTTTCCAAAGAGCCATGGACATAGCATTTAAAGGTCTGATCAATAGATCAATTGTTATTTATCTTGATGACATAACAGTATTTTAAAAAAAGAGAGCCAATCATCTACATGATTTAAAGAAAATATTTGAAATATGTAGAAGGTTTGGTATTTCCTTGAATCCAAAGAAATCTTTCTTTGCTCTTGATGAAGGAAAACTCTTAGGATTTGTTGTGTCAAAAGATGGTATATATATATTCATCCAGATAGAGTGAAAGAAATTTCTGATATTTCTTTACCTCATAATAAAAAATCCATGCAATCAATGCTTGGGAAAATCAATTTTGTAAAAAGATTCATTCCCGATTTCTCTCAAATTGTTTTACCTATGCAAAATATGATCAAGAAAAATTCAGTATTCAAATGGGGGCATAAAGAGAAACAATCCTTTGAGGCAATCAAACAAGCGATCATTAATGCACCAGCATTGAATACCCCTTATTTTTCTAAAGATTTTACTTTGTATACTTTGGCCACCGAAACATCCTATGATGCTGTTTTAACACAGCTCAATGATCAGAAAATTAAAGCACTAATTTCTTTCTTTAGCTCAAATTTGCAAGGAGCTGAGCTTAATTATTCCGATGTTGAAAAACAAGCCTTTTTCGTGTTTAAATCAATCAGACATTTCTGACCTTTTCTCTTGAAAACACATACAAAATTCATTGTCCCATTCTCTGCAGTGAGACAATTATTAGTTCAAAAGGAAGTAGGAGAAAATAGAGCTAACTGGGTAACAACTTTGCAAGAATATGATATTGATATTAAGCCAGCTAAGATTGTTAGAGGACAAGGTTTTTGCAGATTATTGGCAGGAGCTCATAATGTACCAGAAAATCAAGATCCAAACAATGATATTCAAGTTAGTCAGATAAGTGTTACAGATTCTGAATCTCAGTATGTTGATCTCATATATTACTTGAAAAATGGGTATGCTCCTTCTAATTTCAGCTATAAGAAAAAACATGCTTTAAGATTGAATGCTATTAAATATGAGATCATTGATAATGTGTTATTCAGAAAGAATTATGACTCAATCCTATTAAGATGTCTTGAAAAGACCGAAGCTGAAAAGGTGTTGCAGGAATTACATGATGGACCAGCAGGAGGTCATTTTGGAGGTGATACCACAGCTCACAAAATAATCCATGCTGGTTATTATTGGCCTACCCTTTTTAAAAATACGCATGATTATGTGAGGAAATGCAAAATTTGTCAAACTGCTAGTGGAAGACAAAAGAAACCTACTTTTACTTTGCAGCCAGTAAATATTGAGCAACCATTTGAGCAATGGGGGCTTGACATTATTGGTGAGCTAGTACCTCATTCTTCCAAACAACACAAATACATCCTTACAGCAACAGATTACTTTACGAAATGGGTAGAAGCAATCCCTTTGAAGGTAGCCAATTCTGATGCAATTATTGATTTCATAGATCAATTCATCATAACCAGGTTTGGTGTACCTAATGCTCTTGTCTTTGATAATGCATCTTATTTTTCTGGAAATAGTATAATGGAATTTTCAATCAAAAGAGGTTTCAAACTAAAATATTCAGCAAATTATTATCCACAAGTTAATGGTTTAGCTGAATCCACTAACAAAAATCTTATCAAAATCATTAAAAGGATCATTGATCAAAGTCAAAAGAATTGGCACAAATATTTAATTTTTGCATTATGGGCTGATCGTATTACTCAAAAAACTTCAATAGGAACTTCACCTTTCAATTTAGTGTATGGAAAAGAAGCTGTAATACCATCAAATCTTACTCTCCCATCATTGGCCCTAGTGCAATTCATTGAAGAAAATCCTTCTTCATCCATTCAATTGAGATATGATCAAATTCTTAAATTAGAAGAAGATAGAGATAAAGCAAAAATTATTCATGAAAAACATCAACAGCTTGTAAAATCTTCTTTTGATGCAAGTTCTACCGGCTCAAATATTTTGTCAATTGGTGATCTTGTTCTGAAATGGGATAAAGCACATGAAGAAAAAGGTAAGCATAGCAAGTTTCAGAAAATGTGGCTTGGACTTTTTCAGATTGCTGAAAAGATAGGCTCCAATACATTCATACTCCAAGATTTAACAGGAAAGAGAGAATCTCTTCCTGAAAATGGGCTTGTCTTGAAGAAATTCTTTTCATAAGGAGGTAACCCCTTCTTACTTGTACATATTCCTTTCTGCAAATTTTTTGATTGTTTTGTAAATGAAGGTTGTTAATAAGTCTCTAATTGACTATTTACTATTAAGAAAATTTCTTAGGACGAATATTATAAACATTTATTTTGTGTAAATAAGAATTTTTAAAGAGATGATCACAGTCTTTAGATAGTTTAAAATAAGATGTTAAACTTTGAAAGATTATTCCAATCATTTGCATGATCTTTTGAAAACTTGAGGAAAATGTAAATCATTATAAGTTTATTGAGCAGAGAAAGGTTATCTATAAAAGTAAATATTTTTTCAAAGTCTTGGTACTCAAGAAGCTCTGAAAATTGTCATCCATTGATTCTTAAGGATAAAACTATTTCACCCCATCCATTTAAGTTGTGATTTTTTAGAATGTAATTCTAATAAATTATATGGAAATTTTAAGAGATAAGAGGTCTCACCATGAGCCTGCTTACCATGTTCATAAGAAGTAATAAAACTGACATTACCAATACTGCATATCAAAACATGGTAATGGCTTATAAATATAAGACAAGGGGTCTCATCACAAGCCAGCTTGTTCAGTTTAATTAAAACTAGTGAATGGCATTGTTATTAACTGGCTACGAAACCAAAACAATGGCTTTTAAAACTAAAAAAATAAGTAAAAGACAAAAACATGAGATAATATGTCTTATGAATTTATATTTTAAAAAGTCATAATCTTAGTTGGATGGGATAATGAATAGTTAATGGTTAAAAGGTAACCCTGTCGAGACTATAAACGTTTGCAGGCAGCAGAGGCAATGCCTATGACAATAGAGTATATTATGGAAAAACCAAACTTGGCAAAATCCACTTCATTATTAAAAACCAATAAAAGCTTGAGATAACTCAAAATGTTTTTATTCTTAAGAAATTAGAAAGAAATTGTAAGTAATTCTTATTCTTTTTCATAGTTAGATTTTATTTGAATTATCCTAAGATAGTTTTCATTATCTTTAAAAATCTTTACTTACTAGAAATATAGTGTTCATTTTATTTTTTCAGAGATAACTATTTCTTCCAGTGAATCGCCAATTGTTGTACTGTACAACAACACTCCCTTTTTCAAATTTTTAAAAATAAAATTCATTTAGAAATAGGGTCCCTTTTTTCTTTTTTCATATAGAAATAAAAAACTTAGAAATAAAATTCATTGTTTGAAAGACTTAGTGCATATCTTTATGACCAAGTGTGTACAAACAAAATACAACATTAAAAACTTCCGAATCCGATCAAATATAAAAGACTTTGTCATATAAAATAAATCAATTATAAAAAAGTCTCATGAACAGTAATCGCAATCGAAAATCAGAGAAATCATTAAGAAAATTTTTTACATACATGCTCAAAACTTCGATGGAATTAGTTCAATCGCAAATCGCCAATTGCAAAGGATTTAAAGTTACACATTTTGTTTACGTATTTTTCGATGCGATGCGATCAATCGCAATCGTATAATCAGAGCACTTTTTAAATTATTTGTAGTGAAATTGAGAAATTCCCGATGCGATGCACTTTATTATAAGAACTCATTACAAAGGAAAAGCAAACGTTTTAAATTAAAAAATCCCTATGTGATGGACCCCACCATATCACAATCAGAAATTGGACATGGTCCTTGATAATTATTTTCGATTGAAACTCGCCGATGCGATATACTACCATCACAATCAGAAATCAGAGAAATTTGTTATCGCAATCAGCAATCGAATAAATCTTTATTGTGATATCTACGTACCATTTGAATACTTCCGATAAGATTGATATTCAATACACTATACACTTGTCAAATTGGAAGAATTAAAAAATAGGTAAATTTATATTATTTCACAAGCGCCAAACGTTCAACATTGAATAGAAAATCAAAACAAATATTGGTTTACAATTATGTTTTTACGTGAGTGTGACCCAAGGAAAAAATTTAAGTGTTATACGGAATCAATAAATAATGAATCGTGAGTTCATAATTTTTATAGTTCTTTTCACTTGCTTGTTTATCACGACTAATTGCTTATTGCCTTGCAGAATCAAAGAACATTAAACCCTTTCATTCGCAGATCGAGGGAAACAATACCAGATACCGAAATGTCGAAGAGAACAAGAAGAATCGTTGGTGCCGCTAAGTTTGTTGAGATTCCTACAGTCTCAAAGGAAAGGCCAGTAAAGCTGAAGCTAGTTACGAATACATCATGTCAAGGGCTGGGAAAAATGACATGGGAAGGAGTTTATGATCTGATTGAAAGTGAAAACCCTAAAGTCACAATATCAAAGGTTTCAGTTCCTAATGAAGATGACTCAGATTCCGACTCTGAGATTACTAATAGAGCACTTGCAAACTCATTCCTACATTGAATTGCAGCCAGAGCAAACATCATTCCTTATTATGATGTGATTCGGTGGGTCATCGATAATGTAGAAATAAAGAACAGAATGTTTATTTCGGCTTCTGGACCATATTTTGGATCATTTAAAGCAGAAGACATTAAGGCAATGTATCATCTCCCTGATCCGTAGAAGGTTTATAACAAAGAATTTGTCAAAGAGTTTGTTGACAATAGTAAGGTTCAATCTGAACCTATAAAAGAATGGAGAAAAAATCCTGAAAAGCACAAAAATGAGTCATCCGGTATGTATTCAGTAGATTCTCTCTTACCCCCATACTGCTATGTGGCTGCCATGATGTGTAGATTATTTGGTAATGACAATTCTGCTAGGTTGTCTATACAAATGGTTCCTTTAATCCTTGCTACTATCAATTCCGAAATTATGGACTGGGTTGTCATTCTTTCTGATAGGATAGCTAATAGGATACTTGAATATAGACAAGATAAAAACGCTGGAAATGCCACTCCCTTTTACTTCTGTGCTTATATTCTAGACACCCTTTCTTTCAATTCTGAGTTTCCCTTTTTAAGATGGAAATGGACTTCTAAAGATCTTACTCCGATTCATATATATCATAAACTCCTTTGGAAAGTTCATTTCAAAGATCATGTTTATAGAATATGTCATGGTTTCCTTATCCCAGTCTTTCAAACCATTTTCAATCGCTTCCCTCCTAGATTCTCTGACAAAGCTAAAAATGACTTATTCTCAATAGGATATTGGTTTGGAGAAGAAAAATTCACGTATGTCAGGATTTTCGAGAGTATTGTGGAACCCCATGTTCTCCCTCTTTTTGTTCCAGATAAAATTCTAGCCCAGGAAATATCTTATTAATTAATAGTTGAAGGAATTTCCAAATCTCTGAGAAAAAATAAGAAAAGAATGTGGCCTTCTTTTCCATTCAATTGTGGACATTTTACTTTGAATGACTTCAAACATGCAGAAAAGGAAGTCGTCAAAATAAAGCACTTAAAATTCACAACAATCCCGGGGAGACAGTATGATCCACAAAAGATAGCTTTTAATGTTACTTATTTAGTTTCGATTGCTCGATTCGAGCATGAACCGAATGAATTTGATGATTTGTTTGTTTCATTAGAGAACTTTTCTCAAGTTTATAGTTTGGCCAAGTCTAAATTCCAGAAAGAAGACATGAATAAATTTATGCTATTTAGAAGACAAAGATTGTTGAAAGTTCCTCTAGACCAATTAAGAGTTCCTATGCAAGAGTCAGAAATAGAGGATACATCTGTCAAAACATCAGGAGAAACATCTACCAGTAAGGTCACTACACAATTAGATACTGACCAGCCCATTGCACAGATACAAAAGGAAGTAATAGGAAATGATGTTGTGGTACATACTGAAAAGGTGAGCACTGATGGCAAACCTAATATTCAGAAAGAGAATACTGACGGCAAATCCAATCTAAATACTGATCAGCAGTCCACAGCTCAAACAGAGAAAGAATGCACAAGTACTGATACTAATGTGCATAATAAAAAAGAAGGATCAGACAACAAAACCAATGAACAGGAAAAAAATACAGTGAAATCAGATACACAACTTGGAGGAAACAAAACTACTGAGAAAATAGTAGACTCTTTTGATCCTAATGTTTCCTCACAATTGTTGAAACAATATAATCAATTTGCTCATCAATTAGGACTGCAGGATAATCCTAAAGAGAAAAATCCAGAAGATCAGGATGTTGAAATCATTCCTGAACATCCTACAGGGAAAATTATATTGAAGATTGAGGAAATTCCTCCCCTGGATATATTCTACAGTCCTAAACATAAAGTTGTTGTGAAAAAACAGAGACAAAGGAGGAGAATTGATCAAGACACATTTTCTACTTCACAGGAGGAATTCATGAACATTGTTTATAAGAATGCTGAAGTGAATCCATCTGAGGATCTCACTAAGTTGTCCCAATATGCAGGAGAATACAGTGCTGCAACAATAGATAAAGCTGCAGAAGTTTCTCAGTTAATGACCCAAAAAGATCTACATATAGCTTTACTTGAAGAACAAGCTAATGAAAATTAGTAGAAGATTGCTCAATTGGAACAACAATTACAAGATCAAGAGCTCAGATTTAAAGAGCTAGAAGAGCAGCTTGCCACAGAAAAGAAGAAAGTTGATGAACAGGCTTTAAGCAAACAACAACAGTTGAATCAAGAAATTTCAAAGCTACAAAATTTGTTGCAAAATGAGAAGAATACAAAGATTGTGCAAGAAAAAGAATTTCAAGCAGCTTTAGATAAGTTCAAGGATTTCCCTAAATTAAATGAATTCAAATCGGAGGCTCTTGAAGTCAATAAACTGTTGTCTCAGCAGTTAAATGAATCTTCTACAAAATTAACACAAGTAGAACCATTTTGTGATATCACATCATCCTTGATCTAGGACATAATTACTCTCAGGCAAGAAATTGATGACGCCGATGAAAGGATTTCTGAATTTCTTACTTGGCAAGATACAGAAAAATGAAGAAAAGCTAATCTTCCTAGGATAGAAGAAAGACATAAAGAGATCCTATTTACAGAGTGGGAACAACAGTTAATGAAAGTCGAGAGAGCTATATCAAGAGCTAGAAGCATGATGGGTAATATAACACAATTTATCAATGACAACTTGTATGCAATTAATCTCATTTCAGATTGTGTTCCAGGCAGTTTACCTAAAGTTAAAGAAACCGATTGCAGATGGAAAGAATAAATAATGAATAAAAGTCAAAAAATCAACAAGCTTCAAACAATATCTTGGGACAATATGTGGACTTATCTAATTAAGCCACACAATCAACAATTAGCTATTAAATTCCTATCAAATGTTGTTGATTGTTTGATTCCATAATTCTCCGATGCCACATACGCTGGACAGTTACATTCCAAGATGAGTCATCCATCGGAGGTCCAGGAAATGTTGAAAATTTGCCACCTGGCTACATTGAACAAGAAGCAAAAGCAATAAATCAGTTCCACAAAAGATAGCATTTCTGTTTTTAAAGTTAATAGATTGTAGCAGTAGTAGTAGGATTTTGTTTTCATGTAATATCATATTTAAACCCCTCTCATGCATTGGAGAAGGGGTCCGGAGTTGTAATATTTTTGACTTGGAGATTACATTTCTGTACTCCATTGGCTCTTATATTTTATAAAGGATCACATCTGGTGATTTTGTGCGAAATTATTTTTAAAGAGTTGCATTTCTGTATCTTGGATTTGATTTTACATTTGGAATTACTGGATTAGAGTATCGGATTTCATTTGAAAGTTTCACGATGGATAAGGTATTTTTATCTATTCATTGTTAATTTCTTTTGTTATGTGATATTCTCTTTTAAATTTGCTATCATTCATACATATTTCGTTTTCACAATATTTCTTTATATATCATTTTTGAGTATATTAGAAATATTCATCTTTCATAAGTGTATGTAAATGATATACAATGATGAATACAATATGCTAATATAATTCTGTTTAAATTCTTAAACAGAGTTATCTTTATTTGTTGCTGCTCATTTCAATCAAACTTTAATAGATTTTTATGGTTATCGTTAAGTTGGAATAATTTTAAGTTGGAATCACATATGATACCTGGGTTAGTTATAGAATTTCCTTATCAGTATTAAACTAGATTAGATAGTTTTATTTCAGTCGTTTAGTCCCATTTTTCATCCATCCAGATCAACCCATTACCAACCCATTAGTCATAAGGAAACTGGTCCTTTCAATCCAGTCGGAGCCACCATACCAAATGGATAAGGAGCTGTCCTAAGGTCTCGACCGGGTGGTCTTCCCCAATGTTTGAAGCAGAGATTTTCTAGGCTTCAAAATTTTTGGCGCTAGAAGGAGGGCATGAGCTATGAATGCCAAGTAAATATTTATCCACATGCCATTCTGAGAGCAAAACACCCTCATTAACTTCTTCAATTTCTTCTGAATTACAAAATCCTAGAGAAGGAATTGAGAAGAATATTCAGACACCCATTACCAAAGTCTCAAAACAATCAGACAAACAACCTCCTGAGTCTCCTGAAGTACAAGATTTAATCCATAAATTGAAAGGATTCTCATTATCTCTAGATGAGTCTGAAATATCTGAAGGTAGTGTAACCTCAAAATTTATTTCTTCAAAACCTCTTACTAGGCTACAAAGTGAAAAACTTGGTATTCCTCCGAAAGAATTCCCTTTACCTAGTAGATTCAAGACAAGAAGAACTCAATCGGAATCAAAAAGTTATATAAGTTCTTCATCTCATATTCAATCACCTATTTCTCAAACCCCAACTCAACAAAGTGCAGTTGTTTCCACATCATCTGCTCAATCATCATCAAACCCAACATCATCTATTCCAACAACTTCTGCTCAAACACCACCAGTCTCTACTACTCCTTCAACAGTTGTTACAATAATGGCACAGAGACCATGGGCTAGTCCAGGGGTTGTTAACATGCCTGCATGATTACATGATTTACCTGAAAATACTGGACAATGGCTTCCAAAATTCAGTCCAGAGCTTAACATTCAAGCTGAAGAACACATCAACAACTTTATGCTGGCTGTAAATTTGAATGGAGTTGAAGAATAAGATGTTGTAGTAATATTATTCCCTTATACTCTTAAAGGGGCAGCATGATCCTGGTACTTTTCGTTACCTTAAGGATCCATAACAAGTTGGGATATCTTCGCAGATAATTTTTTAACCAAATTTGGAGATGACAGATCAATAGCCACTTTAATCAACGATCTCTCAAATTTAAAGACAAAATCCAAGGAGCTCATTAAAGATTTGAACTCTAGATTCAACAAAATTTTGAACAAAATCCCTACAGATTCAAAGCCTAGTGAACAAGTCAGAAGTGAATGGTACATAACTGCTTTGCCTTCAAACATAGCAATTTTTGTAGATAGAGCTGAAAAACCTACTTTAGCTGAGAATATGAAAGAAGCTATCGCAGTAGAGAAATGAATTATTTCTCTAGATAAGAAAAATGCTATAGAGGAAAGAAAATCCAATAAAGTCAGCTTTAAAGATGATTCAAGAAAAAAGACAGCCAAAGAACCATATGACATGGAAGGTTTACAGAAAGTTCTTAAAACCATGTCTAATGAAACGGTTGAAATTAAAAAACAAGTGGCAGAGACCTATACCAAAAAACCATTCCGAAATTTTAAAAGAACTCAAGTTGAATCTAAACCTCCCAATTTAATCTCTAATGCAGAATCAGAAGAGGAAGAAGAAGAAGATGCTCCTCCAGTATCAGAGGAGAAAGATGAGAATGAAGAAATAGCTGAATTTCATGGAATGTGGGATTTTATTCTCCCTAATTCTGATAGTGAGGTAGAACAAGAAGCTATGTCTGTAAGTACTAGGATTAAATCTACATCAGAACCTGTACAAACAGTTCCTAAGAAGAAAACTACGACTTCAAGTAACAAAGACAAATCCCCTGTAAAGAAAACTTCTCCATTACCCACTCAAAATCAGCCATCTTCTTCTAATCCTCCTACATTGACATCAAAGACTTTAGTGATATCAGATCCCATGGATTATAACATTGTTGAAGACATGAAAAAGATTAAAGCAAACATTTCCTTACATGAACTCAGAAAACTTAAACACCAGCAGAAGTTGCTATTACAAGAGTTAAATGCTACACCAATTTCTCCTTTACCAAGTGGTGTAGTTGCAAAAGCAGCTAAAGGGACCGGTAAGCCACCAGAAAAAGTAGATGCTACTGATACTGTGCTCATTGGAGAAAGATCAAATTCTTAGACTCCTCCTTTTCTTTTGACTTATGAAATGTACAATAAGAATCTGCATAATTGCTTAATCGATTCTGGAGCATCCTCTAATATAATGCCTACTTCATTTTGTGCCAAATTGAATATTGAACCACAAAAATCGGTAGTTCACATAGTTCAATTGGATCGCTCTAAAGTTCAAGTTGTAGGGGAAATCAATTCAGTTACTATCAGACTAGCTTCTGATCCTAGGATGGTCCAAATAATTGATATTTTGATTGCAGATATTCCTGAATTCTATGGATTAATCTTAAGCAGAGACTGGTCTGCAAAACTTAATGGTTATATCGCAACTGATTATTCACATATGTGGCTTCCCTACAAAGGGAAACCAAATCAAATCAAAGTTGAACGATAAAAACATATGATGCACATTGTTACTGAATTTGAACAATGAAATGAACCTGTAGCTTTCAATAACAATATTCTTGGAGGTTATTCTACTGAGTGATTCCTTGGGAACTTCAAAGCACCACAATCACCCTTTTCTGTAAATACTTTTGTTTCTCAAATAGAAAATTTTTCACAGTCTGATTCTTCTAGAATTGTAAATATTTCTGATTCAATTGTAGATAAACCAATAGATAGATCTTTATTTTGGTCATTATATTTTGATGGATCAAAATCTAGTGATGGGGCTGGAGCAGGATGCATCTTAATTGATCCAGATGGAGAGAAAACCATGTTATCATGTAGGTTAGAATTTGAGTGTACAAACAATACTGCAGAATATGAAGTCTTAATTCAAGGGTTTTATAAAGCTATAGGGTTAAATGTTAAATACTTGAAAGTCTATGGTGATTCCGAAGTTGTTATAAAACAAGTTAGAAATACCATCCATTGCCTCCTAGGACATCTCAAACACTATCAAACCCTAGTACAAGATCTTACCACTCATTTTTTAGCCTTCAATATTTCTTCTATTCCTAGGAATCAAAATACATCAACTGATTTGTTAGCTGATGTTGCATCCAAACTCCTTCCTGCTGAAGATTGCAGTCCTAATAGATTTTCAGTAGAATTGATTTTTCGCCCATCTGTTCCAGATAATATCAAAAATTGGAGAGTATTCTACCATGATCAAGATATTTTGAATTTCATGACTTCAGATAAATCATATGATGAACAAATTATTGATGAAGATGATCATGATCTGCAAATTTCCTCATAAGGTAATGAAAATCCCATTCTGAAATCTGTTGTTAAATTAGAGGACTTATATGATATAAAATATAGATTCAAGAAAGTCACTAATGCTAAACTTCAAAGTTCCACTTTGAATTTTGAATTAGTAAACCTTGGCTCTGATTCTAATTCTCAAAATGTTAATTTAGGACTCAATTTAACTCCAGAGGAAAGAAATTATTTCATTAAACTTCTGAATAGATATAAAAATATATTTGCTCGGAATTATGAAGATTTAAAAACCTATGATACTTCTGTTATTCAACACACAATTCCAACGCTTCCTAATATTAAACCTGTTCAACAGAAGTTAAGAAAGATTCATCCAAATCTCGAAAGTCAAATCAAATCAGAACTTAATAAACTTTTGAAAGCCAAAATCATTTTTCCTGTAAGGCATTCCAATTGGGTTTCCAATATGGTACCTGTAAGGAAGAAAAATGGTGATATAAGAATCTGTATTGATTTCAGAAATTTAAACAAGGCATGTTTAAAAGACAATTTCCCATTTCCAACCATGGAACAGATACTTCAAAAGGTAGCTGGTTCTGAACTTATGTCTTTTCTCGATGGATTTTCGGGCTATAATCAAGTTTTAGTTCATCCAGATGACAGATTGAAAACAACTTTCAGAACAAAATGGGGAACTTATGCTTATCAAAAAATGCCTTTTGGTCTAATAAATGCAGGAGAAACTTTTCAAAGAGCCATGGACATAACATTTAAAGGTCTGATCAATAAATCAGTTGTTGTTTATCTTGATGACATAACAGTATTTTCAAAAAAGAGAGCCAATCATCTACATGATTTAAAGAAAATATTTGAAAGATGTAGAAGGTTTGGTATTTCCTTAAATCCAAAGAAATCTTTCTTTGCTTTGGATGAAGGAAAACTCTTAGGATTTTTTGTGTCAAAAGATGGTATATATATTGATCCAGATAGAGTGAAAGAAATTTCTGATATTTCTTTACCTCATAATAAAAAATCCATGCAATCATTTCTTGGGCAAATCAATTTTGTAAAAATATTCATTCCCGATTTCTCTCAAATTGTTTTACCTATGCAAAATATGATCAAGAAAAATTCAGTATTCAAATGGGGGCATAAAGAGAAAGAAGCCTTTGAGGCAATCAAACAAGCGATTATTAATGCACCAGCATTGAATACCCCTGATTTTTCTAAAGATTTTATTTTGTATACTTTGGCCACCGAAACATCCTATGCAGCTGTTTTAACACAGCTCAATGATCAGAAAATTGAAGCACCAATTTCTTTCTTTAGCTCAAATCTGCAAGGAGCTGAGCTTAATTATTCCGATGTTGAAAAAAAAGCCTTTGCCGTGTTTAAATCAATCAAACATTTCAGACCTTTTCTCTTGAAAACACATACAAAAATCATTGTCCCATTCTCTGCAGTGAGACAATTATTAATTCAAAAAGAAGTAGGAGAAAAGAGATCTAACTGGGTAACAACTTTGCAAGAATATGATATTGATATTAAGCCAGCTAAGATTGTTAGAGGACAAGGTTTTTGCAGATTATTGGCAGGAGCTCATAACATACCAGAAAATCAAGATCGAAACAATGATATTCAAGTTAGTCAGATAAGTGTTACAGATTCTGAATCTCAGTATGCTGATCTCATCCATTACTTGGAAAATGGGTATGCTCCTTCTAATCTCAGCTATAAGAACAAAAATGCTTTAAGATTGAAGGCTATTAAATATGAGATCATTGATAATGTGTTATTCAGAAAGAATTATGACGCAATCCTATTAAGATGTCTTGAAAAGAATGAAGCTGGAAAGGTGTTGCAAGAATTACATGATGGACCAGCAGGAGGTCATTTTGGAGGTGATACCACAGCTCACAATATAATCCATGCTGGTTATTATTGGCCTACCCTTTTAAATATAAACATGATTATGTGAGGAAATTCAAAATATGTCAAACTGCTAGTGGAAGACAAAAGAAACCTGCTTTTCCTTTGCAGCCAGTAAATATTGAGCAACCATTTGAGCAATGGGGGCTTGACATTATTGGTGAGATAATACCTCATTCTTCCAAACAGCACAAATACATCCTTACAGCAACAGATTACTTTACGAAATGGGTAGAGGCAATCCCTTTGAAGGTAGCCAATTTTGATGCAATTATTGATTTCATAGATCAATTCGTCATAACCAGGTTTGGTGTACCTAACGCTCTTGTCTTTGATAATACATCTTATTTTTCTGGAAATAGTATAATGGAATTTGCAATCAAAAGAGGTTTCAAACTGAAATATTCAGCAAATTATTATCCACAAGGTAATGGTTTAGCTGAATCCACTAACAAAAATCTTATCAAAATCATTAAAAGGACCATTGATCAAAATCAAAAGAATTGGCACAAATCTTTAATTTTTGCATTATGGGCTGATCGTATTACTCAAAAAACTTGAATAGGAAATTCACCTTTCAATTTAGTTTATGGAAAAGAAGCTGTAATACCATCAAATCTTACTCTCCCATCATTGGCCCTAGTGCAATTCATTGAAGAAAATCCTTCTTCATCCATTCAATTGAGATATGATCAAATCCTTAAATTAGAAGAAGATAGAGATAAAGAAAAAATTATTCATGAAAAACATCAACAACTTGTAAAATATTCTTTTGATGCAAGTTCTACCGGCTCAATGATTTTGTCAATTGGTGATCTTGTTCTGAAATGGGATAAAGCACATAAAGAAAAAGGTAAGCATAGCAATTTTCAGAAAATGTGGCTTGGACCATTTCAGATTGCTGAAAAGATAGGCTCAAATACATTCATACTCCAAGATTTAACAGGAAAGAGAGAATCTCTTCCTGTAAATGGGCTTGTTTTGAAGAAATTCTTTTCATAAGGAGGTAACCCCTTATTACTTGTACATATTCCTTTCTTCAGAGTTTTTGATTGTTTTGTAAATAAAGGTTGTTAATAAGTCTCTAATTGACTGTTTACTATTAAGAAAATTTCTTACGACGAATATTATAAATATTTATTTTGTGTAAATAAGAATTTTTAAAGAGATGATCACAGTCTTTAGATGTTAAACTTTGAAAGATTATTCCAATCATTTGCATGATATTTTGAAAACTTGAGGAAAATGTAAATCATTATAAGTTTATGGAGCAGAGAAAGGTTATCTATAAAAGTAAAGATTTTTTCAAAGTCTCGGTACTCAAGAAGCTCTGAAAATTGTCATCCATTGATTCTTAAGGATAAAACTATTTCACCCCATCCATTTAAGTTGTGATTTTTTAGATTGTAATTCTAAGAAATTATATGAAAATTTTAAGAGATAAGAGGTCTCATCACGAGCCTGCTTACCATGTTCGTAATAAGTAATAAAACTGACATTACCAATACTGCATATCAAAACAGGGTAATGGCTTATAAATATAAGACAAGGGGTTTCATCACGAGCCAACTTGTTCAGTTTAATTAAAACTAGTGAATGGCATTGTTATTAACTGGCTACCAAACCAGAACAATGGCTTTTAAAACTAAAAAAATAAGTAAAAGACAAAAACATGAGATAATATGTCTTATGAATTTAACATGACATTTTTCCTTCAACGTTACTTAATTTTTGTACCACGCTAGTATAACCTCACACATAACCACATCATCGTTGATGGTGAAGACTTTGTATCATAATGATAATATGATGAAATCTCATTAATTGTCAAAACACCCCTAATCACTTCCCCGAGGAAGCAACCACCATGGAAAACTTTTGCAACAAGAGCATTGGCACATATCACAATATACATCGCAACTCCAAGTAGAGTGAAACACCCTTAAATCATGCATATTGTGCCCGAATAATGGTAATGTGATCTCCCTCAGTCTCAACAATATTATTCATCCCAATACTTTCATGTGCTTTAATTACCACGACTATGCAAAATTATTTAAGATCAACATCCCTTTTAGCTAGAGAATATCATTCAGTGCAGGTTGCAATATGTGTCATAAAATTTGTGATTCTAATTCTCAGCGAAGGCCTCTTGACCTTAAGGACTTGGCCTTCTAGCCATTCTTTGCCTTCAATAGCTCTCCCTCTCTCGCCTTCTTCTCAAACTTTCTATTGCCCTATCGTATGTTCATGCATGTCATCCCTTTAGCCTTTTTGCAAGCTTCACATCCCAATTGCCTTTGTCTGGGTGGGTCCAGTCGGGTCAGGTGGGGTCGTGTCAGGTCGCGGTGTCAGGTCAGGTGATGTGAGGTGGGGTCGAGTTGGGTCGGGTCAGGTCAGATCTTGTGAGGGCGCCCATGGAACGCGTCCGAGTTGGTGTTGGGTGCAGTATAGGGTCTATAAATGTACCAAAATTTAATTTTTCAATCCGGAGAGTTCTTGAACTTCAAGACGCAGCACTGGAAATTCCAGAGAGAGTCCTTGGTAACTTGCAAAACAAATTCTAGTCTATCTTGCGATTAATCTCGAAAATAAATGTAACCCCACACTAGTGCGAGAAACACCAATCCAAACAATTAAAATCATGTGGGAAAGTAAAAGCAATCAATGCAAAAGGAAATTCTAATTTCAAGTAAACAGAAGGGAGATCAGAACTGGAAATCAAGCGGTGCTGGCACAATAACGAAAAGACTATAAATGCTGGAATAAATTCAAAAGCAATTCAAACTATTTTTCTTGCACTAATTCTGCCTGTACTAATTCTGCTTGCACTAATTTTGCCTGCACTACTTTATATTATAACGTGCTTGCACTGGTGTAAGAAGAAAATCTGCTTGCACTAATTATGTGTAAGAACAAACCAAAATTTAAAGGAAACCATAATATTAATGAAGAATTTATCAATTCAAACATCTAGTTTCCGTATTTATAAATATTGGCTCAGTAAATGTAAAAATCACAGCTTTAAATATAAATTAATAGATCTGGATTAATTTACAGAATTAAAGTTAGAGCTCATAATGAAACAACCAATCTTACAGATTCAGAAAATATGGAGGGCGCAATCATTGTTTAAAATATTTAAGGTGCAAGTATAATTAATAATGCAGAAAATGAAATAGAAACAAACTGCGGCAACTCAAATTAACCTTAAAAATAAATTCACACAACAAACAAACAAGAATTGAAATTCTATTTAAAAGATGAGAGCGGTATCGAATTGCTCTGGCACCAAACCCAGCCAAATCACACCCTGTTTGAGTGCCTGGTTCACACAAAAATCGAAATCATTAGATGCAATAAATGAAAATACAAAGCATGAATAAAAATTCCTTCAATTAATTAAAAAAATAGTCTTTTACATAATGTAGACATCGACTAATCCCAGCAAGTAGGAGAATCATTCCACACTAAAATCCACGTGTTGCTACATTGGAAAAACCTCTCCCCCCTTCTGCGCTATGCTTGCATGTGCATGCTTTTGCCCTCTGCTTAATTTATTGACTAAAATTGAGTAGTCAGGCTTGGAGCCATAACTCTTCTTTTATAATTTTTTTACATTCCAAACTTGGCATAAAAAAAGCCAATCCTTTGCAAAAATCATGGGGATTGAATACCAACTAATTATCATTAATAGAATATCAGTACAACCATTTCCATACTGAAATAACGGAGACTTACCATGAATTTCCCAAATCTGAGCATTTTCTAGAATTCTGGAAAAGTTGGTATTTTTAACAAAATTCCTCCAAAGCCCCCTTTGTATCTCCTTAAACATTATGTATTTTGGAAAACGGCCTGAGGCTTACTTAATTTCCTATGCTGAGAGAAAAACCCATGTTTCATAATTATGAGATTCACTATGGTCGCTGTAGAAATCAAGGTGTACATTAGGGGAATTTTGAGGTCTAAAATGGGCCTTCTAAGGAAAAGGTACAACAAAATAAACTTTATAACAACCAATAGGATTCAAGATGATGATGTCAACCATGGGGGATGATTTACCATTTTTTAAATAAAAGGGTAAAAATAGTAAAAAATAATAAAATAATAAAACTACTTTTTCAACTCGTATTTTCAACTTATCTCCCAAACCTTTTACTCAAATTTCGAGTGGGAGTACTCGTTGGATGCAAAATTTAATTCCTCATCCAAGGAGTACCCATGTTGCATACTTTCGATGAACTCTACTACACGAAAAATGAGAAATACATAAAAAACATGATTGTAATCACGTTTTTTTATGTATTTCTCATTTTTCGTGTAGTAGGACCCATCGAAAGTATAAAACATGGGTACTCCTTGGATGGGGAATTAAATTTCGCATCGAACGAGTACTCCTGCTGGAAATTTGAGTAAAAAATTTGGGAGATAAGTTGAAAATATGAGTTGAAAAAGTAGTTTTTTCATTTTTCCCTTAAAATTTGATGATGTCATCAAATCTTATTTGATTTTTTCCACTATTATTTTACAATTTCCTTAGGAGGCCCATTATAGACCTCAAAATTCCCCTAATGAATAGGCAGTCTAGAAACTACTACTAATTCAAGGCTGTAGCATTAATTATTCTCTAAATATAAATATGTATGACCTGGGTGTGTCTTGGCTTATGTGGAAGTGTTCAAATGACATTTTGATCATAAACCTCTTTCATATTCTCCCAAAAATGTTCAATGTATCAAAGTCCCAAATTGGTGGAGGCACATTATAAAACTTGCATTAGCGTAGGCACGCTGTAAGAACTGAATTGGTGTAGGAATCTGTTACACAGTGTAGGCAAGTAATTATAGGTTCAAAACATGATCAAATCAACTTTAACCTGCAACATACAAACCTTTATTAAAATTCCATTAATGGTATTTTAATCCCGTTAAAACAAAAGAAGTAACAAATACTTGCAACAATAATCATTTAATCAAACAGTAACATGAGAGATTCCGAGTGAAAAATGAGACAAAGCCGAGGCCCAACATCCCCCCTTGCTGACCATCTTGCATGTCCTCATGCAAGAAAATATGGTACTGTTACTCCTTTGCAAAAAAATAAAATTAGAAACATGTATAAACATTCATAATGATGTTCTTGAAATTCTGCATGATTATATTTCCTGCACTTGATAAAGCTTGCTCTTAAAAATAGAGTGTCTGCTAGACTCTTAATTTACTCAAACTGATTTCAAGAAAACCTAAAACAAAAAATACCATGGAAAAACTAAATTGCAAGGATGGTTTTATTACTTGAGAAAAATAGACAACTTTTAAAATTTTCAAAAATAATACCTCGGAGGCATCCATGATCAAAAGTTTCACTTTAAGATCCTCATTATAAACATGAGTGACATGATTTAAACGATATGGTGTTACAGGTAGACATAGAAATACCTTCCCATAATGGTTATTATCCATGTATAATTAAAGCTTCTCTTGTCTGGGCAGAGTGAATTACCAGCACTAAGGGTCCCCACGTCCATAAAAATCATTCAAAAAAGATAGAACTCCAAGGTATAACAATAGAACAATTTTAAATCCATTCTCAAAGAGATTGATAGTGAGTTCATGGAAAGCAAAATCAACCAAGTAAATTATACTGTAGGGTCAACTTTAATACCACAGGTATGGCCTCTCTGCTAGCAGGTGTCCATAACCTTGATAGGGATACCTTTTAACCTTCCGAAATGATTTTGTCCCACATATTAGATATAGGTTCAGAGTTATTTATGAGCATTTACTTTTTCTCTTTTTATAAGTTTATTGAAGGACATTGTCTTGGCTTGGTAACCAGCTAACGACAATGCCATTCACGAGAAATAACAAGAATGAATGAGCCAGCTCGTGATGAGACCTCTCGTCTTCCAATTTTCCAATTGAAAGCCATTACCCTGGCTTGGTGACCAGTTTGGTAATTTCATTCTCCTTAGGACCCATGATTATAGTAGGTCAGCTCGCAATGAGACCTCCTATCCCTTAATTGATTTGTTTATGTTTTTTTTTTTTAACTCTGATTATGATTAACCTCGGATGGATTACTCAATAGGTGGGGAAGCAAAACTTCTCCTTAAGAGTGCAGGATGGCGTGAAATTTTTTTAATTAATATTCTTTAATGGTTGGTCATGCTACCCTAATAACTTATTAAAAAACATCTCAGATAATAACCAAAAGGATTCCTTGAGTTTATCATGCTAGGGTTCTTTATGAAAGCTTATTATATTTTTGTAGGCGTAGTCCACCATAGGAGGTTTTTCACTGGTCTCTTCGAAGAGGAATTTGAAAATATTTTCTGGATGATAGTTTGTTTAGAATAAGAGAAAAGTATTACATGTAACTTATAACAATAGATATTGATCCACAATCAAAGTTACTTTAAAAATATGAAGTGTTAAGTGTAAAGTACTTTTGACAAGTTTTACCATGAGAATGCGTAATAATAAAAATTTCAAAAGCTGTGCTTTTATGGAATCAAAAGTTCAAGAGTGTTTTTATTCATCTTTATTCATTACCGTACCCTATTTTTAAAGAGAGAAATATGACCTTTAAGTGTAGGCGTACCTCCAATGAAGGCATGTGCATAACAAAATGCTAATTATACTCACACTTAGTTTTAAAGAATAAACTTCAATACATACCAAAGCGTGAGAAACCAATTTCTTTAACTGACATGGTACCAAGAGATTTCGAATGATGAATAAATAAGATGGGTTGATGGCTCCTAGAAACCAGGATTCAGTGGAATCCATGTATTTATGATTCTCCAACTGATGCAAGTCTTCCACAGTTTGATATTCATTCTCCTGTAAGCACAAAAAATCAGGTGAAGGACAAAAGATAAATCCCTCATGTTCGGGCTCAAATATTTGATTTTCAAATTCACAAGAAAGGTTGAGATAGATTCTAGGGCTTTGAGTTTCAACAACATTTTCAAAACAAGTTCCAATGGAATATTGATCCTCAGGTGGTCTTTGAATTGAATCTTTGTGGGGTAAATGCTCTGCGATAATAGGGGAAGTTTCCAAATTCATTCCCTTTCCCAATTTGGAAGGTGTAACATCTCGTTCAATATGGGAATCAACAAAAATAATAGGAGGTTAAAAATGTTGTGCAACTTGATGGTTTGGATTAGGGTTAAGATAAGGTTGCACATGTAGCTGGGAACATGGAGGGGGATAACATAATTGTGTATTGGAAATAAATTGTGATTGTTGTTGGTGCTCATATGATTGAATTTGCATGGGATATTTCCCTAGAGAAAAATATGCAAATGATTCTTGAGGCCATGGAGATATTTGGCTCGAGGATGAGGTCCAAGGAGAGGGCCGTTGGGGCCATAAGGTGGGGTATTGAATCAAAGGAAGATTATAATTTTTCCATGGAACTGTAGGGTTGTAGATGTGTTTAGGAACCTGTTGGGGACAATAAATATTATTCCAAGTATTAAACGATGATGAGTTTTGAGTTATACCTGATTGTCGATTTATTTCCTTACTTGATTCCTTAAATACCTTTTGAAAGCCCAGCGGTGATGGATAATAATTTTTTGAATGATTCTCCTTACAATGGTTCCATTCTTCCTGCAAATCATCCAATTGTAAATTTAGAAAATATTTTGTAGCTCCTATTTTGTGGTAGATTCCAAAAATTCAGAAGAAATTTCTTGAGAATTCTTACCGATCTTGGAGATTCCTCTTGAATAAATAATGCACAATTTACAAATATCATCATCTGGTACGTGAGAAACATCACCTGCTCCTATAATATTTAAAGGTTCTAAAAATTCATCTTTGATTCCTTTGAGTAGGAGCGTTTTGAAAGTATCTTTTACCAAATTCTTATGTTTTGATTTTTGGAGGTTGTATCTAAATCACTCCACATAATCCTCTAAGCTTTCATTTTCCCCTTGTGTTATTCCAAAAATATCTTCACCGGCATGGCAATAGTTTTGATATTTCTCCAAGAATACATTCTTCATGTCTTCCCATGTTTGAATGCAGTTCCCACCAAGGCTCATGAACCATCAGAGAGCTACTCCTTTAAGAGTAAGAGGAAACACTTGCAACCTTTGAGAATTAGTACAATAACCATATCCTCTACAAAGTACTTCAAACTCAAATAAGAATGTATCTGGGTATTTATTTTCCAAACCATGAAATTTTGGTAATGCAGATGGGGAAATATTATTCATTTCAGCCACTACTAGATCTTTGATAGGAAATTAAAAAGTAAAAATGTTTTCCATTTCTTAACAAACTAAAAGAGGTTCTCCATGTACTAATTTGAGACTCCTTCTTTGAATTTTTCTTCCGACTAATCAGTAAAATAGGTGCATTGAATGATTGATGTTAGCCTCAAACACTTCGTTGAAAAATGCCTCAAAATACCATTTTTCTATGTTCAACGAGACCACTGGTACATTTTTTAGCACATGAATAGTGTATATATGTATGTATAGGGTGGGTGGGGGGTTATTACAACATTAAATAAAATGAGAAACCTTAAAGAAAAAATGCAGGAAAGAAATAAATTCAAAGAACATAAAATTGCAAGAGAAACTAGGTGAAGGAATAGAAACCAAATGCAACAGGTCACCAAGGTCCATGCCCTAAGCACCTCCCTGACAATGACGCCAAAATTTTGGGTGCAGTATAGGGTCTATAAATGTACTAACATATAATTTGTCAATCTGGAGAGTTCGTGAACTTCGAGACACAACACTAGAAATGCCACAGAGAGTCCCTGGTAACCTGCAAAACAAATTCTAGTCTATCTTGCGATTAATATCAAAAATAAATGTAATCCTGCACTAGTGCGAGAAAAACCAATCCAAACAATTAAAATCATGCGGAAAAGTAAAAGAAATCATTGCAATAAGAAATTCTAATTGCAAGTAAACAGAAGGGAAATCAGAAATGGACTATAAATGCTGGAATAACGAAAAGACTGTAAATGCTGGAATAAATTAAAAATAAATTCAAACTATTCTTCTTGCACTAATTCTGCCTATACTAATTCTGCTTGCACTAATTCTGCCTGCACTAATGTATATTATAACGTGCTTGCACTGGTGCAAGCATAAAATCTACTTGCAATAATTATGTGCAAGAACAATCCAGACGTTAAAGGAAACCGTAATATTAATGAAGAATTTATCAATTCAAACATCTAGTTTCCGTATTTATAAATATCGGCTCAGCAAATGTAAAAATCACAGCTTTAAATATAAATTAATAGATCTATATTAATTTATAGAATTAAAGTTAGAGCTCATAATGGCAGAGCCGATAAAATGGATTCAGACAATCTAGAGGGTGCAATAATTGTTTAAAATATTTCAGGTGCAAGTATAATTAATAATGTAGCAAATGAGATAGAAACAAATTGCAACAACTCAAATTAACGTTAAAACTAAATTCACACATCAAACAAACAAGAATTGAAATGCCATTTAAAATATGAGAGCAGTGTCGAGCTGGTCTGGCAGCCAACCCAGCTAACTCACACCCTCTTTGAGTGCCTAGTTCAAAAAGAAATCAAAATCATTAGATGCAATAAATGAATAGACAAAGCATGAATAAAAATTGCTTCAATTAATTAAAAAAAAAACAATCTTTTACATAATGCAGACATCGGATATTCCCAGCAAGTAGGAGAAGCATTCCACAATAAAATCCACGTGCTGCTACATTATAACAACCTCTCCTCCCTTTTGCGCTATGCTTTCCTTTGCATGCTTCTGCCCTCTACTTAATTGATTAACTAAAATTGAGTAGTCAGGCTTGAAGCCATAACTCTTCTTTTATAAATTTTTTACATTCCAAACTTGGCATAAAACAAGCCAATCATTTGCAAACATCATGGGGATTGAATCCCAACTAATTATAATTAATAGAATATCAATACAACCATTTCCCTACTGAAATAATGGAGATTTACCATGAATTTCCCAAATCTGGGCATTTTCTAGAATTCTGGAAAAGTTGGTATTTTTAACAAACTTCCTCCAAAGCCCCCTTCGTATCTCCTTAACCATTAAGAATTTTGGAAAACAGCCCAAGGCTTACTCAATTTCCTATGCTAAGAGACAAACCCATATTTCAGAATTATGAGATTCACTATGATCGATGCGGAAATCGAGGTGTATATAGGCAGTTTGGAAACTGCTACAAATTCGAGGTTGTAGCATTAATTATTCTCTAAATATAAATATGTATGACCTAGGTGTGTCTTGGCTTATGTGGAAGTGTTCAAATGACATTTTGATCATAAACCTCTTTCAGATTCTCCTAGAAATGTGTCAATGTAT
Organism: Pinus albicaulis; assembly: GCA_034641835.2. NCBI lineage: Eukaryota > Viridiplantae > Streptophyta > Pinopsida > Pinales > Pinaceae > Pinus > Pinus albicaulis. The sequence goes on from CM076576.1 coordinate 268,881,492, forward strand.
CAAAGCCCCAAATTGGTGGAGGCACGCTGTAAAACTTGCACTGGTGCAGGCACGCAGGCACGCTGTAAGAACTGAATTGGTGCAGGAATCTGTTGCACGATGTAGGCAAGTAATTATAGGTTCAAAAAATGATCAAATAAACTTTAACCTACAACATAAAAACTTTGATTAAACTTCCATTAATGGTATTTTAATCCCGTTAAGACAAAAGAAGTAACAAATACTTGCAAGAATAATCGTTTAATCAAACAATAGCATGAGATATTTTGAGTGAAAAATGAGACAAAACCGAGGCCCAACAGTTTCGTGTTGGGTTGTGTGAGGGAGCCCAAGGAAACATGTTCGAGTGGGTCGGGTAGGGTTCAATCGGGATATGTCATGTGAGGCTGCACAAGGAAACACGTTTAGGCGGGTCGGTTTAGGTAAGGTCATGTCGTGTGAGGGCACCCAAGGAAATGCATTCGAGTAGGTTAGGTCGGATCGGGTCGGGTCATGTGAGGGTGCTCAGGAAAAAAAATTCGAGCGGGTTTTCTTGGGTCGTGTTGTGTGAGGGTGCCCGAGGAAACGTGTTCGGGCAGATCGGGTTGGGTCAGGTCATGTGAGGGTGCCCAAGGAAACATGTTCGATTGAGTCGGGTCGGTTTGGGTTGGGCCGGGTCATTTCAGGTCGGGTCATGTGAGGGCACACAAGGAAACATGTTTACCGTGGGTCGGGAAGGGTTGAGTGGGGTTGTGTGAGGGCACCGAGGGAAATGCGTTCCAGCGGGTTGGGTCGTTTAAGGCCACCTAGGGAAACATGTTCGGGTGGGTCAGATCATGTGAGGGTGGTCGTATCAAAAATTCTAAGTTGTGATCGCCTGTGTGCCTTGTACTGCACGTTTGTGTGATCCATTTTCCGTTTGATCTCCATTGTGCCTTCATTCGAGTGGGTGGGGCTGTGTCATGTGAGGGCGTGATATGAAACACGTTTGGGTCGGATCGTGTGAGGGAGGCCATATAAAAAATGGCAATTTATTATAGCAAAAATAAAAATATGATAGACTCAAGGGTTTCCTTGGGTGCCCTCACACGTCACGACCCAACCTGACCTAACCCGCCCGAACTCGTTTCCCTCGGTGCCTTCACACAACTCGACCCACCCGAATGCGTTTTCTAGGGCACCCTAACATGTTCACAAACACCGTTCACAAAACGTAGAAATAAAGACATGGATATATAATGTTAGAAGCACGACATAGGCTATTGAGATCGTCAGAATAACGACAATATGAAAAGACCAATTACAAAACGTCTGAATGGTGGCTGTTGTGTAACCAGCTCCAAAAATAGAAGAAAATAGATATCAACGCCTTAGAAATGAGCCACTTCGAGGGGGAAACCTCCAATACATTAGATAAATGAACAATTCTTGGATGATACAATTTACAAAACCTCCTTTCTATATATAGGAGTCCATGTGGCCATAATGTAATCCTAGTGGGCCACAATGTAATCCTAGCCGACCTAACAATAATATTTTAAGGGCACAATAATAACAAAATGGGGGTTACAAGGGTACAATAATAACAATAAGGGGGTTACACTAACAACAATAAGGGACTATACTAGTAATATAGGCACCTAACATGCCCCTCTCCTTCAAAAAAGTGTTGTCCTCAACGCTTGAGTAGCTTTGGGTGCTTCTGTATAAAATTCTCATCCTCCCATGTAGAATCTTCAGTGGGTAAGTTCTTCCACTTGATGAGATACTCTGAAATTGATCGATTCCGTAGTTGTCGAGTTCTTGTTTCCGTGACCGCTTCAGGTTCCAATATGACTTTTCCTTCCTCATCAAGTTCTGGCAATATTGTTTGAATTGGAAGATTTTCACCTATAACCTTTTTTAAGCATGAAACATGGAAAACTGGATGCACTCGTGAAGAAGCAGGAAGCTCCAATTTGTATGCCATAGTACCAATCTTTTGCAACACCTGGTAAGGACCATAGTACTTCGGCGATAATTTATTATCCTTCTTAGCTTGCTTGAGGGACATTTTTTGTATGGTTGTAGCCGTAAAAATATCCAATCTCCTACATCAAAACTTCTCTCGTTGCGATGTTGATATGCCTATTGTTTCATTCGATTTTGTGCTAAATTTAGGTTATCCTTTAAGAGTTGGAGAACTTCTTGTTGATGCTCGATGTGATCTTCCACTGCTTGAACCTTCAAATTTTTCCTTAAAGATGATGTGATAGATGGTGGATGATATCCATAAAGTGCCATAAATGGGGTCATCTTTGTTGCAGTATGGAAGGAAGTGTTATACCACCATTCAGCGAGAGGTAACCACTTGACCCATTGTGCTTGTTTATTAGATACAAAATAATGAAGATATCCTTCCAAACATTTATTTACTATCTCAGTTTGACCATCATATTGAGGATGATAAGATGAGCTATGAGCTAATTAAGTACCCAAACAGGAAAATAACTCTGTCCAAAAATTTATAGTAAAAATGGGATCTCTGTCACTCACAATAACCCTTGGGCTTCCATGTAGCTTTTGAATACGTCCATAAATGTAGTAGCAACTGCAATTTCTTTAAATGGATGAGATAATGCACAAAACACTACTACATTTGGCGGAAATTCCGACACTTGGTTCCGACGCTTTTGACCAGATGTCGGAAATTTCCCCAAATTTTTTCCATCCCGCCTGAAACCGTCGCTATACCAACATTTATAGAAAAGTGTCACAATACCGACACTTAGAAAAGTGTCGCAATTGCGACGTTTGGAGGAAGACGTCGCAATTGCGACACTATGGCCCAAAGCGTCACTATTGCAACGACTGCCTCCAAACGTCGCAAGTGTGACACAATGTCTAAGTGTCGCAATTTCGACGTTTGGAGGCACCCATCGCAATAGCGACACTTTTTCCACCGTCGGTATAATGACACTTATATGTGTGCTACATAAAAATACGAAACTTATATGTGTGCTACATAACAATACGAAACTTATATGCGCGCTACATAAAAGTGATTTTATTGTTTCGTATCTGACTATCAATAGCTACATTAACATCTGATATCACGCACACATTCTCCCTCCGCTCTTGCAGAACAACATTCGCCCTCAGCATTCACCCTCAGCTCTTGCAGAACAACATTTTCCCTCAGCATGCACCCTCATTGTTCGCCCTCAGCTCTTGCAAAATGGTAAGTTCTTACTGCAGGCCCTTCCTCCTATAGTAGGGTTGACTCTATTTAGGTTTTTTTTGTCAATTCCATTGGATTGTGTTAGGCTGTAGGGTTCTCTCTAGATGTCAAGAATCAATATTCAATACCCTCTATTATCTTCATCACCTAATACAAGATTTAAATTTTTCCCAAAGAAACGCTTATTAATTTGGCAGCCATTATTTCTCCCTGCTTTAAAAACCCTACATTTAAATCAAAACAAGCATTGCATTTCAACTACGAAAATCTATTAGTGTTCAAATGTACATGTGTGCTACATTAACGTCTGATATCATGCGCGCATTCACCCTCCGCTCTTGCAGAACAACATTCACCCTCAGCATTCGCCCTCAGCTCTTGCAGAACAACATTCGCCCTCAACATTCGCCCTGAGCTCTTGCAGAACAGCATTCGCCCTCAAAATTCGCATTGAGCTCTTGTAGAATGGCATTCGCCCTCAGCTCTTGCAGAACAACATTCACCCTCAGCTCTTACAGAACAACATTCGCCCTTAGCTCTTGCAAAATGGTAAGTTCTTCCTGCAGGCCCTTCCTCCTATAGTAGGGCTGATTCTATTTGGGTTTTTTTGGTCAATTCCATCGAATTTTGTTAGGCTGTAGGGTTCTCTCTAGATGTCAAGAATCAATATTCAATACCCTCTATTATCTTCATCACCCAATACAAGATTTAAATTTTTCCCAAATAAACGCTTATTAATTTGGCAGCCATTATTTCTCCCTACTTTAAAAACCCTACATTTAAATCAAAACAAGCATTGCATTTCAACTACAAAAATCTATTAGTGTTCAAATGTACATGTGTGCATCACTTGTGTAAGGTATTCCTTTTCCACTTTCACATTATCCAAGAATGTGTGCAGTATAGTTCATATTTTTTGTGATTTAGATTATCTTGAAAAAGGAAAGGTAAATTATTTCCCATGGAAAAAAAAGGTTTTCCCTTTTTACTACTGGAAATGGTACAACAAAGTTCCATTTCTACCCGAAACTCCTATGAAACAGGAACCAAATAAAGGCCATGTCCTCAATGGACATCATTTGGCTTTGAAAATGGCCATTGCACCGCGTTGTTTCTTATATTACATCACGATAGTTTCTTAGGTCATTTCTTATTTCTTGAGATGAAAAACAACCAAATAAATTGTGAATATCCTTTCAAGAAATAAATGACCATTTCTCAATCATATCTCAACTATTTTTTGTTTTATTCAGTGGTTGCTTACTTTGAGAGAAATTTGACACTTTTATAAGGAGTATAACATAAAAACACAAAATGGGAAGGAATTGATGAGGTAGATGACCTTTAGTTGTTGTCAATTAAGAATTGATAATACACGATGCATGTTATTTACTACAAACTGGATTCCTTCCTGGAGTTAGGACACAGAGTATTGAATCAAAGTTGTAGTTTCTAACTTCTTGTATTGGTTCATCAATCTTGAAATTCAGACATTGCATGTCTTCATTGCTTCATTTTTGAATAATTTGCATCATATCGTACAATAGGAAATTAGGAATTATGATTATTATTAATTTATGGATTTGTTAAGTTACTTTTAAGTTTGCATGGTTTAGTGTGAAATTATTCTAGTGTGCCCCTAGGCCCGGGTGAAGGAATGCCAAGGACTAAGAACCCTAGTTTTTAAATGGTATTGTTTCTTATACCCCAAAACCCCTCAAAATCACTTCTTATTAGTTCTTAACAATAATGTTGTAAAAAATTTGAGAATTGATATGGCAAAATCTCGCACTTCTCAAGATAAAGTCCTAAAGCTAAAGTGTGATACCATGTGTAATTCAATAGCCCCATTGTCACCTCACCAACCTCTTTTCACTTCGGGCTAACTCTCCTCCAACTCAAGGGGGGTTCTCCCTAGTAGATGTTAGGGATCTAATGGCCCAACCAAACCAAGTAAAGAGCCCCCTAACTCTCTATGTTTACTACTATCAATCAAAATATTGAACAATAGGGTCAGACATGCATCCTAAAGATAAAATTGCCAGGGTATTTTTGGGTAATTTCAAAGGGAAAGTCCCCAAACACATATAATCAAGGAATTATAACGTGATTTCAAACATTAAATATCAACAAAATCATTTAAAGGATATTGAAAGGAAAAAGGTGATGGAAAATAGAAAGTGCCTTACTTAAATGCTCTAAGGATTTTTCAATAGTTGCTCCAAAAGCTTCAATTCAAGGCCCTTCAAGATCGTCTCCAGAAATGCTATACCATCAGCTTCAACAATGTTGCTCCAAAAATGTCCTCGAGGTCTTCACAACAAGTTTACTAGAAGTTGCTCCAACAATATATTCAATAAGGTCTTCATTGTCAACTCGTCTCTTGTTTGGATGCCTTAATGTGCAATGACATGTTTCTAGGACTGAATTCAATGCAAGGCATATTTGAAACTCTAACTCTGTCGTCCGGTGTCTTATTACAAATTACTTCAGTTTTCATTTTGTGTTTTCAAGTTAGATATTGTTTTCAAGTTTTTACATTTATAATTTTATTGCAATGTGGCAGACTGATCAGAGCAGTGCAGGAACAACCCTGAGACGGGATGATCGCGGAAAGAGGCTAGCGGAAGAACATGTAAAGTTCCAACATTGCTCTATCTTCAGGTATTTTAGTTATTTACATAATTGAAATAATATTAATTTTGTTCAAATATGCAGACACCTAGCCATGGTACGCCTGATGATTCCTTCTTTGAGGAAGAGCTTTCTTCATCCCTATCTTCAGTGTTCTTGTTGCGAAAAAAGGCACTAGATGCAAGGTCAGAATTTAATACTTTGATAGATGCGCCTCAAACACCTGAAATAGAAGAGAGGATAAAAAAACTTATGAGCCAGCTAGAAACATATCAGGTAATAATAAAAATTAAAAAGGATATTTTTTTTGTTCTGCATGAGATGAACTGTGATAGTTTGATTTTTAATTTTTACATTGACTAAACTAACAAAAAGTTCTTTTGTATGTAGCATTTTTTGGCACTTGCTGAACCCGGTGTTGGTGGTAGTGGGACACAAGGGCAAGAGATTTCCCAACAACCCTCTCGTACACCTTCTACTCCTTTAGGTGCCAGCCAAGAAACACACCCTGCCCAAGCAGACACCCAGCCAACCGCTGAATGTGTTGGCAATGATGAGGCTGATATGGCCAACTACATTATTGCGTTTCCTGGAGCTACACGTGTCAGCTCCATAGGGACCATTAATGGCACGTTGTTGGTGAATGATGAAGGTGTCCCTATAAAGCATGTACAACTCCCTGGTAAATTTTAATATTTCAACTATTTCATGTACTTTATCTAAAACATATTTATCATGATTTTTATTTTTAAATTAATGATAATATCCTCTCTTTTTTTCTATGTAGGAAAAAATGAGTTCTACAGGTATCTGGAGATCCATGCGTTGGTAATTTTTGGCCCAACCATATGCACAGGGTGGAATTCCCAGAATTCCAACCTGAAAAAAGAACTTCTATATTATCTAGAAGCCCTTTTTGGGGTCGGCACATTTGACAGAACAGCGGTGGCTCGGGTAGCCAGCAAATATTTTAAATATACCAGGGACACCTAGAGGACACAATTGAAATTTAACCCTAGATATGAGTGTCCTCTCATAGTTCCAGAGAGTGAGTGGAGAGAACTCATCCATGACAGAAAAGAGAAAAGGGAAAAGAAAGAAGGAAAAATGCCAACTGGACCCGCAAGGTAAATTACAACTTTAATTCAATAGCTTTAATTTTCTCTATGTCTAAAATAAAAGTGTGCTACGTCATATCTGACTTTAATCTTTTGATGCTAGGTTTCCTAACACCTCAAAGGCAACGAAAGCTAGGATTGAAAAAAAGGGCCATCACAAGCTAGGTCAGGGCGGCTACTTGAAATTAGCTGCAAGAATTGTAATTAAGTAGCTAAACATCTTATAATGAATTGTATCTCCTTCGAACTTTTTTGTAATCCTATCAAATATGATTAAAAATACACAATCATATGTAATGTAGGGTGATGACTTCGGAACAGAAACTACAGAGAAAGATAAAAATATCGCTTTCCATTTCGGCTATCAAGCCGTAGTTGAACGTCGCAGAAGCTTGGGGCAGGTCCCAAGATCCAGAATGTCTCATAAGGTAAAACATTAACCTTTCAATATGTTTGTTTTCATCCATAAATTTAATTTCTAACAAATTTGTTTAAATCAGTGGAGCAGCGCTACCGATGAGGAAAATAACCCAGTTTTAGAGCCAGATGTAGATGATCGTCACGTGCAACATGATCATTGTAGTGGGGACTAGGCCAACAATGCTACTATCAGTGAGGGCCGTGACGATAATTAATTTCCACTTATAATTTTTTCTAATTATACCTTGATGGTTGTCCTTATAACGTTCTTTGTTTAAATGACAGAGAATGTTTCCCTTGAATATCTTACCACCAGAGAGGAAGACAGGGCAACAGTCCCAACGACAACAACTGGTGCACCAGGTAAATAATCTAATTGCAATTTTTTTTATTAATATTACCGAACTAGTTCAATGATATTTAAAAACTGACAATTAAAATTTAATATTATCTATTTTTGTAGGCGATGCCCCGTCACTGGATGAGACCAGACATTGTGACAACGCAACTAGGTCAGCTGCGACAACTGGTGCACCAGGTAAATAATCTCATTGAAATTTTTTTTATTAATATTACCGAACTAGTTCAATGATATTTAAAAACTGACAATTAAAATTTAATATTATCTGTTTTTGTAGGCGATGCCCCGTCACTGGATGAGACCAGACATCGTGACTACGCAACTAGGTCAGCGGCGACAACTGGTGCACCGGGTAAATAATCTCATTGCAATTTTTTTTATTAATATTACCGAACTAGTTCAATGATATTTAAAAACTGACAATTAAAATTTAATATTATCTGTTTTTGTAGGCGATGCCCCGTCACTGGATGAGACCAGACATCGTGACTACGCAACTAGGTCAGCAATGCGGGTCGAAAGGCACGAAACAGGAGCAGAGCATGATGATATTGATGATGTAATTAGGAGCTTTAGAAATAGGAAGAAGAAAAAGAAAATTTGATAATGTAAAATTTTGTATTATTATAAGACAAACGTTACCATACTTGGAACGTTTTTTGCGTTATATAAAAAACTCATTTATCATACTATTTTTATGTCAAGAATTAATTGCAATGTTTCCTTGCGTACTTTTTGTTGAATTGTTTTTTATTAGTTATTGAATATTTTTTTTATGCTCATGAAAGTAAAAAATGAAATATAGATTGGGTATTGGGGAATTGAGAGTGATGTGAAGGGGGGGGAGGGGCCATAAGAGCTTCCACCTTCACGTGTTTGGCCCTGTTTAGTAGAGAATAATTTATTGGGGCGATTTAATCTTGGAGAAAACCTCCCTCGATCCAGTGTAGCAACCAAAAAGTCACTGTTGACTTAGTTGCTACTCTTTCAGATCGTGGGAGGCTTGTTCCAAGTTCATGCGACTCCAATAAATTTTTCTTGAAACGAAGAGGAGCTTATTCAGATATGTTTTGACATTTTCAACATATGTTCTAACATTATCATAAGAATGCATCTTAGAGTAAAAAATACTACATCAATTACTTGTATTTATTGTATAGATAATGATGGATTTTGATTGACTTGGCAGTGCAGGTACAAATCCTCTTGCATCATGAGCAATACAACTTGTCAACCAGGGTCATGTCCAGGATATTTTTCTTGTGCGCTTGACCAGGTTCGTAATGTCACATTTTGTAAGTTCCTTTACAGTTCATAATTCAATATTAAGCTTGTTCATGATTATTATCTAGGTTTTTTGTATGTGTTTTTTCATCTATTTGATTTTAAGCAACTCTGCATGTTTCCTATTGTTCACTATGATTTCTCCCATTACCACTCCCAGGATGAATCTGACTTTATTGTTACATAGGTTACTTTGTTGTTACTATGATTTCTCCATTTACGATTTCATAGGTTACATCATGTAAAGCTGTCAATCTCTAGTTTTCTTTTTAACATTGTATTAGTTCCCCCTCTTAAATGTCTGCCTTTTCACTTTTTGATGAAAATAAATATTAACACATTTAGAGTCATTGTCCATCACATGCAATTATGCAACATCATCTATCTACCCTATATACTTTACTCTACCATTTTTTCTTCTTTATTAGGGTGCACTTAGACTGGCAAACCCTTATCACACTTTCTTTTATTTTACATGTATAAATCTATCTAAGTCTAACCTTATTACATCCAAGGGCTCAGATTAAGCTATTGAGCTCCTTTTATTTACTCCACCTATCTACTTATCTGCCAAGATTAAACTGTTTGGTCAGATTTTATTCTCTATCTCTAAAACATGAAATTGAAAGATGAAATAGCCAAGCTTAAATTGTTTGACTATTCATAAATTGTGGCATAGGATACAATGTGCACACAATTTTATTTATTACATAAGATAAAAAAGTAGTGGCATTTAGACTTGCACACTTTCCTTGGCCTTTCTTTTGGTGGGGTTCATTTTATTTTACTCTTTTGGCCATTTTTATTCTTTTTACCCTTTGATTTTTCTTTTAGGGTATACCCTCTTTACATTTTTTAATTTTTTTTGATTTTTTTATAATATGGAAAACCTTTGCAACAAGAAAAGGTATGAACATATTACATAGCCCATCAAGTCAATCATGAAATATGACACCTATTGGTATAGGAGTCTAACACTAACTATTTTATCACTCAGATTTTCCTTGAAGTTGTAGAGAAGAGGAAAGGGGTCCGAGGTAACCACAAACCAATCTTTTAGGTACAGAATCTAGCCAATCTGTACCCAGAGAGGGCTCTCTCTTTAAAATTTAGCTTTGTTTTGAAAGATATTAGGCTAGTTATAAAGTTCAAGGGTTTTGATTGAATTTAGGTGGTGGAATTCGATAGCTGAGGGCAAGATTGAAGTAATTTAGGCCATTGGGCTATGGAGTCAAAAATATGGCTTCACTGGATTAAGTTTCTAAACAAAATATGGTTTTACAAGGCAAGATAATCAAACAGAGAACAATTTTAGATCTTTAAAGAGAATGAGATGGAATTAAAATGGATGAAAGACAATTAAGAATCTTTCAACACATTCAAAGAGGGAAATTGAGTGATTATCAATAAAGAGCATTCAAGTATTCTTTACTAAATAATCAAAATGCTTAAACTAGTAAAACAGGAGCAATTAAGAATTCACTGTTTAAAACCAGTTTAGAAGAAAAAATTTAGAATAACGATGATTAAAATCAGATTACACTTAAGCACTTTCTGATTTACTCTTTTTCATTAGCTATTCAGAAATGAAAACACAGTGATATGATAAACATATATAAAGACTTTAAAACACAAGAGAAATATGACTTATTGATCCGTAGTTTGACACATGAATCCTGTAAAAAATCTTTCACATCAATTCATCATCCAACAAGCCACAAAAAATTTCTCCAACAACTCTTTATTCTGAAAAAGTCAATATTACAGCAAAGTATAAGAATCCACCCTCAATACTCTAATTGAGGGAGTATTTATACAAAAAATTATCAAAAATATCTCACAACAAATTGAGATATAATCTAAGGTGACTCATGAATAAGTTACAATAAAAATAGAGACAAATGGTCTCGTAAATAAGATAAAAAGTAACTGATGTTGTGGTGTTTCCTTCTTTTGAGAATGTGCTGGAGGCAGGCCCTATGTTTTGGCCCGTTGTTGTCATCCTCAGTAATTCTGTTCTGACTGCCTTGCTTTACTGCTATAGGTACAGGTAATTCGATGTACCTGTACCTGTAATTCTGTTATGTTCTGACCGCCTCTTCATTCTTTCTTGAGAGTGCATCTGCAACAACATTAAGCTTTCCTTTTCTGTAGATTATTTCAAAGTCGTAACCCAACATCTTTGTGACCCATTTTTTCTGCTCTTCTGAAGATAACCTTTGTTCCAAAAAGTGTTTAAGATTATCATGATTAGTTTTTACCTTAAAGTGTCTTCCCATTAGGTAAGTTCTCCATTTCTTTAGTGCATGTAGTATTGCTAACATTTCATTCTCATAAATAGGTTTTTGTAAATACTTTTCTTTGATTGGATGATTTTCGAAAGCAATGGGTCTTCCTTCCTACATTAAAACAACACCAATTCCATTTCCTGAGACATCACATTCCACAATAAAGGTTTTTGTGAAGTTTGGCGTAGCTAAGACTGGTGCTAGGCACATTTCCTCTTTAAGATGTTCAAAGGCCTTATTTGCCTCACGAGTCCATGAAAATGCATATTTCTTCAATAATGTTGTTAGAGGTGCTGATATTCTCCCATAATTCTTAACAAACTTGCGATAATACCCTGTTAACCCTAGAAATCCTTGCAACTGCTTTATGGTTGTGGGGACTTTCCATTCCTTAATGGCTTTAATTTTTTTAGGGTCTAATTTAACACCCTCGTGAGATACAATAAGACCTAGATATTCGACCTCTTGTACTCCAAAGAAACATTTGGATATTTTTGCATATAATTGTTTCTCCTGCAATAGTTTGAGCACCCTGTCAACATGTTCAACATGATCCTTCCAAGACCTGCTATAGATTAGTATATCATCAAAAAATACCAACACAAATTTTCTAAGGAAGGGTTTGAAAATGGAATTCATCAACCCTTGAAATGTAGAAGGTGCATTGGTAAGGCCAAAAGGCATGACCAAAAATTCATAACGAACCTCATCAGTTCGAAATGCTATTTTTGGAATATCTTCAGTCTTCATTCTAATTTGATGATATCCTGAACGAAGATCCAACTTGGTAAAATAAATTGCTCCATGTAATTCATCCAATAATTCATCAATCACAGGAATGGGAAATTTATCTTTAATGGTTAGCTTATTGAGCTCCCTATAATCCGAACACATTCGCCATGATCCATCCTTCTTGTGTACCAATACTACAGGAGAAGAGAAAGAACTTTGACTAGGCTGAATTATACCTGCCTCTAACATTTCTGCAATCATCCGTTCAATTTCGCTCTTTTGGACGTAAGGATATCTATAAGGCGTGATGTTTAGAAGAAAACTTCCTGGAATCAAATGAATAGCATGATCATGATCACGAATAGGTGGGAGTCCTTTGGGAGTTTCAAACACCTTGGAATGATTGTCTAAGACTTGTTGGAGATCTGTAGAAATAGATGATTTTGATGTTGGAACTTCTAGTGAGCATAATTGTGCAATTACACCTCGTTGATCTTTCTTTAGAAGATTTTTCATGACATTAGAGCTTATTATCTTTCTCGAATTCCCTGCAATACCCTGTAATTCGACTTCCTTTCCTTCTGAAAAAATTTTCAAGAAAATTTCTTGAAAATTAAAAGCTACCGTCCCCAAAGATTGTAACCATTGTACTCCTAGTACAACATCAACACCTCCCATAGGAATGGAAAGCATTGGACTAGTCAATACATATTCCCCCATGGTTAGCTTGATATTATGGCATTTTCGAGAGCAATTTATAGTTCCTCCATTTGCAACCATCACTTGACATTCTGGTGCTGGGTATAGGAAACAATGTAATTCCTTGGCTACCTTACAATGAATAAAATTATAGGTGCTACCTGAATCAATCAACACTATTACCTTTTTCTTCTTGATTTGTCCTTCTATCTTGAGAGTTTGAGGAGTGGTAATTCCTACCAGTGCATTACACGATATGGTCGGATTCATTTCTTCCTCTTCTAGGGCTGGTTCTTGGTGTATATCCTCTTCTTGTTCATTTCTTCTTCCTCTTCACAATCTATGTAAAATAATTTCTTCTCAGCACACTTATGACCTTTAGTGTATTTGCTATCACAACTGTAGCAAAGCCCTTTTACTCTTTTTTCTTCCAATTGTTGTGGTGTCAACCTTGTAGGTTGTGGAAATCTAGGCGTAGCAACACTTCCTTCTTTATAGAATTGAGTGGTAGGCGTCCTTGTCGCCATAATTTTACATTCAACTTTTCTTGCCAACCTGAATGCCTTCTCCAATGAATCAGGTTCCAAAACGCGAACTTCATGTTGGATGTTATCCTTTAAAGTGCCTATGAAGAGATCAATCCTGTGTTCCTCTGGAATATCAGTTACCCTTATATTCAATTTTTGGAAGTCCTCAATGTGCTCCCCCACTAAACCCTTTTGTTTGAGATTTATCAATTGGCTAAAGAAGGTGTTGCTCTTTGTATCCTCATAATGTGCTATCATTTCCTCCATAAAAATTAACCAAGTGATAATTTTTTTACGGGAGCAAAGCCATCGATACCATACAAATGCATTTTGTTCTAAATGTAAAGTTGCAATGCGTACCTTTTGTGTTTTGCACATTATGGAGATCAAAATATTGCTCCATCTGTAGTATCCTTGTTACAGGATCCTTTCCATCAAACTTCCTCATATCCATTTTTGGAATATGGTGGTTCTTCCCGCCAAAATTAGAGTTTATGAAATCACGATTAACATTTATTTTGTTCTCATCATGAGTTTACTCTACTATCTTTTCACCATTAGAAAACATTTCTTGTATCAACTTTGTCAAACCTTCTATGTCTGCTTTTAGATCATTCTTCATGTTTTCCATTTTAGATTCCATGCCAGCTTCCATGTCATCTATCTTAGATTCCACGTCTTTCTCCAAACCATCGATATTATTCTTCACACCATCCATCTTTGCTTCCACACCTTTCTTCAAAACTTCCATTTCATTTTTTGCTGCTCTTTGCGAGAGAGAAATTTGGTGCACTTGCTCTTGTAATTTTGATAGATCATGTTGCAATTATTCATCTTCATGAGTCATAGTAGAGCCTTATGAAGGCTTAATGGGTGTTGAATTATTTTTACGGGGCATTTTTTAGAACCCAATGCTGATATCTATTCTACAATATGCCCTTGGAATCAATTCAAATTGATTTTTCAAACAAGACTTATGTAATTCAGAAAAAAATACACACCTTTTTCTTGCTTTTGTGGAGCTTGATATTGAAATTTGATTATCTCTGTGATTGTGGCTTTTCAATATCTGAAATTCAGCATTGAATTAGCCCAATGAATTCTCTTTCGAATGGCATAGGTCTGACCTGATTTGGATTCTCCAAGACAAAGATATGTCCAATCTCCCACAATGACCTAATTATGGACTGGTTCAGTAGAGCGAACTTGTACGACTTGCCACGTGTTACTGTTTCATCCTTTGCCTCTGAAATTGATCGATAGGAAATTAAAGTCCATGTAATTGCAACCACTTTTTACAAAAATCCAATCTGATGCTCAGAGAGAGAGTTATTGAACGTTTCCCACAGTAACTTCTTTGAGATGAAATTCAGGAGCCTGAAAAAACACCACCTTCCACAGATCATATCTCCAAAAATGTTGTGAATCAAGATCTAAAATTTTTTGATGAGTTTCCTTAGTATTTCAGCTTTGCACCCTAAAAATTTTAGATTCTGAACCTGCATAGAAAAAATGTTATAGTGCAAATGCCACGATGACTTGTTTAGGAGCCTGAAAAATTACCTAACTTCCATAGATCATATCTCTGAAAATATTGTGAACCAAGATCTGAAATTTTTAGAAGATATTCCCTAGGATTTCAGCTTCATACCCTAAAAATTTCAGCTTCTGCAACTTCATAGAAAAAAAATTATAGCGCAAATTCCACGATGACCTGTTTGGAGTAGCGAAACCCTAGAATCCAAAGCTGTGATACCAAATGTTGTGTAACCAGCTCCAAAAATAGAAGAAAAGAGATATCAATGCCTTAGAAATGAGCCACTTCGAGGGGGAAACCTCCAATACATTACATAAATGAACAATTCTTGGATGAGACAATTTACAAAACCTCCTTTCTATATATAGGAGTCCATGTGGCCATAATGTAATCCTAGTGGGCCACAATGTGATCCTAGCCAACCTAATAATAATAATTTAAGGGCACAATAATAACAAAATGGGGGTAACAAGGGTACAATAATAACAATAAATGGGTTACACTAATAAAAATAAGAGACTATACTGGTAATATTGGGACCTAACAGTGACGACATGAGGCTTGTTACAGATTTAATACATTATTTCATATATTAGTGGAGTAATTTTGTTAATTAATATATATATATATATATATATATATATATATATATATATATATATATATATATATATATATATATATATATATATATATATATATATATATATTAATTATCACAATTAATTAATTAATTAAATAAATAAAACTAGTCATTATTATTCGATTTTAATTTTTCGAAATCAAACTAGCTGTTATCCTAATGGCTAGTTTAGCCATTTCTAAAAAAAATAAAATAAAAATAAAATCATATATATATATATATATATATATATATATATATATATATATATATATATATATATATATATATATATATATATATATATTATCACAATTAGTTAAATAATTAATTAATTACTTAATTAAATAAAACTAGTCGCTATCCTCACAGCTAGTTTAGCCATAAAATATTCCAAGCTATTAGATCTATATCTCGATTAATAATATTCTATTATGCACCATTATCAAGGATAAATCAATATTTTATGATAAATAAGATTAGGGTTTTCCATTCATTATTTACCTTTGATCATTTTATCATGGTTGAACTTTAATCACTTTTATTTTATTTTTGCTTATTGAACTCCCATTGAGTTCAACACGTATTGGGATTTCTACACCATTGAGAGAGATAATTGCTAAATATAATTATTAGTTTTCTCTATAGGATAATTTTCATCAATGGAAGAAAACATTAGAAGTGGAAAACAAATTAAAGAGGGTGAAAGGGGTGATGGTAAAGTTTATTGCCCTTGCAAAAAATGTTGTATGAGAAATAATGTTAGATTTTTAATAGCAACAACAACAATGCATTTTAGGAAATATGGGAACATTGATGGTGGATCGAATGACTATCCTCCCGTGGTAATTAATTATCTATCTTCATTTTCATTATATCATAAAATTTTATATTATTTTAATATTTTTTATATACGCACTAATGTTTAATGATTGTTTGTAATTTTTATAAAGGCATAGTTGTCCCCCAACGTTTTGCAGAACCAGCTTCCACAGCTAAATAGTAGTAGATTAGATGATGTTGCACCAATAAAAGAGAATATTGCAGCAAATATTAATATTGGAAATGATTTTGTACAAGGTTAAGAACATGAAGCGAATGATGAAGATGATTTTAATGATCCCATGGAGGTAGATGATGACAATAATGAGACAGTTCACATTAACGATGGGACAAATAAAATGCTCCAAGACTTGTATGGTGAGTCAGATGATGATGGTGGAGATAGTGATGATATTTATGATGTACCTCTGATTGAAACGCCAAATGAACGACTTTTTGAACACTCAAACGCAACTCTTCTCTCTGCTACATTGTTGCTGGTGAACTTAAAGGTTATGACTAATTTGTCGAACTTATGTATGACACCGATCCTAAGGTATGAAATATGTATATATGATCACATATATGTAAATGTTTATTATTTTTCCTTCTTTTAGTTGTAATAAATGTGAAAAATAATAATTTAATACTTATATATGATTAATAATCTTTACATTAACTAGTTTTTGTTTATGTTGTAGATTGTTGGGTGAATTTTTGTTACCATCGCCAAATACTTTACCTCGAACATATCAAGATCTACGTGATATTATGAAATACTTTGGAATGGAATATAACACTATAGATGCATCTCCTAAAGATGATATTATATATTACGAATAACATGCATCAAAAATAGAATGTCTAAAACGTGGTACGAGTAGATATAGAACAAATTAACTAATAAAAAAGGTGCCTCATGTTATCACCCTAGTAATTTCCTAGGTCGTGGGATTTGGATTTATAGTTAAAGAAAACTAGGGGTAACCACAAACCTACTTTGGAAATTTAGGATCTAGCCTTCCTAAATTTTAGAGAGGGCTCTCTCTTTTAGATTTATCTTTGTTCTGGATTGATATTTTAGGCTAGGTATGATTGGGCACTTGGTTTTTGTTTGAAATGTTTGGTGGGAAATAAGATTACTTGAAGAAAAATTAGAGAGGGATCTACTAGTCCATTGGGCTATGGAGTCAAGACGTAGCAAGAAAAACTAGAAGGCAAGGCCAAAATGATGCTAATGCAGTCAGGGCAAGGTAGATAACCCTCAGAGATTTGAATAGTTTGTTTTGAAGAAATGGCTTGCTTTCGGGATAAAGGGCAGTGAAGGATATTTTGATCCAGAAAAAGAGGAAGGAAGTAGGGGGAAAATGAGACTAGGAGCAATTAAGAATTCCTAAGTCCAGAAATCAGTAGAAAACATTGAAATGATCAAGTAGTTAAGACAGGTATTTTTTACACTTATCCTGAAATAATATTCCTAATTAATCATTTGGATTTAACAACATATATGCAATTGAATGAAACTTCAGAAAAGGATACAATGAAAGTAAGAAATCACTTTACTCATTGGCTTATTGCATGGATCCTGAGTTATGAAGTCGAGTTGGTTATTGTCCAGACTGCTGCTATGAAATCAACACATGAGCCTCCAAAGTACCAACAAAATTATATATAATAATCTCAGCAATTTTCTTCCACACTAAACACTTCATAAACTGAAGTATTTATACAAATGTTTATTACAAAATATCCCAGAGATATCTAGGAATAACTCTACGAAAATAAAATATCTTAACACACGAAGAGGGCCAGCTGCTTAAAAACTTAAGCAAGTTGTCTTCTTATATAGAAAAAATAGAACTATCTCATCTAATTACAATAGTTTTTTGACTAGGTGTACATGCTTGCTGGCACCTTTGGAAGATATATGTTTGAAGATTGCTTGATTGATACTCTTTCACTTTATATCCTTTAACGCTGCTTTTCTTTCTGATACTCTTTTACTATGTTTATCTGTCACTTTACTACTTGTAAAATAGAGAAATTACAACAGTAAAAAATTAGTTGGTTGTTTCTTCTCTGATACTCTTTGACCCTGTTTCTTTGACCTGATGCACTTTCAACTGCTATCTTCACCTCTTGACAGCTGTAAAATGAAATTTTCCTGTGGTAGAAAAAATTAATTCACTGTCATGTCATTCTCTGTCATGCTTGGATTTCTGGGAGGCCTGCTTGTTTCAACATTGTGTATTTTGTCAAAATTTTGTTATTAACAGGTTTATGTCTTCTCCAAATTATTCATTATGTTCCTTTTATTTAGGACTTTCTTGATTTGTTTTAGTCCTAATTCTTCAAGCTCCTCTATGTTTTTGCTATTCCTTGTTTCTGCTATTCATTATCTTTGTTGTTTCCTGTTTTTTGTTGTTCCCTTTCTGCTGCTTCACCTGCTGGATGTACCTATGTGGTCGATGATTCTATGGGATAAGTATTATTTGATCGCATTGATACTGCAATTACCAATGACCCTTTAGGTTCCCACTTGTTTCCAAATGTAGAAGGAACAGTAGTGCTAACAGTAGGTATAACTGTAGGAATATTTTCAAAAATAAAGGGAAATTGATAAATTGTTGGGAAAGGGTTATCTTCAAAAAGTGATTATTGTTCAAGTTGGGATTATCAGAGATAAAACTGGCTTAAGACAGGAAACAAGGTTTCCTGAATGGAAAAAACTATAAAAAGAGGTCTTTTAACCAATCTATAGGCCTTTACACTTCTTCTGTGTTCGGAACTCATCTTCAAATGTTAAAAGAGGCTACAAATAGTGGATTTTGGCTTTAAAGGTGTTTACAAATGAATTCAGGCTCCTTGGAAAAATATTTCTAGGGTTTGGTTTGTATTTGGTCAATTTAAACCGTTAATTTTCTTCAATTTGATTTTCTTTCAACTTGCAGGCTTAATTTTAAAATTTTACAGGTCAAAGCATTGAGAAATACCTCTTTTGCAGGTATTTGATGAGCGAGAGGTTTTCTGGTGGTATCTTCAGTTTTGAACATGATTTCTTGTTGCAAAGGATGGCTTTTGATGAGCTTCAGTTAGGAAAAACAATGGGCCATTTAGCTTTGGGGCAAAAACAGTTGAAGAGAGGATCATAATTATTTTTTAAAATAGTCGGGGTGAGTTCTTACCAGTCAGGAATGCAATTAAGAGTTACAACAAGGATATATTAAAGTTTTAACCTTAATAAACATCATCATATTCAGCGTTTATTATAATTTTATTCAAAGGCGAGAGGCAGATCTGGAATTTTGAATGCGAAAACAACCGGTGGATTTCACGTTGGATTGACATGGTAAGCGGTTTTTTGCAAAATGAGCGTGATCAAATCATTT